>OY756434.1:21886746-22491723 GCA_963576905.1 Mystacides longicornis
CAACCAAGGACTCCGAGTCAACAAAACCGTTCACTATCTTGTAAAGATATACCAAGTCAGTTGTTGTTCGTCTTCCCTCCAAGGTGGCAATCTTGTGATAATGAGCCGATTGTGATCGATCGTCAAAAACTACTCGGCACCTGTAATCAAGCTGCTTTAAGAATTTGTTTTGGACTCTCTCCAACCTATCAATATACGTTACGTACTGGGGATTCCAGACCACCGATGCATATTCAAGACATGTACGAATATACGTGTAAAACAATACTTTGAGAGTGTCCGTGGACTTAAAAGGCTTTGAAATTCTCAAAATATAACCCAACCTTCCGAGAGCACTACTCACAATGTTATCAGTGTGTGGTTTGAATGTCATTTTAGCATCCAATGTCACCCCGAGATCTTTCACAAGATTGCATCTTTTCAAAGATTGCTGATTAATAGAGTAATCGAAACATAAAGGGCTCTTAGACCTAGTAAACGATATGGAGCAACATTTAGATACATTAATATACAATTCATTTACTGTGCAGTAAAAGTGTAAGCGATCAAGATCAGCTTGCATGTTGATGGCATCTCTCTCAGATGCGATTCCGCTGAAGATCTTGATGTCATCCGCGTAAACCAAAAAATTGCAGTGTCTAAAGCAGGCCTGGATATCGTTGATGTACAAAATAAACAGTATTGGACCCAAGTGGGATCCCTGCGGAACACCAGAAGGGCAGTGTCTGAATTGGGAGACACAGTTATTTAATGCCACCGCCTGTGTTCTGTTATCTATGTATGATGACAACCATCTAAGCAAATCGCCGTGTACGCCGTACACACCAAGTTTTTTTATTAATATGCTGTGACTGATTTTGTCAAACGCTTTTGAAAAATCGGTGTATACGGCATCCACCTGCGTCCCCCTACCCATGGATCTGAGAATAAAATCCGTAAATTCGACCAGGTTAGACTCAACGGATCTTCCGGGAAAAAAGCCATGTTGATTAGGCATTATGAAACGTCTTATTGCCGGCGTAATTTGCTCAACAATTATTTTCTCCATTATTTTACTAAATAGACAAAGTTTCGATATAGGTCTGTAGTTTTCGACACTATGCTTATCGCCCGATTTGTATATGGGAGTAATGAATGATTTCTTCCACGCCGCAGGGAAGACACCTTCAATATAGGATTTTCTGTATAGAATGGACAAAATTAGGGAAAGTTCTTCGGAACATTTAACTATTAATAGCGGTGGTATTCCATCTGGACCCGCACCCTTAGACAGATCAAGGCTCTTCAGCTTAAGCAAAATATCCCGAGTTTCAAAACGGATAACTCCGACGTCGATTTCACCCGAAGTGTTAACCTCCGGAGCGGGAGACGATTGTGCTACCTGAAATGATGAGTCAAAGAACTCGCCAAACAACTCACATACGGTGTGCGTATCACTTGAGGAAATATCTCTGTAAAACATGTTCTGTGGATAGAAGGTGTGAGGCTTCTTGGATTTCACGTAATTGTGAAGTTTCTTGGGATCCGTTTTTATTGCATTCTCAGTTTGTGTTATATAATGACTGTAACACTGTTTTTGCATATATTTTTGTCTGGACCTAAGCATTGAAAATTCATAATAGTCAGAAGCCAAACCTGAACGTTTCCACTTTTTATGAATTTTGAGTTTTTCCTTAATTATTTTAATTAAGGGCCCACTATACCAGGAAGGAAAACTTTTGATCTTGGAGTTTGTTTTGTTTGGTACATAGAGGGAGATAGCATTATTTAGTATACCGTAGAAAAAATCTAAAGATTGATCTGTGCTTAGGTTTCTAAAATCGGCTTCCCAATCTCGCGAGGCTAGACATTCCTTAATGGCTGTGAAATTTGCGCTGTGAAAATTTTTTATGGTTCTAGGAACTGTTTTAATATAAAGTTCACCTTGAACAACAAGGGTAATCTCAAGTGATCTGTGGTGTGCGTCTTCGTCTACTAGTGGGCAATCACACGATGATAGCTCACAATCCATGACGTTACTCAGAACCAAATCCAAAATCCTACCGTTGATATTTTTTATATAATTAAACTGCGAGAGGCCAGTGAATGATATGAAATCAACAAGAAGTGTACTATTGTGGTCGGTAAAGTCACCCGGCACACACGACCCATCCTCAGCCGACCTGGACCAAGCAATACTGGGCAAGTTAAAGTCCCCGATGATCAAAAAAGTCTCGCCAGGATTGCTATGCAGCAGGTCGGTCGCGTTCTCCAAGTAATTTGAGAGTCTAGTGGAAAACATATTGTCGTGTGGTAAATAAACACAACTAATGTTAATAGGAGGTCCCGAGTTGCTTGGACACACTGAAACCCAGATGTCCTCAGCATCGGTAGACCATAGGGAATTTATTTTAGAGCAAATTTCATGCTTGACTGCAACGAGAACACCACCCCCCAAAATTTGATTTGTCGCAGCATAGTCACGATCGCGTCTGTAAACTCGATATCTCTGATCAAAAACCTCACAGTCATAGAGCCCCCGATTCATCCAGGTCTCGGTCAGACATACAATGTCAAAGTCACAGCCCAAGATATTTGACAAAAAAGTATGGGTCTTGGTTCGTAGACCCCTAACGTTTTGGTAATATATGCTTAATGCCATTCAATCACTATATCTCAACCGACACGCGGGAAACCGGAACAGCAGACGGACAACCGCAAGGGGAAGGGGTAATGGGTAGGGAAAGGGGGTGTGGGGGGGAGAGGAGAGGACTATACAATATAATATGAGGTGAGGTGTACACAAAGTAAAAATTTTCAGTGCACTGTGCAGCATAAAACAATAATAAAGAAAACGAAAGAAACAAATAAAAGTAAAAAAAGCAATAAAAGGAAGATAATCATACAGTCACTTGATCCTCTCGATGTCACTCATCCTCTTGATAAATATATAAGGAGAACTCGTGTTCTTGCGAACGTAAATTTTACAGTGTTTTACCCACACATACTGGTAAAGCTTAGTCTTAGCGATCTCTCTAGTCTTCTTGTACAGCAACTTGTTAGCGACCGTCAAATGCCAGTTTAAAAAAACTTTCGCACTGGACTCAGACAATCCCAAATCTGCCAACGCAAGGCCCCGCCTCTTCCGCACAGCTACCATGAGTTCTTCAACCTTCTTTCTGTTATGGAATCTTACAATTACTTTTGGAGGAATTTTGTGATTACTCCAAGATGCAACATGACGGATATAGTCAATATCACCGTCGACCAATGGAACAGCCAGCTCCGCAGCTATCTTTTTTATGATCCCGTTTAATGATTCTTCTTTACACATTGGAAGTCCGGATATCTCCAAATTATTCAATCTTGCCAGTTGATCTCTAGTATTACATTCATCAGAGAGGTTTTCAATAGTTTTTTTCAAGCCGTCCATCTCGTCTCGTAAAACATTCACGTGAGTGCCTCCAGAGTTAGGTTCATTCACAATCTCTTTCAATGCGTCAACGTCTGCAGATCCCTTAGTGGCACGCTCCTCCAGGACGCCGATACGAGACATCACCTCCCTCTGAAATGAAAGTGACTTAGTCTCCCCTTCGATCACCTTCTGTTCAATCAAATCAATCTTCTGAAGTTTTATTTCTATATTCTTAGTCCTTGACTGCAAAGTATCCAGTGTAGATGAGTTAGATTCGATTTTTGATTTTAGCTCCTGAACATCGGTAAGAATACCATTAAAATCACTCCTAATAGACATCAAAAGTCTCATAATGTCGGCATTTGTGGGCTCACCCATCAATCCAGCGTCCAGATCGCCATCACCATGCGATTCTCCCCGTGCCGCTCCCGTGGAAGCCTTACAATCGCGACACCTCCAAGTGTTTCGCCTGGATCCCATCTTCCTAAATGTTGTCTCCGAGAGGCCGCCACAATTGAAATGATATGATTCTTTACATTTAGCACAATTTATGGCATCCTCCAGTAAAACAGTTTCACCACACTGAACACAAACCATGGCTGTATTTTATGTGGAATATAACTTGACTTTTGTTAGAAAGCTTAATGGTTGGTGAGACGCGAAACTCAATTCTATATTTCTGCGTGGGTAGCTGCAAATGCTGTGATGGTAATATTTGTATGGGAAAAATGTTATCGTCAATGCTAGCTCAACAGCCGTTAGAGTTAACTATTAGGTTACACGAGGTTTTTTGTAGCAAATTTTACGGGCTTTTTAATGATATAAGGCAACGGACAGAAAGGGCCCTTAAATCGGTGGCACTTTAGAAAAAGATACTTTTTAAACTTCAACACAGTATAACTTTCTTACTATTAGTCCAATTTTTTAGATTTAAACAAAGATTAATTCCAAATCCCACACAGAAGAAAAAAACTTGGAAAAAAAATTTCCACGGAAAAGTTGAAAAATTTTCACTCCGGAAAAACCACTCTCACGCCAGAACCAACTACGATGGGAAAATGACACCGCGAGGTTTTTTCTTTGGGCTAGGACCCCTTACAGTTTTATGTTGGAACCTCGGCCGCACAGCCCTCGGGAGGAGCAGCGTTTCCACTTTTTCCGATATTTTCAGCACTTTTAGGATTTTTCACTATGATTTTCACAAGGGAAATGTTATAGATAAACAAACCACATCACTTTGTAAAGCACAAAATTTCAAGCAGACTGATATATACCTTCACTATATTTCTCACAGTTCTTCACTAGAAAACAAATTAAAATTCGGAGCAGAAAAAATACGTGTCAGCCCAATAACGATACTTTAATAATTTTATTTATAAAAAACATATTTGATCCACGTCTTTTATGTATGAAAATGACATATTATGCACAAAATGTTGTAAACAAACAAAATTTTTAGTTAGGTACAACCAAGATGCGCTATGTCATGCTACATTTACACGCTTGTCATAGCTTGGCAAGCCTTCACAAACGCTCGGACGCCATTTACGCTACCTTCAGTTTCATAATCTTTATTATACTGAATTACATATCGGAACCTACTTAAAAATTATTTTGTTTTTTTTTCTTCAATATGTCATTATCTTTATTAAAAATTTAGTTTATGCATCATGGTTGTAAGCGCTCGAATGATTACGGGAATGCATTTACCTATTTTCTTTATTTTTGTTTAAATTTTCTATGATTAAAATGATACAACGGACCTAAATATGAAGGGAGCACACAATTGGAAGGAAAAAACTTAAATACAGTGTATTTATTACAGAAAGCGTTCTTGTATACTGGAAACAACTGTCAGTTGACGTAAAAACCAACATGGCGGGTCAAAATCTACAGAGATCAGCTCACAATCAAGCTATATGAGTTAATCTACCTCGACGACGCTTGATCGCATGGTTTTCTATCGCTGAGCCATTTTTTCCACTGATCGGAGTTTATAAATAAAGCAGTACTTAAGTGTTTGAAGTGTGGAAATAAAACGTAGTAAGTTTAAAGCATCGTATTTACAATCACTCGATAAAATATAATCTTATTAGTTGGAGCCCTTTCGTCAATCTTCCGTAACAACTACATAAAACCGAAGACTCTTGAAAGCGTCAACGCAAGATTGACAAAAAGATTCGAACTCCTAATTTTTCATATGAATGTGCAACTAGACATAATTATTATCGTCGAGTCGGTTGACCCAGTGGCTAGCGTCCCTGTTAAACGGCGAGGGATGCGGGTTTAAGTCCTACAAGAGGCATGGGATTTATCGATGTATTAAACATCTCGAAGATTTCCAAGGTTTTTAATTTCGGGATTCAAACACCTACATATGTAGCTAAGTGAAAACAGTACTAGAAGACGTCCATACATACATACATCCACGGCGCTACAACCCATTGTGGGTCTTGGCCTCCTCAAGTAGTCGTCGCCACTCCGCCCTGTCAGCCGTCCTGCGACGCCAGTTCCTCACTCCCAGGGACTGCAGGTCCCCAGTCACGCAGTCGAGCCATCTCAGCCTTGGTCTGCCAATACTTCTTCTGCCAGTCGGGCTTTCACTAGAAGACGTCCGAAAGCCCGTAATAGTTAAAATTGGTTAAAAGAATATCTCTTAAAATCGAACACTTACTGCCGGTTTCAAAAAAAGCTACTAAAGAACACTTTTGCTAAAGGAACTTTTAAAATTTAAAGTTTCCTTTAAGTTGACGTGTTTCATGAAAAATATTCTCGCGTCCCGCTTAAATTTTGTTGGTAAGCAGCTAGTATTGTTACCATGGAAATCTATGGAAAACATATGTTGTTTACTAATATTTTCGAGGAACTTCTGTTGATCTGTCAATTTCATTTCTCAATAGAGCATCAAAGTGCCGTTTTCTGTGTTAATTTATTATTATGGTTTATGAATTAGTAAACGAAATCTGTAAACAATAATATTCTTCCCGTCTTGCTATGTTTTCCACCCAATTTACTCATTTTTGTCCACAGTGTCACCGCATACAAATGTCCGTCTTTGGATAGAAAAAACGCCACGAAATTTTCTATGAACTCCGACGGCAAAAGATTGAAATACACTAAAGTCGACTTTAAGTCCCAAGAACAGGACTTTAATAATATATAGTGTCATTTTGTTGTTATGAAACGCCTTATTCTTTAAAGAAAACTTTAAAGTCTGTTTTTTTTATGAAACCGTCTATTCTTATATTGTTTGATTCTTTATTGATACAAAAATAAACAATAAAATAAACTTCCACGATTACATTGTAGTCTGTTTAAATGAATTTTTATTTTATTGTTGTTTATTATTTATTTATTTACACAACTACAATACATAATTATCTGATAAAGATAATCAGTATTCATAATTAAAATAAAAATAGAAAAAAATTAACAAACACACAAAAAACAAACACCATGATTTTCATGAATTATGATACTAAAAAAAATTCTCAACAGAAAACCCTCAAAATGCAGACAAAAGCAGTTCGTAAATCGTTGATAGTTTTAGAAAGTATAAATGACATTATTTTTATTGATCAAAAAGTTATTGTCTAAAAGTGGATTACTTTTGAAAACCCCCAAATGAATCTTTTAAGGTATTGAGCGAAATTCTTGTTCTCTAAGGAATGCAAAAGTATCTAAAGTAAGTCGGTGAAAACATGGAAGATGGGAAACTTGGGTCACGTAATGGCAGGCCTTAAACTTGTAATCCAGGGATAAAAGAACAGGCCCTCCAAAAATTTTATGGTCCCATACTTGAAATGGTGCGAGGGTTGTTTCAGAGGGTAGAACTTCGACAGTAGAACTTAGTGGAAAACCTGATGATAGAAAATGCATGATCATAGACATGAGATGAATTATAATGAGTAAAACGCAAAAATTAAAATAATTCTTCAATATATTTTTACTCAAAAATAACTGAATAAAATTAAACAATCTATAATAATAAAGGAAAGTGCCTGACTGACTGACTGATTGACTGACTGATTGACTGACTGACTGACTCATCAACGCACAGCCCAAACGGCTAATCGTAGAGAAGTGAAATTTGGAAATCAGGTAGGTCTCAATACAAAACCTTCCACTAAGAAAGGATTTTTGGAAATTCCACCCCTAAGGGGGTGAAAAATAGGGTTGAATGTTTTTCAAAGTATGCGAATATCTCGGAAACTAGACATGGTACGAACTTGACATTTGGCATATGAATTCTTCTATAGAAATGAGTGTTAGCGTATTCGGCAATTTTTCCAAAATTTAACTAAAAGGGACGAAAAAGGGCACATATAAAAAGGGATGATTTTTAAGTGCCTCCTAAAAAGTTTAAAACTGGTTTTATCGAAATTTCAAAAAAATGATTTCTTCAGAAAGAGTCAAATTATACTATTTCGTTTTCAAAAGATATCATTAATTAGAGGGGAGGGGGTGAGGGGCACTTTTCCAACGTGTATGTGTGTGTATCCGTCCCCTCTTTATAACTTTTGATTCGCTTGATGCACAGATCCTAAAATTTCAGAAAATATTGAATACTTTAAGCATACAAAATTTGTATACTCAGAATTTTGAATTTTTTTTTCAGTCAGGGGTTATCAACCTTTGAATTTTTATTTAATTTTTCCATATATCTCGAAAACCATAAAATCTAGAACCCTAAAATTGTGTATGTATATAGAAAAATACAATATCTAAAATATAATTTAATGAAGAAGTTCCAGGATTTCTCAAACTTTTTTTATAAAGAAAAATATTTTTTTTATGACAAATTTACGAGTTTCAGTGCCTATATTTCAGAATTTTATAAAAATATTGGAAAACGCTGAAACGATACAACTAGATAATTTATTTTTCTATAAAAAATACATACATCATAGCAGTACATCTCGAACTTTTCTTAACAACTTTTGTAAAAATTTAATTTATTGACGACATCGTTTCATACAATAAACATACATACACCGCGAGCTGGTCCGGTGCAGCGTGTATGAATATATACGTAGGTAGGTACCTAACCAACCCAACCTACTTTCTCCAATACACGTGTCGAAACTATTGCGTAATCTATAATAATAATAATATAGTTTTGAAGTAGCCGACCCGTCAAACTTCGTCCCGCCTTGGAATATAAATAATATGTTCGAGATTTTATGTATAACTTTAAGTTGATTTCAGTTTAAAGTTATTTAACACAGACGACGACGTGGTCCTTATATTATTGAATTTGAATTAGTATAATGATACATTCATTATTACCTTTTTAACTACTGTAACCGCTGCATCTGTTATAAAACATATCATTATATTATTTACTATCAGCATTCCGTGAATCGTATCATTCATCAAACAACAGATTCTTGTCAAACGCCTGATTTAATTTCAAAATTAGAAAAAATGTAATAATAATATGGAAGTTTTATTTTTATTCCGTGCAACTTTTTTCTTTCATAAGACCCTTCAGACAAAAGCAAACACGACAAAAAAATGGGCGATATAAGTTCAGCTGTTAGTAGAATGCCGATTCTGACTAGCGCCAACCGGCGCAAAGAATGTTACTATGCATTTGAATGGGGAAACCCACAGAAAAAGCAGGAACCCGCTTTCCGACATGCCCATTTAAATGCATGGAAACCATAGACAACAATCTTTGAGCTGGTCGGCGCGGATTGTAATCGGCTTTCAACGTGTTCTTACCCATACGATGATCGCGCAAATTAGCGTTCCATTTTTATATAAGAGATAATACACTTTCCGTAAATTCAGAGAAACACTTTACGTACCTACCTACTTCAATATATTTTTCGTACCATGCATCCTGTACAGCGATTCTGAATTGTTTTTTTTTACGATCGACATTAAAATCATTATGTAGGTACCTACCTATTTTAGTACTTTATTATCTCTACTAAAATAATTTACGGTATGTTCACGAAAAGAATCTGGATTGTATTGCAATTCTTTATGTCTTGATCTGTATATTAAAATATTTGAAGCCATTTCATAAAAACACTAGCAAAAAAAAAAAAAACTATGTGAGTAATCTTGCTTTGAATTTATTGCGTAAACCATGAATAGCAAGTTGATATAATATTATGTTGAAAAAAGGTAAATAGTATTATGAAGTCAATAGGTAAATTATTTCATATCAAATGTAGTAAAAGTGCAAAATATTAAATTTTAAAATTATCTACAAAATCCTCACATCATTTTAGGATAGATCGTAAATAATTGTTTTGAAAACACTGGCAAGTCAATGACCATATCATTTCGTTACTGTATAGTGCGAAAAAATTAACTGTCCACTGGAACGTATAAAAAATAGAGACGAAAGGGATAGCAGTTAGCCGGATATTATGACCTCCTCACACACCATTTCCAGATCCCTCAGCTCTGCTTCGAAGGAGCAGAACACGAGGAAGACCCTCTCGGTATGAGAAGATCTTCTTTGTCTTCGGAACCCTTGCGGGAGGAAGAAAAGCGCTCCCCTTAAAATATCGGTGTTTTTATTTTCAAAAATTTATAAAATTCGTAGAATGCTAAATAAGTCCTTACTAGAGCCCGGCCAGTGCGTAAATTACCATGGGTACAACGCATGAATTACGCTTACGTAGGCGGTATATACCAATTGGACTGACTCCGTTGCCGGAACGTTATTGTTCCAAAAATCGCGGAAACTATCTGCATCTTCAGCCAGGATAATATATGACGAAACGTTGTTTTATTAAACTTTCCTTACTTACGAAGACCAGCAAAGCTGCTGTTTTCCTCTATATAGTCTAATAGTCTATATAACGAAATATTATATAGAATTACTCTCCATAATTTACCTTATGCTTGATAATCAATTTTCTAAGTTGTAGAATTTATTTTGTGATTATAAGGTGTATTTCTTAAGTGATACTTTAATAAACAAATCAATGAGTTATCCAAACATGTCTCTTTTTACCGTTTATCCGTTTCATCTAATAAAAAATATAAACAGTGGACAGTTAATTTTCTTCCTACTCTACATTATCGAAAATTCGTTTATAGTCGAACGCCAATTACTTATACCATTAGAATACTGAGTTGACCACCTCACTTCCTTAAACCTCAACCGTTTAGAAAAGGCACAATGAGCCTCGGACGACTTCGAGCGCAATGGAGAGTTCTTTATGCCTAACCTATTCTCCTGAGTGGGTCCAAGGCCTCCCGTATTATGGGGTGGTTTGGGGGGAACCGCCACGGGCTTGATTTGTGTGCGGCTGGCTTTTTGGCAATCGGGCAAATTTAGTTTCCTCCGGGCTGGCTTGCGGTGAGCGGGAGGGGGGGGGGGCTTAAAAGGGAGAATATTACGTTATTATAAAAATGGAGACCTACTTTACGTGGTCATCGCATCACGCCTGGAGGCCAAGTCGAAATATTAACGACAGCTCCAACGTTAATAATTTGTTGTTATTTCCATAGAGATAACGTAAAAACTGTTGTTCAACGTGCGTTAAACAATGCTGTTCCAAATTCCGAGTCAAAAAAATAATTCTGTCAGTTATTCAAAATTAACGTTAAACGTTACCTCAAAATCTTTGGAAGAATTACGACGCTGCTATTATATTGAAGACGAAACGCATTTTTTTTTGTTTGGAAACCATTTTCAATTTGGTAAACGTTAACGTTCGGAACGTTAACAGTTTTGTGAACGGCTGGACCGATATCGTTTATTCTTTTTATGTCGTGTTTTCTCAGTATAAGATATTTATGAACTAAATTTCGAACCTACGACCAGACAAACAACAACAAATCAACGTGAAAGATATAAATTGAAATGTTAAAAAAACGTCTGTAGCTTGAAAAATGCCCAAAGCAGATAGAAATAAGTGTTTTAAAGATCACTAATTTCATTGCTTTTCGAGACCTGAATATTTTTTTATTCATATCCAGCAATATAAAAATTGATTTCAAATAACGTCATTTGATGGAATAAAAGTTATTCGAGTTATTTTTTGGGATTCTCAAGTTAGCGAACTTTTTAAGTTCGCGGGCTGATTCTATTTGTATAAGAAGCACATATTTTTTAAATACAGATTAATAACGACAAATATAAATAAAAATATAGTAATTTAATGGAAATTTTAGAATATATATTTAAAAAAAGAAATGTTGATGATGTTTCTTATTATTATTAATTTTGATGCGAATATAATTAATTCTGCATTGTTTAGGAAGAGAAAGCAAATACAGTAACACGTGAGCGAAGCCACGGGTAACTAGCTAGTATACATATAATAATAAAATAAACAAGTACCAGCTTTAATATGTAGTTAAATCACAGGACAACGACTCTCGGGAAAGCTAGTTTTTTCATAAATAACTTCTTAAAATTATTCAAATTTGATAATATTCAACCTGTCGAAAAATTCTGGGTTAATCTGTTTCTCATGAAATATTTTCCCCATGGCGTTTTCAACAAAAAAAATAAATCATATTATTTTTTATAAAATTTTCATGTTTAAGGTTTAGCTGCTTGATACAAAATTATCTCTAAGATTCCTATTATTATTTACCTATCTAAAGGTCAAACCAAATCAAAATTAGGCCATTGTTTTTTTCAAATTCAGGAACTGATATTGACTATTATTCTGAAATGAAAAACAGATTATTGAGTTGCGCCGTATCCAATTTTTATTGAGACTTGACATTTCTCTATTCTGAAAATATTTTATCCAACACATTAATTGCGTAACTACTGGCAACCGATTAAGTTCCAAGCCAAAACTTCTATTCTGCAATAACAAAATTCCTCGTATCCAATAGTTGTTGCGTATTTTGACATTTCTACCTATTCTGAGTGTATTTAATCCAACAAAACAATTGTGTAACTACTGGCAACCAACCGAGTTCTACGCAAGAGCTTTTTTGCTGTTGTTTCAATTAAGGGCTCATACACACATTGTCAAGTAGCAACTGTAGCAAGTGTATGTGCAATTGCGAGTTGCGCAGTAAAATTGCAGGAGATAAGTGAATGCATGTCCACTTCTGTGAAGTGAGAGTTGGTGCGAATCCAAAGTTTCTCTGCCCATTTCAATGTGTTCTTTATTTTCTTTTCTCTCCACCGTGGCAGCACTGCGAACAGAGTGCGCGCACGTATGCTACAAATATGCGGAAGGATGGCAGGGATGGTACTCTCAAAAATGAAACCCGCTTCAATCACTGCTAAGTTCACTCGCAACTCGAAGTTCTGTCCTCACATGCTTATAACACTTGTAACTCGCACCGCCACACGCACTCGCACATACTACTTAACAATGTGTACGCCGGCCTTATGATCCGTTGTTTATGTTGACATTGTGATATTTTGTAGACATCACGATTCTATCTATCACGCGGGAATGGCGCAGTGATCTATTGTACATTGATAACTTTATAGTTCCGAAATTGACCACCGCGTGTCAATAATTATTGCGCGGACTATACACTTTTTGACAGCGCATTTGACAGGACTGTTGTGTTTTTCTATAGAAAAACCACAAAGAACTCAATGCTCTTTCAGAATAACCATTTCGTTGCTTATTGAATTGTGATTGTCAAACACCAATGAAGCACCATTCTATTTGTCACTTGGGAATAGCGTAGTGATCTTCTGTACATAGATAACGTTGTATGTAGTTTCGAAATTGGCCACCGCGAGCCAAAAAGGATTGCGCCGGCTATACACTTTTTGACAAGGCTGTTGTAATTTTTCTATAGAAATACAATAACATATCATTAGCTCGTTCATAATAAACATTTTATCAACTATTGGATTTTGATTGCCATGGAGTCAGTTTAATTCATTGATTGCGTTGAGTCGGAGCGTGAATTTCAGAATACCAGTCATCATGCAATTAATTAATTAGTACTGAACAATGAATACTCGTGTAAGAACATCACCTTTGAATTGTATTATTTCGACATAGATATTTAAATGAGAGACTGCTCAGATTTGGCGTGGGCTGGATCAAAGATAATTTTATTATCTTCTCTTTTCTTTGAAAAAAAAAATCCGGTCGGTTTGTTTTTGTTGAAATATAAAAAAAGAATCTAGATAATGTACTTAGAAAGTTGTGTTTTTGATATTATAATGGCCTGTTTTCCAACGAATACGCGAATAAACAGCGGTGAATGTGTCAGTTGAGAACATTGTCAATATTGTTATCGTAGTGACAAAAAAGATTGTTATCGAAAGACTGCCGTCCTGTCAGACGACGGACCGCTTCCTAGGAACCCAGTGCATAACAGAAAAAAAGATACATTTAGGTGAAAAAAAAAATGGACTGTGACAGAGCTAAGAAAGGCATTTAGCTGTGCTATTTATAGGAGAATGCTTACTAGGAATAGAAATTATGGAATGGTGACATTAAAAATACGTTACTTATTTGTTTAAATAAATTATGGATACCTTAATTTGGCTGCTCTCTTGTCCTAAATAATTTCCAACTTTTTTCTCAATATTTCATTAATTATTGAATATTATTTAGATTTTTCGACATGTTGAACATGTCGAGAATACTCATGACTAGGAGTTTCGGAGACTTAAACATTACCACCTAATGGCGAACGTTGTTAACGTAAAGCGATCACACTGTCAGCCTTCTAAATAACAGTAGAAGACGGTCGTAAGCGCGAAGTGGTTTGTTCCATTAAAAAATCGAACATCAGTAATGAATTGTCAGGGTCATAAGTTGTTACATATTCGTTATTTCGATAGACTTATTTTTATAATGTCATAATCACGTTTTTCGTTCAAATACTCTTCCTACTGAAAGTGAATCGTTACTGTTGATAATTGAGCTAATTTATAGGTCTCAGAAGCCCACGTAGAATAGATAGTAAATAAAGTATTTGTAGGTATAATATAAAAAAAGAAACTTGGAGAAAAAGATTACGAACGACAAAGAATCTTAGAAATGGAGAAAAGAGATATTTTCCGAATAGAGTTTATAGTTTATAGTTACAAGATGTTTTTTATTATAATTAATTTTGATGCGAATATAATTCTGCATTGTTAAGAGAAACGAAATACAGTAACATGTGAGCGAAGCCACGGGTAACAGCTGGTCTACTCATATTATTACTTACGTTTGATGCAAAACAAAAAATATATATTAAGCCTTATCTCCCCTTAAACTGAATCTTTGACAAAACAATGAAACAGTTACAGTGTTATTTTAAATGAAAAATCTATATATTAATTTACAGTTTTCTAACATCATTTATCTAAGAGATATAGTTTTACAAAAAAAAAAACTATCACGCACCCTAAATATGTTTTACTTTTGAAAACGGAATAGTATTATAGGATTCTTTCTGATGACAACATTTTTTGAAATTTCAATAAAAACCAGTTTTAAACTTATTAGGGGCCATTAAAAAATCATCCCTTTTTATTTGTGTCTTTTTTCATCCCGTTTAATGAAAATTTGGAAAAAATGTCCAAGAAACCTACTACTCATTTCTATAGAATTCATATACCAAATCTCAAGTTCGTAGCATGTCTAGTTTCCGAGATATTCGTATAGGTACCTTTAAAAACATTCAACCCAATTTTTCACTCCCTTAGGGATGGAATTTCCAAAAATGCTTTATTAGTGGAAGGTTTTGTATTAAAACCTACCTGATTTCCAAATTTCACTTCTCTACGATTAGCCGTTTGGGATGTGCGTTGATGAGTGAGTATATCAGTCAGTCAGTCAGGCACTTTCCTTTATATTTATTACTAGCTTTCCCGACAGACGTTGTCCTGTGGTTCTAGCCCGAAGTGGCCCGTTATTTACATGATGTGCACTGCGCCCCCGTTAAACAATACAAAATTAATTCGATTGAATTAAACTAATAAAATAATAACCTTAAACTATTTCTGAAACATCCCTATTCAAAGCTCTGGCGGGAACAACTTGAGAAAAATACGCTCGCGCACACACCCTACCTCGCCTATTACCAACACGAATGTGCCCGATAATATTGTTGACTTTGTATGAAAATTTTCTAAAACTATTGAAACAGTGCGGTGGTGTAAGTGGGATGGGCTACTGTAAGAGCGTATGCGAGAGTGAGAGAGAACTACCCGCGATGTCGTGGGCGCGTCCCAGTAACCTTTCCATACAAACTTAAATATTGTATTTTATATCATTTGTTATCCATTTTTTTTAACTATTTATTAGTTATTCTGTTATCCGGAGCGGAGAAGAATCCATTAAATCAAACATCAGAAGAATCTGTTGAGCCGCTCTCGAGTTATAAGTGTTCGCACTAACCCGACTTTAATTTATAATATATAGTAGATTATAGATTGTTCAAACCACCATAAAGTTCGAAATATTAAACACCCTAGCCGCATCGTCCCCGACAATCGCCCGCACAATCGGGTGCGGTTTACGGATCGGACCGCAAACATTTTCATCACATGCAGAAGCAGCAAGGCAAATATTAATATAAAATTAATTTCAACATTAAGCAAACAAAATTAATGATTACCTACTTTAATTTATTCGAATAACCTTTTAACCGATATTTAAATATAAATAAATACAATTATGACAGCGCTAATTTATATAATATTTTTGAAGGGGAATCTATTAATGATTGATTGGATGAATTATGTTTGACGTACGTTCAGTACAGTAAGCTAATCTACATACTAATTCAGTCATGTATGTATTTATATATTTATTTTCTTATATTGGCACACCATTATCGCAAAGGCGAAAGCTGTCATGCTGATGGTGTTATATTGTAATTTTGTAAAATAAAATGAATAATAATCACGCATAAACATGAGACTTTAGGTTTGATTTTAATAATCGTCGTTGACCCTTGCAGGTGTAAATATTTATGGTTATGAATTTTTCCAATTTCTAAAATATATTTTATTTGAAATAAGTATAATTTCTAAAATTTAAAATATTCATACAAAAATTTCATAATTAAAAATACGTGTAAATTTAAAATGTCATATTTTGAAAATACGTGTAAATTTTGTTTAGAGCTATAATACGCATAACGGTATTCAAATGTATAAAAAATATTGAAGTTTTTAATTTAAAGACAAAAATATAACTTAGTTAATAGTTTTTCACGGAAAAATAAAAAATATAGGGTAAGCCATGACAGGTGGGTAAAACAGGGCTCTCTTGCATCATATATAATTATCGCGAAAGCCAGCTAAATAGGTTATACTAACTACTAGGTAAGAACGTAGGTACCTAGGTATATACATTATTAAGAATTGTGTCAAAAAAAATATCGCATTTACATACGTTGAACAGAATTAATAGATCATGGACACGGATATTTTGTTGCAATGTCAGTAAATGACTAATTTTTCTTTTTTTTTTTTTTACTAACACTATCGTACACTTCTTCTTTCTCTCAATATAGATCAAGGATCTGTTTTTTTTTTTTCGAAATCAGCCTGGTTCTTGGGGTTGGCGATGACCAGATCTCCCTCCATCTCTAGTGATGGTCTTTGTCCCTCTGGTATTTCTTCCGTTATGGTCTTGGGAAGTCTCTCTGGATCCATTCCGCCACTCTAGTAGGTACACTCTTTGTTAAAAATGCCGCTTAACCTACAGCTGATCTATGATGTAGGTAGAACAAACATGGGTTTTTATTATTCTTGTGACCTTTGTATGTTGGTCGTGTGACCTTTGTTAGTATGTTAATAAAGTGTAACAAGAAGATTTTCTTGCTCCAGACAATAAAGATGTTGGAAATAGGAATCATTTGACCTTTAACCAAACTGAAATATTTCATACCAATTCGCCTACATAATATTTTTCTGATTATTTTTTTTTATTACTAAAATATACACTGTGTAACAGACATGGTGGATAACCCAAAGCAGGGAGATATAGGACCTCAATAATACCTATCGATTTCACTTGCATGTATTGGGTGGCGAGTTCGGGTTCAGCGATATTGGGTGGTTCAAAATTCAAGTTCACACTAAAATACAGAACTGTGCCCAAACCGTTAACTTTACTATCTTGAATTTCTTTCTGAGAATGGTCCGACAATGGCACTTATGTTATGTAATATCTTTGTAAATCAGCACCCGAAAGCTTTTGTTATGAAAGATTTTTCTTAAATTTTTCTTCCAAGCTAAATTTATCCACAAACTTTCAAAGGCTCTAAAAGCAAATTTCACATTATATTTTTTCTACGACTTATCTTAAAAACTGCTACTACTCATGGAAAACTTCCCCTGAAAATTTCATTCTGCTGGATTAATGGGATCATGCTAAAACGCTCTCATAACTTGTGCAAGTATCAATACTCAACATATTTTCATTAAGACACAGCCTTGTTATATGGGTGGTAAAAGCCAGTTTTTAAATTATTTGATATGATATTTAAATAAAATACATTATTTATTGAAATAAAGATAAAAAAAAAATATTTTATTTTTATTTTATTAACAACTAAAAAAAGTCATAATTCAGCATAACAGGTTTGCACCCTTTTCGCTGAATAATGAGAAACAATACAAAATATATAGGTATATATAAAAAAAATACAGGCAATGAAACATTGGTAAAAATAATATGAAAAAAAAAACAATATTATTAAAAAACGACATTATAAAAAGTTACTAAGTATGTAGTTAAAAGTAGATATACTATTATTTCTATGATACAAACAATAATTTTGTTGGTGCGCGATAGATGCACCGGCACAGGTACATAATTATCGACACAGTGCGCAGTGACACTTAATAATAATACTGTTTATTAAACTAGTAATGTGAGCGCGGACATCGTTGAAAATATTGAAAAATATTGTTATACACTCTTAAAACTAAAATTAAAATTGTTGTACTTACTTTAGATTAGACACATAGTTACTTTATTTAGCCTGAAACAAAAAATTTCCCCTATCAATGTTAAAAATGTATTTTTGGTTTCTAAAATGGAGTAGGTACTTTGTTCACAATTTTTTTTTTTTTTATAAAAAATGAATCTGTGCTCACTCAAAGTGAACACAAATACACTCTTTGACTCTTTCACAGTAAGCTACTGAAAGCTTGTGTCGTGAAAGAGGAAGATGGTCGGCACCAGGGATCGAACCACGACGTCCGCAGTACGAAAGCCGGCGTTGTAACCGCTGGGTCACCAACCACTTCAATTAAAATTTTCAGTTTTAGGTCAAAAGGTGGAATATTGAAGAAAAAAAACTCTTAAAGGATAAATAACTCGAAAACCACTGACATTTAATCTCTAATTAATGGGAACAAAATTGTTGCAAATTTACTCTATATTTTCAAGGAATGTATCGAATCACCAGTCATCCTGAATATGTTCATCATTACTGCGTAAAAAAACTTATGTGGATAATACCGTGTTGAACGGCGCAAAACAGATACAAAATTTAGAATTTTCAGCTTTTTCCCTATGAATTTTCATTCACTGTCTTACATAAAAAAAACAATATTTACAACAAACAGAAAGGTTTTTTTCGAGACAGTACATAATTCAAATAAGCAGATTATCGTATTTCCCTAAGCTTTCTTAAATCGGGATCTCAATAATTACAAGTCACTCAAAATGAAGATGTCCGCCATGTTGTCGTACACAAAGATTTGACAAAAGCCACTCATCCGCCTTCTTATTTATTCAACATTTCCTACCTGAGTCTGATTGTGATTGTAAAGGGGATTCCCTTTGTCCTCAGCACCTATTCTCCATTATGTTTGATAAGGCATTCTCATTGACAGTCGACAGCCCGTTCCCGACTCTCGTTGACAATTGATTAAGGTAAATTCATTCTTAACTCAAAGAAAATGGATTACGTCTCCTTGGGCAATGTTCAGTGGTGTTTCATTTTTTGCTTCCACCGCGTCATCGGAGCTCTTTTGTTTTCTTCCCTTACAAACGTATTTTCGATCAGTGGCGTATCTTTAAAAGCACACTTTTTTTACATTATCGAAATAACGACCAATAGGTGTACATTTTAATTGAACAATAAGTATTAAAAATTAAAAACTGTTTTTTTTTCAGTTCGGGTGGGCTACTCTACATTTCTATCGCAAAACCGACCCAATTTTAATCTTAATAAAAATAGTTCCACTTAGGTCTTTTTTAAATCCGGTATCGTTTCACCAAAAAAAATGGTTTAAATAAAGATTTATACAAGTAATTAGAGTATTTAAAAATATCGACGGGCGAAATTGAAATCGGGATTGAGTTTAAAGGGTCACCTACAAGAAAGAAGCGATGTAGATTTAAGAAGAATAAAAAAACGAACCATGATCCAGTCACAGAAAGAGGAAAAAATGGATTTTTATGATTTACTGATTTTTTTTTTTTTAATTTGTGACATTTCTCCATTTTATGTCATTGAATGAAACGAAAGAGTTTCGTCTGTACATATGGGACTTTGCACAACTATCAGACTACATCCAAACATAATTGTTAAAAAATGTCAATCATCGGAGGTCATAATACATGAAAGCGAAGGTTAGAGGAGGTCAAAACTTGATTAAGGCTGTATGACTATCGAAGTAAAAAATACTTGATAAAATTATGCTTAGTCACATATTGTCACAGCCCCCCCTAACGAGCGGCTGTCTACCTAAGCTGACTTAACTAGATCTAAGCTAAATCTAAGCTTTACTATACCTAAACCTACGATGACACTATATGTCGCAACCCCATTATATCTAAACTATCGATTGCACCATATTTTGCAACTACCTAAGCCCTTCGAGCAAAGCAGACCATCCGCAAAGCTAGGGCTACTAAATCTAGCTATAGAATAATCCTAAGCTGAATATGACGTTGTCAGCTCTATTCTACTAGTATCTGAAAGACTATCTAGAAAACCTAGAACAACCGTCTACGAAATGGCCAAATCGTGATTGTCTAGAAACTAACCTAAGGACCCAAACGTTGTGGTTTTAATTTAATTGAGATTTATTATTCAACTGGATAATCCTGAAACATAAAATAGTCCAATTAGTTATGAAATAAAATATGGTAAAACATCATACTTAAATAACGATTGCTTAAATAATATTTCTTCCTTGATTTGTATTTAATTTGCAATAAGAGCGACATAAAATAAATAGATAAATATTGCACAATTTCTCGTCACATCGTGATTATAGTCATTCTGCAAATAATTTATTAGTTTTCTAACAAATAATTATATCTTTCTCGATTGCCCTTCGAATTTAAAGGACAATTCTGGTCTGCTGTGAATCCACTGTCTTGAGAGAATTTTGTCTGTTATTAGAAATAAAGATTCAAAATCTACTTATTTACCACAACCACAGTTTCAAATTCTACAATTCTATCTACACCACACCCCCCCCCCCTAATGGGGGAGGGGGAAATAGGCCCCCAACGGCCCGCCTATTTCGATTTCAGCCGGCCTAGACAAGTGCTGAATCTCTGTGCTTGTTAGACTAATTCGCGGATAAACACAATAGATTAAGGTATACATAAATACATAAGCATGCACCCAATACATAAAATAAAGGTTAGTAATTATTATAGAATATTTCATAATAGGGCCTTAACGAGCAATCGCTACGGTCGCTGACTGTACTCTTCCCTAGAAATATGACGAAAAATGGAACGATTACCGCTTCTCGTTTCTAGGTAGGGACTGAGTTTGTTAAGTTTATAAGTATTCGCTGCTACATCTACCCACATGAGTACACATATAGTAATATGCACGCATGCTTACATACATCCAGCAGAGACTAAAGATAAATTCCATGCAACTAAATAAAATAAGTATAAATACGAATATAAGAGTATTAGTCAATTCCCAATTTGTATTAGGGAAGAAAAGGATAGGACTATTGTTAGTATAAAATAAAATAATAATATATATATTCTACTATTTGCCACACACTAGCGCAACTAAAATTGTTAGAATACTACTCAAAGCGTATTATTAAAACACCAATCTACTATTTCAAATAATAAAGAATGATCTCTAAATACCCTCCACCAAGACACAAACACAAGCAAGCGAAAGCACATAAAATCTAATATAATATCTGAAATGCAAAAGTAGCGAAGCACAATCAAGGAGTTTATGGTTAATTATAAAATAATAATTTGAAATGAATCCTTTCTCTAGGATCCTTATCTGAAATGGAAGGGTTTGATTAGTATCATCATTATTTCATCATACTTACATCTAATGATGTAACACTTATGCAATACCTATCTGATTACGACATATTACGCAACACTTAATAACACAATAACGACCTAATTAAAATACCATTAAATTCATATCATAAATAAATCAATAAATTCATAATCCTAATCGACACAATTTAAAACTATAAAAGCTGAAGATAATCTAAAAAGATATATAAAATTAAATTTATCACTCCAATTGGAAAACATAAATTAAGTAAAATATTATCGAAAAATATAATCCTAATGACCCTAATTAAACTACTATAAAATTAGTATTATTTACCAAATTTAAATTAAAAGGAAATATAATAATATTTATAAATGAAATAAATAATGCCATAAAGTTTAGATTATAAATAAATAAATACATTAGGCACAAAATGATGAGTTTATTATTAAAAGCTATAATAATTATTATTTATCAAGTTCAAAAATGAAAGGCAGAATAATATTCAAATGTTTTAAAAACAAATCATTATAATTTACACAAAAGGGAATATCTTTATTTAATTTGTAGAAGACAAAATATTAAATATATTATTCAATGAAGAAATCAATTATTTGGAACCAATATAAAATATATTAAAATATTTACTTATCAAATGTTTAAACAAATCGCTATAATTTACAAAACGAAACATTCATTTATTTTAAATTAGTAAAAATTAAAATCAAAATCTCTATGAAAATAAACAAATTGAATTAGGAAAAAATAAATTAATGAAACAAAATATAATTATCTGAATTGTCCTTGGGTCTGGTATAGATCTGTTCAGCACTGGAGACCTCCGTTCCCTTCCAGAAGGAGAAAATAACTGACCCTGCTATTTGTAAGAGATCTTCACTCTTCAAGAGATGAGATGAACTGTCCCAGAAAGCTGTGGGATGACCGCCTTAGTAGGAGATCCTCACCGCTCCAAGATTTGAAATGAACTGCCCCAGATAGGCATTTGCGACCCCTATTTATTAAAATAAGTTTCGCAATATTTCGAGATAGACCTGTGACGTGTAGCACAGTGGTGTATAACCCCATGGGCGTCTCCAAGTTATTATAATTTAATAATAAATCTATAAATAAAATCTAAAATACTTTACTAAAATGTTAGTCCCGTCACAGACCCCCCTTTGAGAGAGCACGATTGGATCATCCAGGAAGTGGATAAGCCAAATCTGATCTCTCACAGACCTCAACAAAAGTTAAATGTATCCGCAAAACTTCACTATTCTTCAGAACAATGTTGATAACTACCCACTTCATAAGGAATACAAAATATTATATTAATCTAGATATTAAACGACAAAAGAAATCCCACTATATACTAAATTCCCGGCGTATTATCAAAACAAAACATTCCCATTATCCAACACAAGTGAAAAGAAGAAGAACTATGCTAACATTCTAAAAAAAAACTTCCCATAAACAAAAGTTATGAAGAAAAATAATGCTCACCTCACAATATAAAAAAAAACATTATAACTACTTTAGAATGCACACTATGGAAATACTTACTAATTAAAATATGAGAGTAAAAATAAAAAATGAGTTATCACTCTAACTACCTCAAACAATCATTATAATATCTATTCATATCCTGGAATAAAACATATAAATTA
Source organism: Mystacides longicornis (assembly GCA_963576905.1). NCBI lineage: Eukaryota > Metazoa > Arthropoda > Insecta > Trichoptera > Leptoceridae > Mystacides > Mystacides longicornis. Next base: position 21,909,961 of record OY756434.1, read on the forward strand.
TATATAATTAATTCATTAAACACCCTGTAAAGACACAAAAATCCAATAAAATCAAAACAATAATTCTATTTTTATTAGATTACCATAAACCAAAAAAAAAATAATTAACTTACGATCGTGTATAAATGCAAAATAAAATTAGAGGAAATATTCAAAAGAATGTATTGTTATATTATTAATTTAGCTATTAATAACACACAGCACAACCTAACTTCTAAGGTAGTCTTGAGACAAACCGACGCCACGCAAAAGTTATAAAAAAAAACTTTTTAACAATCCGTCCGGAAATAGAGCCTCACAAAAAAATATCATGCAACCGACAACCTTACTACCAAGTAGAATTTCACTGAATATTATCATGCAGAATAAATAAATAACTAAATTAACATTTCCCTATACAATGTTGTCAGCATAGCCAGCGGAACTTATTGCCTGAGGCAATAATTCTTCCCAGTCAACCGGTCTCATTCTATCTGAGACAGGCCAACCCCGAGTAAAAATATCAAACGAGAAAACCCCGACCCGACCGCGAACCGACACGGGAACACTGAATCTGAATTCCAAGCCTAAACCACTGATCTACCGAGATCGATTCAATTAAACTACAACTAGAATGTTTATGTATTTTAATTCACAAGGAAATACATTAAAACATAAGAGGACCACTTACTAACTAAAAGCAAAGTATTATTTTCTCTGAAACAAACAAACTAAACAGAAATTTCACAAGCAGTCACCCTTTTCTGAATCCAATCAAGGGTGCAGAGAACAAAACGAGCCCTACACTATTCCTGACCTGCGTAAATCTAACGTCCCCCTCCCACACTATTCATAAAATCCTCAGCATCGCCCCGAAGGAATAGAAGACAACAACCGACAACAAACGCCAACCAAAACGAGCCCTATACTGTTCCCGATCTGCGTAAATCTTACGTCCCTCTCCCACACTATCCACAAAATCCTCAGCATTGCACCGAAGGAACAAAAGGCAGCAACCGACAACAAACGCCAACCAAAACGAGCCCTACATTGTTCCCGACCTGCGTAAATCTAACGTCCCTCTCCCACACTATCCATAAAATCCTCAGCATTGCACCGAAGGAACAGAAGACAGCAACCGACAACTAACGCCAACCAAAACGAGCCCTACACTGTTCCCGACCTGCGTAAATCTAACGTCCCTCTCCCACACTATCCATAAAATCCTCAGCATTGCACCGAAGGAACAGAAGACAGCAACCGCCAACAAACGCCAACCAAAACGAGCCCTACACTGTTCCCGATCTGCGTAAATCTAACGTCCCTCTCCCACACTATCCATAAAATCCTCAGCATCGTCCCGAAGGAACAGAAGACAGCAACCGACAACAAACGCCAACCAAAACGAGCCCTACACTGTTCCCGATCTGCGTAAATCTAACGTCCCTCTCCCACACTATCCATAAAATCCTCAGCATCGTCCCGAAGGAACAGAAGACAGCAACCGACAACAAACGCCAACCAAAACGAGCCCTACACTGTTCCCGATCTGCGTAAATCTAACGTCCCTCTTCCACACTATCCATAAAATCCTCAGCATCGCCCCGAAGGAACAGAACACGGCAAGAAACGCCCCCTCCCCAACTCCTGTCAAAACCGCTCGCTCTCGTTGCACAAAGATAAATACCAACCTCAATTATTTACCACCTTGAGTTCCAAACGACAACAAAACAAGGACACAAAACCCAAATACTATCAAACACATTTTTTTTCTATTAATTTTCCTACAATGATTTAAAAAAACTAGGGGTACAAAGAAAATGAAATTGCACAACGGAATGTAAGCTGTCTATTCTCACCCACCAACAGCGCACGGTCAGCGACCAGAGCCTCGCCCCGACCCGCATAGCGAGCAAAGGCGCGACCGGGCACACTTCCACTCGCCGCGCCTGCGCACCACACGCCGACACGACTCACGAGACCAACATCCAGCCCTCGTCGGCGCTCGCGCACCTTCTTACACGCAGTCCACGGGCCGCGGGGTGGGCTGCCCACCTCCCCGAGAATCCTCGACGCCCCCTACAGACACGCGTAGATCCACCCAGAATACAGCTAAAAAAAAATCCTTTTGATACAATGCTATTAAATACAACCACTCTTTTTAATGATCATACTTCTAAATTAATGCCTAAGACAAAACTCATTTTAATTAGAAAAATGATTATGCTTTCCTCCCCTACGATACTAACTCATTCTTCTACTAGGTACTTATCTAACACTAAGCTTTTAAATCTTCTTTCTTTTCTCCTGTCTAACACTATACTTCCACTCTTTCATAAATTCTTCTCAGTCAACCAGACTTCTAATATTAACCCATAAAACATTTTGCTTAAAGGTGAATTTAATGTTTCTAAATGACCAAGCCCCCCGCCCCTCTTTGCTAATGAGCTATTAAATATACATCAAACCACATTTTAAGTGACTAAATTATTATTTATTTGCAAAAATGGCTACGACCCCCCCCCCCTTCGACAATAGCTATTGAATCTACATCCAATCAAATTTAAATGACAAAATTATCATTTATTTGCACAATTACTAAGAAACCCCGCCCCCCTTCATTTATAAGCTATTAAGTCTACATCAAATCAAATTTAAATGACTAAAATATTATTTATTAGGAAAATTACTAAGTAAACCCTCCCCCTTGATTAATAAGCTATTTAATCCACACCCAACCAAATTTAAATGACTAAATTATTATTTATTTGCAAAATTACTAAGTAACCCCCCCCCCCTTTGTAAATAAGCTATTAAATCTACATTAAACTAGCTAAATTACTATCTATTCGAAAAATGGCTATTTTACTCCGCCTTCCTACATTAATAAGCTATTAGATCTAATTAAAATTGAATTGAACTGGCTAAAATTAAACAAAAATTTTATTTATTTGCAAAATAGGCCCATCCCCAAAATGATTATTAGCCTACCACTTTCTTCCATCTTCTTCACCCTTCCCCAAATATTCTAAGCCGCCGCAGCAACCCAAATCTCACTCTACAATGATAAAGTGATATCCTGGACACAAGGCACCATTTGTCACAGCCCCCCCTAACGCGAGGCTTTCTACCTGAGCTGACTTAACTAGATCTAAGCTAAATCTAAGCTTTACTATACCTAAACCTACGATGACACTATATGTCGCAACCCCATTATATCTAAACTATCGATTGCACCATATTTTGCAACTACCTAAGCCCTTCGAGCAAAGCAGACCATCCGCAAAGCTAGGGCTACTAAATCTAGCTATAGAATAATCCTAAGCTGAATATGACGTTGTCAGCTCTATTCTACTAGTATCTGAAAGACTATCTAGAAAACCTAGAACAACCGTCTACGAAATGGCCAAATCGTGATTGTCTAGAAACTAACCTAAGGACCCAAACGTTGTGGTTTTAATTTAATTGAGATTTATTATTCAACTGGATAATCCTGAAACATAAAATAGTCCAATTAGTTATGAAATAAAATATGGTAAAACATCATACTTAAATAACGATTGCTTAAATAATATTTCTTCCTTGATTTGTATTTAATTTGCAATAAGAGCGACATAAAATAAATAGATAAATATTGCACAATTTCTCGTCACATCGTGATTATAGTCATTCTGCAAATAATTTATTAGTTTTCTAACAAATAATTATATCTTTCTCGATTGCCCTTCGAATTTAAAGGACAATTCTGGTCTGCTGTGAATCCACTGTCTTGAGAGAATTTTGTCTGTTATTAGAAATAAAGATTCAAAATCTACTTATTTACCACAACCACAGTTTCAAATTCTACAATTCTATCTACACCACACCCCCCCCCCTAATGGGGGAGGGGGAAATAGGCCCCCAACGGCCCGCCTATTTCGATTTCAGCCGGCCTAGACAAGTGCTGAATCTCTGTGCTTGTTAGACTAATTCGCGGATAAACACAATAGATTAAGGTATACATAAATACATAAGCATGCACCCAATACATAAAATAAAGGTTAGTAATTATTATAGAATATTTCATAATAGGGCCTTAACGAGCAATCGCTACGGTCGCTGACTGTACTCTTCCCTAGAAATATGACGAAAAATGGAACGATTACCGCTTCTCGTTTCTAGGTAGGGACTGAGTTTGTTAAGTTTATAAGTATTCGCTGCTACATCTACCCACATGAGTACACATATAGTAATATGCACGCATGCTTACATACATCCAGCAGAGACTAAAGATAAATTCCATGCAACTAAATAAAATAAGTATAAATACGAATATAAGAGTATTAGTCAATTCCCAATTTGTATTAGGGAAGAAAAGGATAGGACTATTGTTAGTATAAAATAAAATAATAATATATATATTCTACTATTTGCCACACACTAGCGCAACTAAAATTGTTAGAATACTACTCAAAGCGTATTATTAAAACACCAATCTACTATTTCAAATAATAAAGAATGATCTCTAAATACCCTCCACCAAGACACAAACACAAGCAAGCGAAAGCACATAAAATCTAATATAATATCTGAAATGCAAAAGTAGCGAAGCACAATCAAGGAGTTTATGGTTAATTATAAAATAATAATTTGAAATGAATCCTTTCTCTAGGATCCTTATCTGAAATGGAAGGGTTTGATTAGTATCATCATTATTTCATCATACTTACATCTAATGATGTAACACTTATGCAATACCTATCTGATTACGACATATTACGCAACACTTAATAACACAATAACGACCTAATTAAAATACCATTAAATTCATATCATAAATAAATCAATAAATTCATAATCCTAATCGACACAATTTAAAACTATAAAAGCTGAAGATAATCTAAAAAGATATATAAAATTAAATTTATCACTCCAATTGGAAAACATAAATTAAGTAAAATATTATCGAAAAATATAATCCTAATGACCCTAATTAAACTACTATAAAATTAGTATTATTTACCAAATTTAAATTAAAAGGAAATATAATAATATTTATAAATGAAATAAATAATGCCATAAAGTTTAGATTATAAATAAATAAATACATTAGGCACAAAATGATGAGTTTATTATTAAAAGCTATAATAATTATTATTTATCAAGTTCAAAAATGAAAGGCAGAATAATATTCAAATGTTTTAAAAACAAATCATTATAATTTACACAAAAGGGAATATCTTTATTTAATTTGTAGAAGACAAAATATTAAATATATTATTCAATGAAGAAATCAATTATTTGGAACCAATATAAAATATATTAAAATATTTACTTATCAAATGTTTAAACAAATCGCTATAATTTACAAAACGAAACATTCATTTATTTTAAATTAGTAAAAATTAAAATCAAAATCTCTATGAAAATAAACAAATTGAATTAGGAAAAAATAAATTAATGAAACAAAATATAATTATCTGAATTGTCCTTGGGTCTGGTATAGATCTGTTCAGCACTGGAGACCTCCGTTCCCTTCCAGAAGGAGAAAATAACTGACCCTGCTATTTGTAAGAGATCTTCACTCTTCAAGAGATGAGATGAACTGTCCCAGAAAGCTGTGGGATGACCGCCTTAGTAGGAGATCCTCACCGCTCCAAGATTTGAAATGAACTGCCCCAGATAGGCATTTGCGACCCCTATTTATTAAAATAAGTTTCGCAATATTTCGAGATAGACCTGTGACGTGTAGCACAGTGGTGTATAACCCCATGGGCGTCTCCAAGTTATTATAATTTAATAATAAATCTATAAATAAAATCTAAAATACTTTACTAAAATGTTAGTCCCGTCACAATATGCAAACTATTTAATTATCGCAAATTCTATCCTTGTTTGGTTGGCTTTTACTTGACCTAAAACGACATTCCCTTGCTCTTTTTTTAATTAATTAAATAAAAAAAATTCATGATCCGCCAGTGTCACTCGCTGTTGTTTGTATTCGCTTAACTAACTCGAAAACGTCTTCGGCAGATGGCGCTCTCGCGTCCTCAAAAACGTTTCTAAATGAAGTTGGATTATAATAACAATATATTATTCTTTCTGAAATTCCATCCGAATTAATAATAATTTCAATCTAGGGATATTAATCTCCTTTTTAATGTCGAAATTTATCAAATTTGTTGTTTGATATTGTTATCATTTCGGTGGAATACGAAACTTTCGCGTATCAAACCGCGTGTATACCTACGCAGATGTTCCTATAGGTACACAAAGATCCCAAAATTTATATCTCTAAAACCACGTGTTTCGATGGCTGCCATTTAAAAATATCGCCATCATGTTGTTTCTTTTTCTTTTCTTTTTTTTTGTGATTTCTGGATTTCACCCCTATAGGAGTGTTGCAGTCATTTTCATACTTTGAGAGATTGTTCCACAGTGTGTTATTACAAAATTAAACTTTGAGGACAAAACAATAAATGAGAACGCATAAAAAACGTAGGAAAGAAACTATGTTGATAAAATATGGTAAAAGTAATGGGTCATATTTTTTTAGGGAATTGAGATGTATAAATTTAGCAAAAAAAAACAGCATATTATTTTTTTGGAAGTAGGAGTTGAAAGAACTAAGAGGCTGCATGGAAACGGGACTCCCAATCCAGAAAAATCTCGGAGAAAGTCCGGATATCCATCAAAAGTAATGCACATTGATAGAAGTTGTGGAAGACTGTCCTTCACAGTCACATTATAATAATAATTATTTTTTTTTTTTTATTAAAAATGAATCCGTGCTCACTCAAAGTGAACACAAATACACTCCTTGACTCTTTCACAATAATCTACTTAAAGCTTGTGTCGTGAAAGAGGAAGATGGTCGGCACCTGGGATCGAACCACGACGTCCGCACCAAACAGTACGAAAGCCGGCGCTGTAACCGCCAGTCTACCAACCACTTCTTTATTTACAGTCACATTATGATTATTATTTATAAAAAAGTAACGGAATATTCAAAACATAAACTTTACAAGATTAAAAATAGTATGTAGTAATTTCTAAGGTTTATAGAACAAGAGAGAGCAGAAACGCTGGAATGATAGCAGAATATGACATACTCGTACCAGTTTACCCACTCAATCCACATTCGCTCATAGTGTGGCACAAAGTGTTCCGGAGGAAATTTCACCAAGCGCCTATCTTGCGTCGTTTGCACGGTATCGTCTCCGTTTAGGATAGAAACAATCTTCATTTTCCTATTTAGTAGAAAAGGCTTGCATATTCAAGACTCTCGGGGGACATGCGTACAACATGGAGCACCATGACTTACCCCTAAATCCTGTCTTGACAATCTAGTCTCAACGGAGTTTCCTCTGTTCTGTCTTTGTCAAGCGCCAGGATGCGCATTCGTATAATGTAGACTGGGAAAATGCACTTTATGGTTTAAGTGATTTCCTCATGTTGTCAAAGGACGAACTCGCCATTGCAATTCTTATGGAAAGAGTTTACTATTTGCTATCAGTCGCTTCAAAACAATATACAAAGAAAATACTTGTGTCTTTAAGTACAGTTTTTCAGCCTTATATTCTTCAGATATTGTTAATTTTTAACGAGTGTCGTATTTTTTGTTTCAGTGCTGATGGCAATTTCGAGGTGACCCTGGCGACCAAAGCGACGTTAAACTTCACAGGCAGAGTGGACTGGAGACCTCCGGCCATCTACAAATCTTCCTGCGAGATTGACGTCGAGTATTTTCCTTTTGATGAACAAACTTGCGTCATGAAGTTTGGATCTTGGACATACGATGGTTTCCAGGTAGGCAAAACAAAATTCCTAGTTATTTTTTCGCACTTGACTCTAGATATTTTGCTATTTACCATCTTAGATAGAAAATTCCCAACAAAGTATATATTATTCACATCTTCCTTTCTTTTACACATTCCTTCTTACAGCCCTTGACTATGGTGTTCAATTCATATTGCCCCTCCTTGCAGCACTGCACAGTGGCATTGTTGATGTATGTACACCGTATCTCTCAGTTAAAAACAAAAATTTAGCAGAGCTTTTACCTTCCATGTAATCATGTGGTAAATGTATATATTAAACACCTTAACATAAAGTAATATGGAGGTGTGAGCAGGTTGGTATAGCCCTTAGGGTGGAATTCTCAATCTCGAAGTCCCCGACGCAAAAAGAAAGTCGTTTTTCATCATAATTGGTCTTCAAATCTTCCATTCTCTACGTTGCAATAACACTTTGTACGTTCCTAAATTATTCTCTCAGAATTGACTCGTTGGTTCTTCTAGTAGTTCTGGGGATTCGAATATGTCATTTTCAGCACCAAATTTCCAAAGCATCAGTTAATTGTCTTTTCCGAGCTTTTGTTGTTCGTGTTTTTGATAATATTGGAAAGACTTCTGCCCTAACCAGTCGATTGTGATTCGATTTTTTGTGGCCCTGGCCTACCATCCTTACATTTACTATCTAATCTCGCCATCATGATCTTTCGGGTCATCGAAATCCGATACTTAATAGTTTAAGGAAAGTGCTGTTGCTTAAAATTAATGACAAATTTCTGTTCAACCTATATTGAACAGAAATTTCATTTAAAATGTTATATTATTTGATGGTTTTAGCTGGTCCACTACTATTATTCTGGCCTTAAATAAACATCCCCCCCGCACACCGCAAGCCAACCCGGAGGAGACATATCCGAAGCAACTCCGACCCGCACGAAACCGACCCCCTAGTTCGATCGAAGCAATCAAACCAAAAAACCGGCTCCACACAAATCAAACCCGCCGCGAATCCCCCCAAACCATCACGCAATGCAAGGGGCCTAAACTCCACATAAGAGCATATGGCGGCATCAAGAGCTCTCCATTGCGCTCGAAAGCGTCCGAGGCCTATGTTGTCTTTTCTGTTGTATTAATACGTGAAGGAAAAACATTGTGACTATTATTACGAAATATGCGCGGACTGAAGGGTATGAAATTTCGCACACTTCTAGTTTATATAGAGAAGAAATGGTGAATGCTTATATTTTTTTAACTATGCAAAAAAATACGAGTAGATTAAATAAAAAAACATTACAAACACTTCTGTAATGTTATGTATTTGATACTCACACTTTCACAGACTACTTATAAAGATCATCAACTTCATAGAAACAAATGTAAAATGAAATGTGCCTCATAATGGGCGGAGAAGCTTTTTGAAGGCGGTATATTCAAATGGAATGTGGAACTAGAAATGGCGGGATATAAATTGAGAATAGATTAATATCGCTTGTCTTTGATAATGATAGAAAAAACTTTGTACATATCAACATTTCAAATTTGACGTATCCATCCATGTCATTGTTTTTGAAAGAAAATTTTGAAACAACGCTCGCCATTCTTTGACAATGGAACTTTAATAAACTTCAAACTTATAATTTATATGAGTTATGGTCGAATTTTGAGCACTGGTCGACCATTAGTAAAGGAAATCATACATTATAACAAAACCTTCAACCCAATGTTATTCCATCACCCTCTCTCCATCTTCCGACAATCTTAATTATTGGAAAAATGAATTAGTTCTAACATTGTATGCTGCGAGAAAACAGAGAAGAGAGTGTGTGTAAGTGGAAGAATAACGAGATTACCTTCAATACTCGCGTGTAATCGAGTTATCATTCTTATTTCTTTCTTTCTCTTCTCAGGTGGATCTCAGACACATAGACGAGGTGAAGGGGTCCACGGTGGTTGATATCGGAGTAGATTTATCAGAATTCTATACGTCGGTGGAGTGGGATATCTTAGAAGTTCCGGCTGTGAGGTGAGTTGAAAATTTGTACTGGTAAATATGTTACAACATTTTTTTTTCCAATCAATGCCAAAATAGCAGGTGAAAATTACGTAATTGAGAACAGCAGGTAATTGGGATCAGCTAGACAAGTCATACTTCCTCTTTATCTTTACCGCTATAAGGACACATCAATAATTGTGCGTTTAAACCAAAAGAACATGAAAACAGAGCTAAAGAATAATTTTAGTATTTTTTCTCCAGCTCCGGCTCAATGCTTGAAATTCACCCTTATATGAAACTAGGGGTCATGTGAAGCAATTACAATTTCGATTCGACGAGTAAATTATAGCTGCGGGTATGTTAAAAGTCTTGTCCTCTTTAATAAAATAATGAGAATTTATTGTAAAGAAACCTTAATTCAAAAAATACAGGAGCGTTCATTTAATACAGCCAACTTTGTTATGAAATTATCTCGTTGCCAGGGTGGTTGGTGACTTTAATGGCTGTAACTACCTAAAGTTCTTGTCTTCATAAAATCGACAACTAACTGACGCGGAACCTGCATGGGATTTTTGCCTTGGGGTTGGCCTGCTTGGAGCGCTTAGGGTAGGCGCCAATAGTCGTTAAATCTTCAGTCAGTGTTCTGGATGATAATTATTGACCTTCACAATTGTAATGTACCTAATGCGATTTTTTTGATATTTGTTTCAGAAATGAGAAGTATTACACATGCTGTGATGAGCCATATTTAGACATCACCTTCAACATCACTATGAGAAGAAAGACTCTCTTCTACACTGTCAACCTCATCATCCCCTGCATGGGCATCTCCTTCCTCACTGTGCTGGTCTTCTATCTTCCTTCCGATTCGGGAGAAAAGGTGAGAATGTCAATTTTTTATGCCGAAAATTCATAACTCCATTTATACAACGTGTCATTTCGACACTTTACCAAACGAAGTGGGCGACTAAAAGAGAAAATATTATCCAACAAGATTGGAAATTTTTCGGGTTTTCTTCTTTTTAGGGGACCGATCTATTTTCGTTCTCTTGATATTCTTCACCAAAGTTGACGGGAAATGATGGAGACTTACTGCACGTTCCGACTTGTCATTTGTCGGATCCGATTTAATAAAAAATAAATAAAACTTTTTTGTTCGAAAGTAAAATGTGGCGACAGTAAAAAGACAGTTGAAACGGCGGACTTATCCCGAAGGATCTCTGCCAGCCGATCCAGTTAAAACAAAAACAACATATCATTGAAAATGTGAAAATTGACAAAACAATAGATAATGCAAAAATATACAATTATATTAGAAAACATAAATAGGTATGTCTAAAAAATAAATAAATAAATAAAAATATGTAATATATAAACATATAAATACAATATGAGGAGATACACCTAGGGTTAGGATGGAGTAGATGTTGGAGGGGAATAGGGAGGAAGGTGGGGACGCTTCTCATCTTGCAAATAATATTATTATGGTTTGTTTTTTGGCTTGACATTTAAAACGAAGCCCTTCGCATCTATCCGTCCATGATTTCGTGTCTTCTGAGTAGAATTTTTCCCGTCGGATCCCAATTTTAATCGAATCCGATACACGACACTATGGGAACAAGGGTCTACGGGGTCTACATTTGGCTCTCCGGGCTGCGGAGGACAGGAATGATGGGCTGCGTTTCTTTCATTCAAACATGGTACCTACCGTAGATCGACTCCTGCAGAAGTTAAAAAATTATAAACGTTTTTAATTTTTTTAATAATATTTTGCTATCATATCATCGCTTTTTAATACCTACTTATTATTAGATTAGATCTTTATGATACAAAATGATTTTTTTATACGAATTTTGTTGTTAAATTGTTCTTTTTTTCGCGCAGTATTATCAAATTTATGCGAAGGTTAAACTTCGTTATTTCGAACCAAAGAGAGGCAATGTTAAACAAATAATATTTTCGAAAAACAATATTGAAAGAAGCGCCTGGAGGAAGCGACGAATTTGAAGAAAACATAACCGAATAAAGTTAAACATCTTTTTATGGTTGTAAACTTCTCCTGGCCGAGAATAAAACTCATCCGTTAAGCCTTGAAGAATTATTTTGTTTCAAAAACATTTTCATAATTTTCAAGAATGTTGATTCCATGAATTGTTATATCCTACACTGAGTTATGGTAATTTTTTAAAAACATTTTTTAATATGGATGTCGTGTTTTTTTGGAATTATTGAAAAGAAGCGCGGCTTTTAATTGTACGCACTAGTTTAATATAGAGAAGATAATTCAATAAAATTTGAACACATATCAAACGTATAAAAATATAAGATTACTCTCACTAAGGCAAATTTTGACCTACATGACTCATCTTGAAACAGTTGAAGTGGTGCCAAACATCTTTATCCGTCACAAAAAGCCCTTGCATTTTGGGAAAGATGTCGAAGGAGTATTTTCATTTACTTTAGGAGAGCCAAGATTCATATAAAAATGTCACATTTAACCTATTTCGGTTAACATGGGGCTTTGAAGTTCTTGAAAAAATTATGTTATCAGCAGCATTTGCAGTAACCAGTAGGCATAGACGAATTGCATTTGGCGATCGACAACAAACGAATTCTTCGACAATGTAGAGTAGGAAGAAAATTAACTGTCCAATTTTTATATTTTTATACAAGCGTCATTGTTTGGTTTAAATAATTATTGTTTATATATTTCAATGGAGAGTTAATTTTTTTGTACTATACTTTGGCGAATCTTCGTTTATAGTAGAACGTCAATTCAAATTTGTCTAGACGCACGGAGAGTGTAAAATTAGTCAGCTTTCGAAATAACAGTAGAAGACGGTCGTAAGCCCGTAGTGGATTGTTCCATTTAAAAATCGAACATCAGCAATGAATTGTTAGAGTCGTTAGTTGTTACATATTCACCAAAATATAGCCCTGGCCAGGAGTAGAGTTTAATCACTTATGGAAGGACCAGAATAGTCAGGCGCCGACTTACGAAACTCAGTCAGAATTACCTACTGCTCAATATGTGTTTTTAAATTTTCGCTGGTTATGCTTACAGTTTTGTTAACCTTAATATAAATATACACTTGTTCATTACAAATGTCGACGCCTCGAATCTTTTTATTCTTAGATAGATCTTCTCAAATTGGCGGTAAAAATAAAAAGAGAAGAGGAACAAAAAATGAGCCCGTTGTTTGGGAAGCTTCATCTAGAAAAGGGCGGGTCTGAGCTCTTTAATAAGACGATTCTGAGAAGAAATGAAGTTTCCGCTAATGAAGATAAATGGGTATTGGAGGAAGGATGGGTGCGAGAAATGGGAAGAAAGGAGGGAATTTTCCTCGCGACCGGTACAAAGTGCATTCTTCAAAGAATGAAAACATTTTTAACTCCTTTGTGGTTGCAAACGTGTTTCTTACCTAACAATACATTTTCTTATTAAATCGTTGCAGTGTAAAGGAAAGTTATTTTTGTTGTTTTTTTTATCTAGGTGAGTTTTAGCTTCAACATATTGTTTTATATATTATGTCAAGTAGGTGTTTTATTGTATATCACCCAAGAATTTTGAATTTTCAACCAACAGAAAACTGAAAAACGCAAACAAAACAAACCATGGTACAAGAACATAGAATATCGAATGCTCCAATAACAGGTATCTCCCTATAGCTTTTGAACTGAACTGGGGGTAGGTACAATCTACTTCTGAACTTTCAAAAGATATTCACTGAAAAAACTTTGTAACTTATAAATTTTTGTTTTTAGCTAATTTTTGTTTATTTGTATTTTTTTATTTTTTGCTATTAAAGGCATTGTAGAATTTTCATTTTATTCATTCAAAGCACTTCAGTTTCTATCCCGTTCTATAGATTTCTTCTCATTTATTCTCTAGTGGAGGTATCTATGATATCGATCGATGTTAAAATGGTGAGTCTCACCTCACTTATTGGTGCGAGTAACATCGCTACCTACATAAAAGTACCAATATTATGATATTATACCTGATTACTGTTTTTTTTTTCTCTATTAAATGTACCTATTATGTTTTGTTGACTTGTCATTTTGGTGAAAGTACAATGTACTTAGTATATACATTTATTATTACATTATAAAATGATACCTACGTATATAATTTATTTTTTTACTTGTAGGTACACTTTTTCTGTCTACAAGTAAAAAATATAAATAAATAAATCTTTTTTAAAAGTAAGCATCAAAACTAAAAAAATGTATCTTTTCTGTGACATCCTTAAGGTTTTATTTTTCTTAAAATATTAAATTTTCAAAATACAAAAAATAAAAGTTAATATTTTGTTGACGTTTACAACGAGGCGAAAAATTAACATTCTAAAAGTTTCGCGGTACAAATCTTTCAGGGCTGACGGCGAAGATATTGTTGTATCAGAAAACAGAAGGTGACTAATTAAGAATCTACCAACCCCATCCCACTGTCTTATCGGACTTTCTGAAAATGAAACATCGTAAATTTTTAATTACCCTTAAGTCCTCGGTTAAGTAAAGTTAAAAAAAGTTTTTTGACAAAAAAAAAAGTTTTAAAGTTATGGCGAATGTCAATGGCGTCTCATCTCTCTCCGGGCTGCTGAAAACTTTAAAAATTTTTTTTACTCATCACGCCGTGTCTCGTACCTAAGGGGTAGGCAGAGAGAACGGACCTCCACTCTTTTCTAAATTTTTAAATGTTTCAAACAAATCTAATAGTAATAAAGATAGTTACATAAAATATTATTCAAGAAAATTTGTGTAAAATGGTACACGTTATTTTCGGGAGGGAGGGGGGGGGGTATCCTGAAACATCACCAAATATCACCAGGGGGGAAGGGGGGTCTAAAAAGATGCAAAAAAACATTACGTAATTAATGGACGTCCCCCAAGTATATTTTAAAACTAGCTTTCACGACAGACCTTGTCCTGTGGTCTAACTATGAATATTGAAAAATAATTAAAAAGTCATACCGACCGAAGCATCTGTTTTTCACCACATATTTTCTTTGTATAGAAAAACGTTAATTAATTAATTAATATTTTCCATCCGAATTCTATCAATCGCACCTCTATCAAATAACTGACAAATTGTGCCAAACGACAATATAATTTCAAAATTAGATTTAAACACTTTTCTAGTTTTAATTTATAAAAAATACGCAACAATAACAAATTAGAAAAAAGCTTAAAAAAATCGATCAGAAATCTGCGTGCCAATATTTTTAATATCAATGGTTGTCAGGTAAATAAAATCGTGTTTCAATAGATTTTTTCACAGATGGCGTTGTTCTATCGAAATTCGTTCCACACTAACTTTAATATATAATTTTATATCATTTGCTCTCCATTGTTCGATGTTTTTTTAAGTTATTATGTTATCCGGAGCGGAGAGGAATCCAATAAAATAAAAATGATAAAAATCCGTTCAGCCGATCTCAAGTTATAAGTGTTCGCACTAACCCGACTTTTTTATATAAAAGACGTCAGACAACGGTTATCCATGGTATGTGGGCGACGTGCCGTACAGTTCTTCAAACTCAAAGCGAGACGCGGAGATGATAGTTTTGAGAAGCTTCTTTTATTGGGGAGCATCGAAGGCACCAGAGCTTGGGTCAGGCTCTGATGAGATGGAGCGACCAGGTTAAAGAAGGAACAGGTTGGGTACAAGGTTGGAAGCAGTGCACGTGGCATTGGACCGGAAAATTTTGTGAGGCACTCCTGACCACTGTCAGTGGTCTCCTCAGCGATGGTAGAGCGACCAGGATGATGATGGATAACAAAATTTTCCATTGAACGATCGTGTTCCTTCAAATCTTTAACATGTCGAGTCATTGTAAAATTTTAAGAAGCTGCATTGGTGGATGATGTCGTCATGCAAACATGGCCACTGTGGTATAAGTACAAGGTTTCCCACGAATGCTTCACAAAATAATCCAATTAGATCCATAGAAGAAAATAACATTTAATATCCTTTTCAGATGTGGAATGTTTTTGTTATTCAAACGAATCCTGAAACATCCTTTATTTATGAATAATGCGATACGAATCCGGATTATTGGATTGATCCATTTCAATCTACGAATAACCTTGACTGAGATAGATATACGATATTTTCCTACTTTGATAATCAAAACAATATAGATACAACTAACAATATACTTCAACAGAACATCAAGGTCCACTCCCCCAAGACCATGAATACTGAATGTATAATCAATGAGCCGATGTCTTACCGAACTAATGGAATCGCTGATTGTTATGTATGGAAGAATAATAAATTCGACGGTGAAGCATTTTTTAAAACAAAATTTATCTCGGAATATATTATTTCACAAATTGTACCAGGGTTGTTCAACAATAATCTTCGTTATGGCAACTGTTTTTATAGCTCAATGAATGTAAATTCTTTATACGGTTCTCTCATGAAATTATTCAAGGTGAAAATTTGTTTTTTTTTTTGATTTGCAATCATTAGTTATTTTTCAACCGCATTTCAAGTAGGTGCAACATTATGTCTAATGCAAAATATTATTTTTATTTTGAAACTACAAAAATAGTTTATAAATAGTTTTTTATTTGCGTATTTAGGATATTGCCGAAGATCTCGTTTTCTAGAGAAATATTAATAACAGATTTTCAGCCTTTTCTAATATACACACCAAGAAAACTTTCAGGCTGCCACTAATGCGTGATCTTTTGATAAAATTTATTCCCGTTACCCGTTTAAAATTTTCCATCAGCTTCAAGTTTCCCATTTATTTTTACCAAAAACAATATTGTGTACTTGAAAATTGAGTTCTTGTGGAAAGCACAACTATAGAAATGAAGAAAACTAATGGGGAAATATAATATAATATAAGCCAACGAAATGATATAATTTCTTTCTACTCGATGTTTCTTTAGCTAATGTTTAATGCATATCATCGTCTCGGCGTTCTGTGATCTTACATATCATGATATTATATTATTGTATAGACTTCGCAATATTTCTTTGAATTAGACATGTTAACATTAACGTTTCTCGCCTGTTTAGTTTGGCACTAAAGAAAAAGCTGATATGAAAAAGATGTGCATATTACCTAAAAATATTACAGAAACATTAAATTTTAACGGAATAAAACATTCATTTTTTATACGTGCTTTTTTGATACAATAGAAAAAAAGAGAATTTGGGTAGCTACATATGTGGAAACACTCTGTTACGAACAATGCTATTTGCTTATCTACCCGGCGATGGCCTATCACTTTTACCATTGTGCTGGCGCATTTCTTCAGAGGACCGAAGACCAGAGAGATAATCTAATATTATTTTACGTTATCTATCTATATTAGGTTATCTTTTTGGTATATTATAATGTGTTCCGTTCCTTCGAATTCCTGCAGTAAACAGCAGGAGAACATCATTAATTTGGTTTCCTTAGTGACAAAAATACTGTGGAAATTTTCAAAGACAGCCGTCTTGTCAGACGACGCACCGCTCTCTAGGAACCCATTGCATTAGAGACATGACGTGAGAGGAAGTCATTGACATCTACGCAAGATCGAGCACAGTTAAATCTCTTTCTGCCTCCATATGCATTTGAACGTGATCAAAGAGGATGTTTTAAAGGTTTTTGTAACGATCGAATAAGGTTGAAAAGAAATGTAAATAATATGGAATGAAACTGAAGATGATTTTTTTTTTATTTAACTTGCACCTGAAAATGAAGTCTCATTTTCTCTCATATCAAATTTATATTAACAAATCATATGTAACAATATGAGGTGTACAAATCAAGGCTATATTCAGATGTACTGTGATGTGTTCAATGTTGTAAAATTAAAATTAAATAAGTAATCCTCAATGACATTTGATGTTTACAAAATTGTTATATATGTATACTGACATGTTCAATATTGTAATATGTTTGCAGGTCAGCTTATCCATATCCATCCTCCTGTCACTCACTGTGTTCTTCTTGCTGCTGGCAGAGATCATTCCTCCGACGTCCCTGGTGGTGCCTTTGCTGGGGAAGTTTGTGCTCTTCACTATGATATTAGATACCTTTAGGTGAGTCCACTCTTTCGTACCAATATATATTGTATGGTTAATGTATTTACGTATGCAGTGAAAGTTTGTTTGATGAATTTTAGGAAATACACAGTTGCACTTGCACAAAGCCAGACCTTTAAATAAAGTATATTTTCTAGATCGTTGTATCGTTGATACCAAGAAAACAACATCGAGAAAGAAACAAAACTCGCAAATGAACAAACACCCAGAGGTTGAAAATAGGGTATATTTTTCTAGTCGTTGATATTATGGTCACCAAGGAAATAATAACCAGAACTGTCATCGCCTACTTATAAGTTGTTGTTAACACGGTGTCCAGTATCTACGATTAGGAAAATATACTTTATTTTCAACTTCTGGGTGTTTGTTCGATTGTTATAAATGCACCTTAATCTGTCATGGTCCATTAATAAGTTCTTGCTCGTTATTATTTCCATAGGGTCCAATATCAAAGCTCTGGATCTTTGTTGCTTTGGTGTAAAATCACATTAACAGCCTGTTTCACTTGTTGTGTGTCGGATCCAAATTTTAATCGGGTGCCTTGGTGAAAATACAAAATAACAACCAAAAAATACTTTACAAAATTAATAATATTTACAAAAAAAAAAACATCGTAGATTGTAAAAAAAATCTGAAGAAAAGTAAACGGTAAAAAAAACAATGCCATTATATCATAATACTTCTGACCAAGAATAAATAAAATGGAACTGAATAAAGAGAAAGAACCTCGGAATTTTTCATTAGGAGAGCAGCGAAGCGAGGTGCAAGGGATCAGGTGATTAAACGTTGGGTTGTGTGCACAAAAGTGGGCTTTAATGACTAGGTAAACATTCCTGTACCACCGAGCTGTCAATAATTAAACAACCCGCCTGGCTTAAAGTGAAAATATTACGAAACAAAGTTCCGCATTTGATTATGAATTAGGTATAAAAAACGTGTTGTTTCAGCTTATGATCATTGTTGTTTTCTGTTTGAATGCATTGTTGAATTTTGCTTTACATTACACAGTGTAAATTTGTGCTGTTAACAACTCATGCAGTCGGCCGGACTTTGCCTGGTGTATTTCAAGAGTTGCCTATATTCGGGAGTCCGCTAAATTTGTGTATCAAAAGTTACATACAATCAGGAATACAACTCAATACTTGTTTCAGAAGTTGCCTATATTCGGGAGTACAGCTCAATTTGTGTATCGAAAGTTACATAGAATCAGGAAAACAACTCAATACTTGTTTCAGAAGTTGCATATATTCGGGAGTACCGCTCAATTTGTGTATCAAAAGTTACATACAATCAGGAATACAATTCAATACTTGTTTCAGAAGTTGCCTATATTCGGGAGACCTCTCAAATTTGTGTATCAGAAGTTACATACAATCAGGAATACAACTCAAAGTGTGTTTTAAAAGTTGCCTATATTCAGGAATCAATTTATGTATCAGAAGCTACATACAATAAGTAACTTAACTTGTGTATTAGTAGTTGCCAATAATAAGAAATCAATTCATTCCTGCAAAAATTCCTACAGTACTACTGCACTTATTACAAGTGCAAATAATAATACCTGTATATTCAATTTATTTTTATAGATATCAAAATAATACCATGGCACCGCCCACAAGTACAAATGAGTTTTTGCTATCCTTGCACATGCTGTCGTTTCATTTCCAAAATTGAGCGTTTTAAGAAACAATGATAAAATATAATTGATATAAAAAGAATAATTGAAAATCGCAAAACACCTAATCTTGAACAATACGTTAACGTTAATCGAAACATCTGTGAACCTAGTTATTAAAAAATGAACCGATTGTCAACTGTTATGAATGCTCCAATTGTCACGCTGAACTAGTGACATTTTTCTAGGCACTCAAAGAAAGCACAGGTTTGTTCGACGACCAGATAATTGAAAGAAACTAAAATCACAACTTCAATCTTTCAGTTAAGTAAGGTTCAAACTAAGTTATAATAATTTTGTAGAGTTTTATCTAGGGACTAACACGATAAGTCGTATTCTTACAAAATGTTATTAATTATCTAATATTTATTTATTCATATGTATACGTGACTTTTACATGTTATAAATATCAAAATAAAAATTTAAAAATTACAATAACGATAAAGTTCATAATAAATAGACATAGAAAATTAATAATTGAGAATATTACAAAACTAACGTATTAGTATAAAAATTTATTTCCCCTGGTAGGTTGAACGTGATTTTTTTTTACATAAAAGCCAGACCAATAGGAACAGGTACGAAAAATCTCCATGTTAAAAACTAACTAAAATAGGTTGAAGAATAGGATCATAACGACGCTTTCCGATGACGCAGCTGTATCATGTCTATCACTTTTATGAATGGACATTTGAAATGGATGCCAAAATACAGTTCACCGAAAAGTGCCCTGTCTATTTTCTTAATAATTTCCCAGATCCCACAGAACCTCAAAACGAAAGTGTCTGACCAACGCATACCCCCAGTTCTCACATACGGATGTCAGACGTGGACCCTCACAAAGGAGATTGTGAACAATTTGCATGTCACACAGAGAGCCATGGAGAGGGCCATGTTAGGAATTTCGCTCAGAGACAGAAGAGGAAATGAGTGGATCAGAGGAGTGACAAGGGTCACTTATATTGTTCAGAGAGTTACGGAGCTGTGAGAGATCGTGGGCTGGGCATGTGGAAAGAACGACAGTTGGCAGATGGACCAAAATAATTTTACAGTGGCGTCCATGGTGGGGAAGGAGAAGCAGGGGCAGGCCAATGATGAGATGGAGTGACGACATCGTGGCTTGCGCTAGTTTTGGCTGGGTGAGGAGGGCACAGACGAGTGGGAGATGGCGACAATTGGGGGAGGCCTATGTTCAGAAATGGACGTGAGAAGGCTAAAGAAGAATTTACCTGATAACACACTTAGTTATTCTCATATTTTGAATACAATACAAGTTTATTGAATACAAATACAATATTTACACACAGATATTAGTACATTACATTTAAAAAGAAAATCATATAAGTAACACAAAGCATGTCCCAATCAGAATTTTTTCTGGTATAAGGGTCAAGCTGTAGTGTCCTATTTGCCATTTGGTGTTTGACCACTTACTGTTATTAACACTATTTATGTATATTATATACATATATTTAAACTTTATCTCTCACTTATTATTAACTTCTTCAACTCTCTCTTAAAGATATTAAAACTTGTCATGGATGTATGTAACTGTTTCTGGTAGTGAATTATATATTAACGATGCAGTGTATATACAACCAAATCTCGCTCTATTCGTTCTTGGATATTCCATTCTAATATGTTCTCTTTGTCTTGTCTGGTAACCATGTATCCCACCAGCCGTCACAATGCCAATATTACTTTTAATAAGTCCATTTCTTAATTTATAAATCATCTTAGCTTTTTCAGTCAATATTAATTCCTCCAGATTATATTCATTGGTCACATTGAACAGGTCAACAGTTCTCGTGTATCTGTTTAAATTATAAACTATTTTTAGTGATTTATTGATCACCCTTTGAACTTTATTCTTCAATTGAAGGCTGCACTGCGACCATACTAATATTCCATAAGTAATTTGGGGCAGCACAAATGCACCATAAACCGTCCTTTTGGTTTCGAAATTAAAAAAGTCATTTCTTCTCAGTATGCCAATAATTGGACCAAGTCTCTTCAATATTCCATCCACATGATCAGCCCACAATAGTTTTTCATCCAGTGTAACTCCCAAATATTTAATAGATTTCGTCTGGCAAATTTTATAGTTATTGATCTGTATCTGCAATTTAATTGGTTTCTTCTTTTTTTGTTTAAGTATCATATATTTTGTTTTGTCAGTATTCATAGTTAATGCGTGATTATATAACCATTCCAGATATTTTCCCAAATCTATATTAATTGTGCTTTGCAATTCATCCTCCTCACATCCACTGTAGACCAAGACAGTGTCATCGGCGTAAATTAAATATTTAGCTACCAACCCACAAAAATGGAGATTATTTATATACATCAAATAGAAAAGTGGGCCCAGAACTGATCCCTGCGGTACTCCAATGTTCATTTCCAGTTGTCCGCTCGTACACCCATTAGTTACAGTCACCGCTCCCCTATCCTTCAAGTATTCTTCAATTAATTTCAGTGCGTTACCTCTAATTCCAAGATCATACAATGATGACAAGAGAATATCATGGTCCACTGTATCATACGCCTTCGACAAGTCTACAAATATCGGAACAACATATTTACCCTCATCTAATCTTTCATTAATGTAATCCATGGCATCCATCAAAGCAGACCCAGTACTACTCTTACTTTGGAAACCATACTGTTGCTTATCAAAGCCTCCATTTATGTTTACAAATTTAGTTATTCTTTTGGCAATTACCTTTTCAAATATCTTTCCAAGTGTACTCAACAAACTAATTGGACGGTAATTATTGGCATCTGATCTGCTGCCCGATTTGTGAATAGGAACAATCTTTGCAGACTTTAAACACATAGGAAATTCACCATTAAGTATACATTTATTAATTATTTCAGCTATAGGCTTAGAGATAACATTACCCAGAGCTTTTACATCCTTTGCAGAAATTCCATCACATCCACAAGAAGAGGTATTCTTGAGTTCTTTAATCATGCTGAATACTTCAATCTCATCTGTAGGCATCATAAACATACTATTCAGAGGTGCAAAATTATTAGAAAAATTTGTTTTATGGTAATTCGGATCCTGTTTTAATTCCTTTGCAAGTTTTTCTCCTACGCTGCAGAAATGCGTGTTCAAGGCATTAGCAATCATTTGGTCATCCGTTAGTACATCTTGTAGTACAATAAGTTCATTAATTTTATTTGAATTGTTTGATTGTGTATTTTTTCCAAGAGCTTCATTTACTGTTTTCCAGAATTTGCTTTTGTCTCCATTTGTATTTTCAATTTTTATTTCAAAATACTTCTTTTTAATATTCTTTATTTCTAATGAGAGTCTATTTTTAACTTTTTTGTACATATTTTTCAGTTCTATATTAGCATTTTGTTTTTTCTGCAGGGTAAACAATTTATTTCTATACTTGATCTTTTCCAAAATATCTCCGGTCAACCAGTTATTGCCATTTCTCATTCTCTGACGCTTTGTTCTTGATGCCTGAACTTTAGCTCCCTGGATAATTTCAATGATTCTTTCAAAGCACAACACATTATTGTCTATTTTATCCATTTTCTCATATACAAACCTTTCAAACTTTACATAGTCAATTATCTGAGTTTCCTTACATACAAACTTCTGTTTTTGTTTTATTAAGTTCTCAACTTGTATGTATAGTATTTTGTGATCCAGTCCTGACCAATCTGATAACTCAATAGTTATTTTATCATGGTTAAAGTTATCTTCTATCACATGATCAATCAGTGTACTAGATCGGTCTGTTGTTCTGGTAGCACAAGAGGTTTCAATTTTGTTAATTATTCTATAATTGTTTGACTGTATTGTGAACATATAGGTGCCTAGCGAGGTTGAGTTAGTATCCAATAAGTCTATGTTGGTATCACCAATAAGAATCATCCCTTTATATCGAGCCAGTAGTTCTTCAATGTGTTCAAAGTACTCATTTATGTCAGTATTTGGTGGTCTATACAATGTGCATATCTTTTTATGATAGTTACCCATTTGAAGGTTAACAATTGTGGTGTTATATTTTTCATTTTGATACAAAATGTTATATCTTATGTTATTTTTAATATATATTACTGTGCCACCTCCTCTTGTATCAGTCTCTCTGCAGTTAAATATTGCACCAAAATTCCTTAAATTGTAATATTGCACCTCATCTACATGTAACCAAGTCTCACAAAGAATCATTATCTGTATATTATTATATACTTTGCAAAACATCTCAAGTTCATCAAATTTGTTTCTTATGCTCCTTATATTTGCATACAATATGTTAATTTTATTATCCGAGGTATATGATTCATGAACAACATTCTCAGCATAGGTAATTTGTTCTTTCTCTCACCAAGGTATCATAATTCTTTTTAATAGGGCATCGATAATCAAATGCCGAATGCTCAACTTCAGTCCTCTTATGACTTTTGCAGATAATACATATTTTGGTAGCTCCATCTCTCTTACATTCTCTCGAGTCATGTTTTTGAGCACAAAAAGCACACACACTGTGTTCCTGACTGCATTGTGAATGGATGTGTCCAAATTTTAGGCATTTGAAACATTGAATGAGTGGACTACTATCTTCCACTCTAGTGCATTGATATCCTATGTACACCTTTTCGATATCTGTCAGAGCTCTCCAGTTTATCGGACTCACCTGACAGACAATATCAGTCAACAGGGAGTTTCGATGTCTCTTCTTATATTTTATTTTAATTTGTTCAGTCAATTTTAATCCTCTATTCTGAGAATTTAAACATTCATTTAATTCTGTCTCCGAAATACCCTTAACAATCCCTCTAAATACTATCAATGGATTTCTTTTTACCTCTTCCACTGCTATCAAGTCATTGACTTTTTCCACTTCCCGTTTCATAATTTTCTTATCTTCAACATTATCAAACTTCACTATAACTGATTTTTTTGATGTTTTCTTCAGCGAATTTATTCCCATTTTAAGATGCTTCAAGTTGATGTTCTTTTTCAATATTCCCTCTATCTCCTCACTATCTCTCACTTCTTCGGTAGTTCTAATCATTAATGTGTGCGGCATGCCATTAGTTTTTTGTTGCACTTTGTTGTTGGTAGGCAAGGCAGCAATACTGGCATAACTCTGCGTCAACTCATCCCTGGATTTTAACTCCTTGGCAATTAAGTCTAGTTTATTACCCTGATTATCCAATGTTTTCTTTATATCCGATAGAATTTCCATTGTATCTGAGGTAGTATTTTTTCCCTTGGACTGGCTTGAAGCAATTATTAGAATTTCTTTTAGTCCATTTGTAATGTCAGTAGACTTACTCCTTTTCAACATCATATCACACAGAGTAACAATCTTTTTCATAGCTGCATCCACAGATTTCAAATTAATGTTTCTTATTTTCAAAGCCGGTGGTGTCTCAGAGGGATGCGGTGAGGAGTCTCTAGAGGTAGGAGCAGATCTACTTCCACCTCCATCTATTGTAGGAATTTTCCCCAGCACAGTTCTATTTCTCGTTTCCATTTCCCTGTCTGAATCGAACCACAAAAGGGTAGCCCCTGGTTTTATGCAACTTCAGTGTTTCCACTGTATGAAAAGTTGCAACTTCAGTGCAGGTTAGAGTATTGATTCTGATTGGTGGCTGGATCAAAATGGCCGTCCTCTATTGTATATTTTTTGTCACTTTAAGATTTAATAATTGACTAAATCCTCCTCACCAACAACACCTCACACTTTACTAACATTCACACTTGTTCCTCTTAAGTTGATTTACACAATTATCACCTTTTTATAGTTGTAACACTCAATTTAACCACAGAAAATACTAAAAACTTTGAGAGCAGTTTAAATCACACTTTTGGTTTTGACATATGACAATTTACTTGATCTTTCGAAGCAGAATTGAATTATTTACATCTGGGATGTAAGGATTGCATAAAAACTGGTTTAAATCAAGCGCAGTGGAGGACTCTTTGTCTAATGCAGTAGGTATATACTTACCTAAAGTTTTAGATAGACGACAACAAAAAAACCTTTTTGTCAACCGCTTGCTTTGGAATTCATGTGAAAGAGAGTTGTATGATTTCCACTGACTTTTAAGTTTAACTAGATAAGATTCACGATTATTTGACGTATCGCCTGGAATAACGTTGAATATTATACATTAGGTCGATTTTCGGTTTTTTATATCATTCGATAGAGTATACTTTTCTCTATCTACTGGCATTTTCAAAAATTCAAATATCTACTTCTAACACAGCAAAAAAAAAAGATTTTAATCAATCAACTCTTCAAAAATTTCTTAAAAATACATTCAATTTGGTAGGTATAGATTCTATTGTTTACCCGGGCTGATTGTTTCTCAGCGCATCTGCTAATGTTAAACGTTGTGTCGTGGGGTTTATTTAAGTTTTATTATATTTCTTGGAAAGATTTCAAATTTATTACAGTGGACAGATTAGTGTGTATTTCGTGTGTTTATATAATACCTATACGACCAGTGAGTATTATTATTTACATTTGTAGGTGCGGCATATTATTATTTTGTTATCTAATGCACCCTCATGTTTGTTTTGTAAATGTCTTTTGTTACAAAAATAAACAATGGTCATTGTCTTTTTATTAGACGCTTCTTTTGCTTAATGAAAAAAAAATTAAGAATATAATTATTAAGAAAGTTGACAGTAAGTATCTTATTGTTATTGGTATCAACAAAAAAATACTTAATTAGTTTTAAATACTAATTTATTATTCATTTGAGAAACAAGATCACAGAGTAAATTTGTATGAAATAACCACTTTGACTGATAACAATAATAACAGAAAATACCCCATAGTTTGAGGGTTTGGCTATTTACATACCTGGTTAGTTTTTATAAGATATTTCGTGGAATTTTAAATGGACCGCAAAGAAATCTCTAAAAATCTTTGTAGGCTCTTTTCTCGATACTTTTAGTATGCATATCGAACGTTCTTCCATGCGATACGTCATTTAATGTAAAAAAAACCTTTATGTATGAGTGAGTCTTTTTTTTTGTATGAAAGCAGTTCTTTCTCTTCATTCCCTGTTTCGTTAGGACGCCAGTCTGAAAAAGTTCAGTGAAATATTAAAAACAAAAAAAAATCACAATATTTTGAAAATGTGACTTGACATGTTTTTTATTAGAGCTTCTCTCAAACAGACATGCATCACAATACATTCACAATCGGAGACAGGGTCGTACCCAAACTTATAATTGAAGTGAGTTGGAAATAGATTTTAATTAAAGCAGAAACGTCACAAGTGCCGATGTAAACCGTTTACGTAGTTCGACTGCCGGCAGGATGGTTCTTCAATGTGGAGGGTGCTTAAGCGAAGTAGGCACTACTCCGCTGTTTACCATTCGCACTCATGAAACCAATTTCACGTTTAGTTATTGTATTACTGGTTCTACTTTGTAAATCATAATAATTATTTAACCATCTGTCTTTAAAAAATAAAGTATCTAAGGCTGCGTTTACAACAAATAAATATAGAGTCAGAGCTCCATATTCTATAATAAAGAAGAAAGTCCGGTGAGTCCGAACAGTCCGAACTCGAGATCTGCTGAACAGATTCTTCCGATGTTTGATTTATTGGATTCTTCTCCGCTCCGGATAACAGAATAACTAATAAAAAAAGTGACAAATGCATAAGAAATAATATAAAATATGATATTAAAGTAAGTATGGAACGGATTTCCTGCGACACTAACGCCATCAATGAAAGATTATTTAACAAAAAAAATATTGTTTACCTGAACCATTATTGACATTTTTTAACATTCTAACTGGTATGTAAGTATATTTTCTTGGCCGTTGATACAGTTGTCAAGGAAATAATAACGAGAAAGAGCTTTCATTGCCCATAGTTCTTGCTCGTTGTTGTTGTGTCCAATATTTCAATCAATCAAATCAAATCTCCTTTTGAACTCCACTTAGGAGCATAGGGAGGCAACAAGAGCTCTCCATTGCGCTCGATCTTGCGCAATGCTTATGTCCAATATTTACGATCATGAAAATAATAATATACTCTACTAATACCTACCGTCTTACCTGACGTCTTGCCTGCGCAGTCTGAACTGTGGTAAAGCATGAGCGTGTAGTAGGGGCATTAGAGTGGTATATCTGTATATTAATACGTGAAGGAAAAAAATTGTAACCATTTTTACAAAATTGCGGAACGGAGGAGTATGAAATTTCGCACACTTATAGTTTATTACAATATATAGAAGGAATGACGAATGATATTTTTTTTCAAAATATGCATATAAAATAGATTAAATCAATAAAAAAAAAAATTAAAATAATACTGTAATGAGCTGTATTTGATACTCACACACACGGCTACTTATTAAGATCATCAAAAGCAAATCTAAAATGAAAATCCCCTCATAATGGGCGCAGAAAGCTTTTTGAAGGCGCTATTTTCAAATGAAAGATGGAGCGAGAAATGGCGGGCTATTCAAACTCATTGTAGGTAGGTATGACCCAAATTGAGATAGATAAACTACTGTAATATTGTGTATTTGATACTCACACACACACTCCGATGTATTTGACATTGAAACAGACGCATATATTCTTTTTTATCTGTGATCAAATTGAGGAAAGATTAATATTGTTTGTCTATAATAATATGTAATAGAAAAAAAATTCTACATAACTATCGACATTTCAAATTTGACGTATTCGTGTGATTGTTTTAGAAAGAAAATAATTGTGAAATAGCGGTCGCTCAGTCTTTGACAATGGAACCTTAATAATGTTCAAACTTATAATTTAAATTATTATTAAATGATCAAACACTGGTCGAACACTAGTAAAAATAAAAAGACAGTTTGTACTGCTACCTTGAGCTTAGGGAATTATACAGACTCCTACCACTGTCTACCACTTGAATGTTCCCTGTAATGCCTAGCGCTTAGCAGACTTCTATCCCAACTTTACAAAACTTTTAATTGATGTTATATCGTTATTATGAAGGAGTTGTACATCCGCTATTCAGGGTGTCTTGCACATGAATGTCACTTTGTTATTTTTTTTTTTTTTATTAAAAGTGATTTGAATCAGTAATATCTCTCTCTTTAAATTGTATTTCCGCATTCGAAAGAAGGATTAAAATCGGTTGAAATATTTTAGTGAATTTGGTTAAATTTACAAACAAAGTTCAGGGGAATTGTAATATGAAAATTATTCATTTTCTTGTATGTGAAAAATATATTTGAGGAAGAAAAAAATCACTTTTGCAAATATTTGAATGGCTCTAAATATGAAGGGTTAAATATTTAACCGCGTTTCATAATTTTTTCGTGCTCAAATTATCTTATATCTATGTATCTTATATGTATTATCTTATATCTTCGTGTCCGGACACAGTCTCTGTAGGGTACCATTTTTCTTAAGTGTATTTTGACTTGGGCATGCTGTTTCTGTTTGAATAAAATCCGATGATACTGTACGTACATACTCCTTTTGTAACCATAGTAATATAATATGGAGGCAATAACAGACCTCCTTTGCGCTAATCTTGACCGTATAATGACCTAAAAAATACTTAAAAAAAAAAATTATTTTTATACCAGGATTGTTTCTCAAACAAATAAAATTATAAAACCATTAAATATTGAAATTTATTTTTTTGTCTAAATAATTTAATAAACTATCATCCTGTAGCGGAAGACTCTGTATGAAAGGTTAATTGGGTGTGCGCCTGTAGGTGGAGAGATTTAATTATTCAGGATTTGCTTGACGTAATGTTTATCTTATTTTCAAATCGACGATAAAACCTTTGGTATTTTCAATCATCCAACTATATATCTCTTCGATAAAAAGCATCCTTAATTTAGTTTTTGGTTAAATAAAGTGGATACCTACCTAAATGAAAATTAGTGTTGCATTTACGATTGAGCATGATTGAGCAATAATAGGCACTCACATATAATGTATTTATTATGTTGCCACCATAGACCCAATCTAGTCACTTAGGGACGTCAGATAAGTTTAACATTATATTTTGAACTTATGTATCTAGATTTTACAGATCATGTCATAGAAAATGAACAAGAGAAAAACACACAGGAATATGACAGGAAACAAAAAATTGCAACATGAGGAATCACTTTGTCACTCATTTTTTTCACGATCAACTCAGAAAATACAATATTTTTATATACAAAAATGTGAAGATTAATAATCTTAATAATAATCGGAATTTACCGTGATTTCTTTTTAGCGTTTAAATGTCCCTTAAAGAAATACATAATTAAGTTTAGTTTGGAGTAAAACAAACTACTAATGGTATCCCACAAGATAGATCGTCCAAAAAGTGGAAGGACAGCTGGCAATCGCTGTCCACGGAAGAATCACCTCACCAGGAACAGATCGCGAGATCTAGAAGAAGAATAAGTTTTCTAATTCTCAGAAGGAGAAGTTCCAACTAAAGTTTTTTATGAATACCCCTGCAGTACCTACTTGCCAAAATTTATTTATTTTTTATTTAGGATTTTATTTATTTACGAAAGAATACAAAAAAAACACATTAGCATTTTACAATGTATACATATATATAATTTGTGTACCTATAGGGTTTATAACCTCACTAGACGAGAGTGCTGAGGCAATACTACTTAATGTAAAAAAGAAAACCGTGCACCTATCAACCATTTATATAAAGTTTTCGACTTGCTTTAGAAAATTGGAAAATCTTCGCCAATACAGAACAAGCACGCACACAAAAGAGAACACACATACGTTCATAAAGTCTTTTCAGCACATTTCACAATCATCATCCATCACCAATTTAACCATTCGTAACTGCAAAATAAAAATAACAACTACTCCGCAACACGTCGTCCAACCCAGAAGTCCCTATCTTAAGGTTTTGCATTAGCACACTCTCCGATTCGTCAATTCCAACCCGCATCAGCCATTGGTCAACCAGCCTTTTCGAATTCGTTCCTCCGGCGTTCAGAGACTGTAAATTCTAGGTCCTAAAAATGGCATGAATCTTTGGGCAAATGTCGTTCGTACAGACCGTGGTCTAAGCAAATGTCTATTTCGAGTCAATGCTGTAAGTACGTAGTTTTGAGAGGTAAACCTTTCAAGGTTATCGCGAATGTAACATAATATGAGCGTTCTAATGTACAAAAATAAAACCTTTAAATTTTGTAAAAAAAGATTTTCATATATAAATAATTTAAGCTCAGATTCCAAAAACTTCTTTATAGACATTATTAAAGTTAATTACATTTAAATAGAGGTCGTTCCGACCATAAAAATGTTATCAAAGGACTATTAGGGATTCCACGGCTCCACCTGTGATGTTGTTGACAGGATAATTTGCCCTCCTCTCCCGGATCCTGCTCCCGAATGTCTGCAGGTACAGGAGACGCTCCGTATTTTATTAATATTCCTGTCGTAACGCCACGTTACAGGAGGAATCAGATAAGAAAAGCGATTGTCAAATGCCAACATTGAAGATAAATACAGTGGAACTTGGTTTTACGAACGAAAATGGAAAGATTTGATTTTTTATTTAATTTTAATGAACCAGCCTGGTCTTTCTCTAATTATAATATTTTAATTTTTTAAAATGTCCTTTATTTACTTGTTTTTTATACATGTCTCTCTTTCTGTCATTACATTACGGTACATTTTTTATTCCCGATCATAAACTCATTATTCTTCATCTTGTGCCGGTCACATTAAGAAAACGTTTCAGGAAAGGATTAATTCAAATAAAAAAAAAAAGTAGAACAGGGTCAATTTTCCTACATGTCAGGTGCTTATGTCTAAGGTATCAAAAAAAATGCGATCGCTCCGTTATTTAAGATGAGGAAATCTGAGAAACTACCTTGATGTGCTCTTCTATCACACTCTTTAACTAGGTATGTGATTTCTGGTCTGTCTCTCGGCTCCACAGTCGCTACCAGGGAGATCTGTCCAACGACATTATTTTTTATGTTGATTAAAAACATCAATTTGCACTCTTTTTCTCAAAAGCTTTCTTGATCGTTCTTATATTTCTTTCAAAAATGTCAACAAACTTCCTAGTTAAAACATGCACAATTACGATGAAACGTTTATGCTTAGTAACGTTAGCGTATCGTCATTTCTAATACGTGCGTGATCAAACAAGTCAGCAGATAACTGGTTCGAACATATTTTATACAGTGTAAAAGCGGAAACGTATCGTTGTATATGCTTAAAACGAGAGCAAAACTAACACTTTGCATATTATTCAAAATATTATATTCGCAAAGGATTGATTTGTACATGTCGTACGTTCTCGTGTTTATTTATCTTGTCCTTCGCGCGAATAACGGGTCACTTACGTATCGAAACGAAATCGAGCGGTCACGTTATTTGTGACTTGTACCTTCACTAATTATTTCGACTTGTAGACTCTTGAAACTCGTAGGGATATTTTTTTTGATATTTGTTATTCCTGTAAGCGAAATGAAATACGGAACTGAATACTGTAGTTTAAATGCTGTTTAATATTCAGAGCTACAAAGTCATTATTTTGTACCGATAAACAGTCTTGTATCGATGTCGCCATTAAGATTGTCTTTTAAGTGAGACTCCTCCAGGAATATGGCGGTTTGGAGTGCTCCTGGATATAACAGGGGTGCCAATCTTTATTATATAAACACCAGATTTTAAGATATCGAATAGTCGTTTAAATTACCCATTACCTTAAAAGATTGTCCCCTTACAATGATGTGAAGTATACATTTTTATTTAATAATGTCATCAGGCAGTAGTTCACTGCTGAATCAGGAGTCCTTTAACAACCCAAAAATATCTTATCCTCTTTGGTTTGCCTAAACCTCTTTTTCCTTTTGTGGGTTGCATTTTAAGCAGCATGTGGTTCTTTGAATTCAGCTACTCCATGTTACATTGCGATAATTTTTTGATTTGTGATTGTATAGTTTTTACTAATTTCGTCATAGGAATTATACGCATTCTTAAAATATTTTCTTTTCGAGGATACGTGATTTCATTTTTGAGTAATCACTGTTGAAGAATGGGGTTAGGAATTTGGAATAAAATGGGATGCAGTTACATAAGAATAGGGGAGGGGGAGAAATGGCTGTTTTAATAGGAAGCTGCTAAATCTTAACTAAATCAGTCCTACATTTGCTGGTACTCTTCGAGAAGAATTTTAAATTAATTCCTTTCAGGTGATTTCTTTTGTAGATATACCATATTCAAGAAGTACAAGTAGTATTGAAAAAACCTTTGTTTTGATTCGCAGTATATGCGTTACCGTA
The DNA here is from genome assembly GCA_963576905.1 of Mystacides longicornis. Classification (NCBI taxonomy): domain Eukaryota; kingdom Metazoa; phylum Arthropoda; class Insecta; order Trichoptera; family Leptoceridae; genus Mystacides; species Mystacides longicornis. The sequence goes on from OY756434.1 coordinate 21,942,715, forward strand.
GTTGTCCTGAATGTCCACTTCAGATCGCCGCAGACTCACACGATGGCCCCATGGGTCCGACGAGTCTTCATTCATATTCTTCCAAGGATGCTGGTCATGAGAAGACCCCATTATCAGTTTGGCAGACGAGCGTATGTATACTCATGGAATCATTAAATTTGCCAATAATCAATTGTGCTTAGAATTTTCACTCATCGTGTATTTTTTTTCAGTTTGCCCTCCACCAGACAACGTGTTCTAGTAAGGACGTGCAATGGATTGGAACTAAGGGCTCCACCTCCTTGCATGGCATCTTCAGCTTTATCAAGGTAACGTAGCTCTATAGCCCTTTTCTTGCCGATTGTTGAACATTTTAGATTTGCACAGCTCTCTACATACATCTTTACGAAGGCTTGTCAGTTCTGGAAGCTATATTCGTTCGTGATTATGCTCCTTTCTAGATATTTTAACTTCGCTTATATTTCCACATTTCGAAGGCCTACAGTTTTTTTTTCAATTCTCTTTCGCCGATACAGGAGGTTTTACATCCATACAGTACAATGCTCCACACACAGGTCTTTCATATTTTTTCACGAATTTGCTGGATTCATAAATCTATGATTTTTTGTTTAAGGCAAGTATCGCTTGGTGGATGCGTCTTTCTTTTCTTTGTTTTTGCATGCCCGTCTCATGTGATACTACTTCCGAGTTGTACTCTTTGATATGGTTCCAGATATTGAAATGTTCATCTATTACTTGCTCGCCATCATTACTTTGTTCTTGTCTAGCTTTTTTCCATGTTATAGAGGTTTCCCATGGTTATCTTTTTTTTTTCAGTAAGTCATCAGGAACATTAAATTGATTGTTTTTTGTCATTCCACTCTGGACATCTTGCTAACACTTCAAATAGGAAACTTGATTTATAAATATTTCCGTTTATTTTATATTTTGTTACTAATTTGTAGTTTTACCTTCTGTTTCCAACTAATATGCATTGACAACTTGTTTTTTTTTTTGTATTTATTTATACTTCTACTTTCGGTTATTCTAACTGTTTTGTATTTTTTATTCTAGAGAATTGGACGCAAGTATTTTAGGTAGTACGTGCAGAATTCACGGATCCCCTCCACCACCGCCGCCTCCAGTCTGTCCGGAATCCTTGCCACCTCCGGATGGAGTGTGTTCACGTATCCAACATTGGCACCACTGTCCAGAGCTTCACAAAGCCATTGATGGCGTCAGATACATTGCAGACCAAACGAAAAAAGAGGAGGAATCCACTAGAGTAAGTTTATTTATTTTCATCATCAAAACCTTTCCAATACTTCTTTCTCCTTTAACTAAGTTTGTGCATGGTTTTTCAGTGGACGCCTTGTTTAATGCGGTATCCAAGCTACGCTTGATTACTCTACAGCTTACAATTTCTTTCACGCTTTTATTATTTTACGTTTAGCGGGTAATATAATGTACTTGTCACAAAGAATGCAACGTTCGTTTTTTAACGCCCGTTTTTCTTCTCTAGGAATTCATAGTTTTAGACATTTTTAAGGCCCACTGTCCACGGCAGCGTAGCGTATGCAAAGCGTACTCGTATTTGTACGGTTGATGCACGATTGCTTGCAACCACATAATATACAAAACGATGAGACTGTGACCACGGTGCAGAAGCGCTATCGTCACGTCATGAAGGATGTATGCAGGATGCACGACGCCTATTTTATTGCATGTTATAGTGAGTGAATGCGCGTGTTTATTTTGGATCAGATAGTAAAAAAGTATTTGTGTTTGTACAAGAATGCTCAAAATCATTGTGATTTTTTTCTGTGTATGAGTGTACATATGTACAATAATCGTCGCATTTGAAGCAATAAACCACAATTGATTGAAGTTGTACGGATGGAGTACGCATCGTGGAGACACTTCATTACACCGTGTTGCAAATGATGCAAGGCGTACATTTTGCCGTATCTCGTACGCTAAGCCACCGTGGACAGTAGGCCTTAACCAATACCTTTCTACATATCAAATTACTTAATAATTCCTTTAAATTGCAGGTGAAAGAAGATTGGAAGTACGTCGCCATGGTGTTAGATCGTCTGTTTCTTTGGATCTTCACGCTAGCTGTAGTTGTCGGAACTGCTGGTATTATCCTGCAAGCGCCGACCCTATACGACGACAGGGCACCCATCGACGTCCGACTCTCGGAGATAGCGTCAGCGACTGCCAAACCACGTATCCCTCCACCTCGCTAGAAATTAACTAATTTAATAATAATGAATTTATTTAATAGGTATATAAAATTATGTCGTCGTTGCCGCAAAATATGAGTCATACGATAATAAAAGAACACGCAAAAATAGACATTGTGAAATTTGCAATAAATTATTATTTTGAGTGGACTCATTTTTTGTGTGCAACATCGATAGATGTGTACCATTCATTTCTTCTACTTCTTTTTTGTGTAGATTATAATATTGATGTAATTGAATACATTATAAACTAGTATAAGTTACGTCGGCGTTATTTAGTATGTGAGCAGAATGTTATGATCATATTATTATTGGCTACATATAAAAAATAAAATACTAATGTGTGCCGTTAGGCTCTTCCTATATGAACTCTTAACGTTAGCGTATCTTAATACGCGCATAGAACGAAAGCAATACGAGAACGTACCGTATAAACAAGTCCGAAAAGGACCGGTTTGAAAGTAGGTTATTCACATACGTCTTCGTGTCGCTTTCGTTCTATGCGCGTATTGCGATACGTTTCCGTTACAAGACGTTTGCATAGGTTATTTTAAATAATGTTTCATACAAGCCAGAGTCATATTGTCAGATAATTTTTATTCAGATCATTATGGAATTAGTTGCCAATTAAAATAAAAATAAAAAAATAATCAAAAGTACGGGACGATGCTGTTTGATTCATCTGATATAGTAACCAAAATATTCGACTCCACTATGAAAACGCATCAACGCGGGCGAAAATAATAAATTACTTTTACGGGTCCTTGTTAAAGTTTGTTTGAAATTATTTCTTGATGATTGCACTTGACTCTAAAGAATCAACGAGCAAGGACTTCAACTGTGGCACGTGTAACCTGTCATCGCACATTAATAAATTCTTGGTGTGAATTCTTTGTGGCACGCGTAACCTGTCATCGCACATTAATAAATTCTTGGTGTGAATTCTTTGTGGCACGCCTAACCTGTCATCGCACATTAATAAATTCTTGGTGTGAATTCTTTGTGGCACGCGTAACCTGTCATCGCACATTAATAAATTCTTGGTGTGAATTCTTTGTGGCACGCGTAACCTGTCATCGCACATTAATAAATTCTTGGTGTGAATTCTTTGTGGCACGCGTAACCTGTCATCGCACATTAATAAATTCTTGGTGTGAATTCTTTGTGGCACGCGTAACCTGTCATCGCACATTAATAAATTCTTGGTGTGAATTCTTTGTGGCACGCGTAACCTGTCATCGCACATTAATAAATTCTTGGTGTGAATTCTTGCTCGTTGTTGTTAACTTGATGTCAATATCAACTAACAAGAGAGAATGCTATATTTTTTGTTCTGGCTCTAAATTTATTAAGCTTCCTAAAATAGCATTTTTGTTCCAAGTACGAGTATGTATATTTTTTTATACGATTGAGCATATCTGATGAACCCCTTCAAAGGGTATAAAAAATGAAATGATCATGAAATTATTGCCTAATACTATTTAACCCGACTGTTATAAATTATAATAGTGAAAAAAATTCATTCATTCGATAAAAAAAATAATATATTTTTATCTATAGCTATACAGACTTTTAAGTTTGAGTGATAGAATTATAGAGAATGAATTGAATTATGAAATAAACTGTGGACCAGTATTTGAAAGGAGTGTTTTTCCATAATTTTTAGTCTATTATGAGATTTTTTATTTTTTGAGACTAAAAATTGGTTGACGCAATTTATACAGGTATTGAACAATTTTGAATTTAATCCAAAAATGAGTGATGTGTGTTTGTTGTTTATAAAACCTGCCTATTTATTTTCTATGGGGTTTTATTTTAGTTTAACATAAAAATAATTATCCATTTCTTATAAAAAGGTTGTTGTCTAATCCGTTTCGGGATCCGCTTTTAAAACGTATCTAAATTAGTTTATTTTAAAAGCCTTTCGCTCACGACGTCGCTGTCGTAACGTTAGCGTATCGTGATACAAGTGAAAAACGATACTAGATCGTTACGACAACGTATGCGACGGGCTTTAATATTGTTTTTTCATTTTAATAATATTGGACAATATTACCATTAATATTTGACATTGCGTAGTTCAACTGGATTTATAAATACGATTTTTAGGTGACTCAATTAATATTTTCTTATCTCTTTCCGTTGGAATGTGAATTACTTTAAACAAATCTTTGACACATTTATCATTTCAACAAATAAATAATAATGACAGTATCGCGATAAAATATCAAATCGCTGATAAGCAAATAATTTAATTTAAATGATAATATTAATATGATTCAACAAAATATGATGTGTATTGTTTGATGATATAATTGATCGAAATATTCTTTTATAACCTATTATATTATTCTAAGAATTTCATAAAACTTATTATGAAGAATTGGGACCTTTTACCCCTTGCGTACCTAACTGCGTCCAAAATAGATATATTGTGACATCAACGTTCTAAGTTTGTCTAGATTCTTGTGTAATCTTCGTTAAGATCTATTCCTAAAAAATGGACAAAAGAATCTAGACAAACTTAGAACGTTGTGTACCAATCAAGCCAATAGGCAATAAAGATGAGACATAAACAACAATGGATGTAGTCATATCCTGGCGCCAACTATATGACAGCAGTAGCTATCTACAAAAAGTTAGTTGCTCTAGTTGTTATTCTCAAAAATTTCCAACAGATGGCTCTTTATCTCATTAACATCAGCTACTTGTTATATACTCGTATTATGAAGGAATAAGCGTCGGGGCAGTTGGCCCAGTGGGTACCGTCTCTGCACGATACGACGAGAGATCTATGTTTGAATCCTGCTTGGAGTATGGGATTTTTCCACGACATGTTGAAATTTCTTATAATATTCGAGAATTTTCCGCACACCATACTTTGCCACACTCCTCCCCGAGTAATAGAAGAGTGATTTTGACATACACGGTGAAAACACGGTAATACTCCAGCGTATGTCAAAATCGCCGCCATCTTTAATGTATAGGAGTGACTAAACTGAAGCTATAGGTACCTTATTTTTAGGTCATAAACAATTTGACAGTTTGCAATATAGATTGATGAATTGTAATCGCGATGAATTTATTGGCTACCAAAACAAATACTAATTACTTGTATAAATCCTTATTTATATTTACCAATTTTTCCGCAAAGCAATACCGTATTCGAAAAAGACCAACCGTGGAACTCTTTTCATGCTTAGCAACCAAAATCTTAATTTCATAATGTCAACGTTATTGAGGTTGCAATTGAAGCGCGATGTAAATGCAGAGTAACGCCCGTGATCATAATCTACACATTGGGGTATCAGAAAGTGCATGTAAATCTTTGTTTATGATTTATTTTTGAAAAGATACAATCGTATTTTTATTCATTTCTTTTCTTTTTTTTCTTTCTTTTTTCTTTTCTTTTTTTTTCTTTTTCTTTTTTTTCTTTCTTTTTTTTCTCTTTTTTTTATGAACTGTATATAATGTTTGCCCTAGTACAGGCTTGGCCTATTTGGGCAGCAGTTAAATTTGTTATACATTATCATTGTATTATTATGTATGAATAAATAAATAAATTTTTAAAGATCAAATCCTGTATCAGTATTCTAGTAGTTTGCTTAAAAATGACTTAAGTGCGAAAGCATTGAGTAGGTAGGTACTTTAAAGTTTATATTGTGTCAATTTTGCTATATTCTTCAGGTAAAAAAAAATCCTCATTTAATACGCGTTTGGTTATAAAAAAATTAAGTTTACTTAATATTATTTTTAATACCCACCTACTTGTGATTTCGTAATGGGTATGGAAATCTATCTTAGATTAAAAAGTACTGGTTATATGGTAGATTTGGTCAAATGGGTTCTGTTGCGCCGACTTAATTGGCTTCTTACTACTACATAACTTGGTTATATTTTATTTACATATTGCTTTTAAATTTAGCAGAATGTATAAAAAAATATAAAATTTTAGGTCTTTATTTCCTATGACTACAACAATGTACTATATTATTAAATTTTTAGAATGTTAGGATAATACAGTTGTGAAATACTTATTTTTAATAATTTGGAATTTTAATTGTCGAATTGCTATGTCTTATCACCACGTGACGCAATCGTTACGATTTGACGCGTAAATGATGGCTGAAGGTACATATTAATAGTTTTTACACGAAAGTGATAACAGAACTGACGCTATATAAATGTGTACATGTTCGACGCTTCGGGAATGCGCCTTTAGTCGATCAGTCAGTGCTCTGGGCCAATCTTATATAAATTTTCAAGAGTTCAGTCAAATACTAATGATAAGAAATTTGGATGAAAAAATTAACGTTGTCAATAGTTTTCATTATCTATTTTTATCTATTTGTTAATCTGTTTTTTGTTGTGACAAAATTACGACTTCGATATTAAAATAATATATCTTTGTGTTAATATTTTTTATTGACTTATCGAAACCAAAAAAATACGTTTTCTTTTTTGAACTTGCGTAAAACGTTGACTAGTTTAATAGAACTATTGAGAATCAATGAGAATATTCATAGCTTCTCAAGTTAGAAGAAAATGTATTTATAGGTTATGCAGTACTATCAAATAACTTAAAGAGATTCGGCAGTCTTCGTACCTGTAAGAAATAGTTTTCAACCAATCAAAGGGCTTAGAATATTTAATTGAATTAATTTAGAAGTATTTATTGAATAATTCTAATGAGATTCGGCAACCATCGTACCTGTACGAAATAGGTTTCAACCAATCAAAGGTCTGAAAATAGTTAATTGAATTAATTCAGAAGTCTTTTTTGAATAATTCGAATGAGATTCGGCAATAATAGTACCTGTACGAAGTATGTTTAAACCAATCATGAATATTCATTCAATTTAGAAGTATTGTACAAATAATTCGAAACGAAAGAAAAAAGAATTTTCGACTGAAGGTGCTGTCAAACGCAATCAGCTGTTTTGTGCCAACCATCTTAGTTTGATAGATCGAGTCAGGGGTCTATTTCAATAAGAACCTCGTACTTGTAGAAAACCTTTTTGCCCTTGAAGAATGTTGATGTCCATATTATCTTGTTTCTTAGTACTGCATATTGTATTATATCCATAGAATAAAGATTAAATATTAAAAAAAAAAAAAGTCTTCGAAATTTGTAACAAAAATTTAATACAGAGATTTATATTGTACATAATAGTGTTTGCGAACTTATGATATTAGAATTTTTTGAAAAAGGCCCAAATATTAGGGGCAAGGGTATTCTAATATATATCTGTTCAAATCTCCTTTTTAACACTGCCAGAACGATAATATTTTATCCATTAGCACAAAAATGTATTTATACGTCATATTGTCACCAATATTGAATATTTTACAATTCATTCTTTACGAGAATCGTAGTTTTTAGTAATATAATAGACAAGATTATCATTCCATTTTCGAAAATACTAACTTATATTAGAATATTGGGAAAAAATAATCAAAACCAATGCATGTGCCTATTGTGTCACAGATTGGTTTTCCTAAGCACTTTTCATTTATTTATTTTGTGTCACCGTCTTATGGCAAGACATGTTTTGATGGTGTCAGGCTTATTGGTAAAGAGCTGTACAGATGTGACGAATCTTAATGACTACATTCTGCGATGATTTTTTGCACTCACTCTTGTCACTACATTTCTTTCCCCTTATAAACAAAAATGTGACATAATATTGTGAAAACTTTGTTCCGAATGGTGTATCTAGTATGTGCGTAGTAAATTCATTGATACCAATGGACATTTTAATCTGTTTCAGTGAGGACTGTAAAATCTTAACATTAACATTATTTTTCTAAGGGTGCGATACAGAACTGGAAAATAGAGTACAATATATACTTCTTGATCTTTGATAACATGGTCACCAAGGAAATAACAACGAGAAAGAACTGTCCTTACCCATTTATTTTATAAGTTCTTGCTAATTTCAATTCTATTTGGTTTTGAAGAAAAGGAGATAAAACAAGAATATCTATTCACTTTTATGTAAATTTTGCGATGGAATTGTTATTTTTTTAACACAAATATTAAATCATTTTGTTTATAGAACAAAACTAAAATTTCACCTCGATAAAGTTTTATTTTAGCCGAATCACTCGAAAACGAGTACAGAGCTAAAAATTTTTTTTATTTTCTTTTAGCTTAAAGTTTTCTTTTGATCATTCTAAAAACGATATTATATTGTTGTAAATATATCATTGAAAAATATAACTACTGAATGAAGCTTTTTCAGAGTTTATTCATCTATTATATATATTAGCAAATTATTAAAATATATATATACCTATATGAAATTAGTTATAAGTAAGTATATTAAAAAAAAATTAAACAATTATTGTACTTCATAGAGTGTATCTGGCCTATTTGGCGTCAAGTTAGAGTCGAATAATTATGTGAAATATTATTATGTACCTAATATGAGTCATGTGAAATTTTAGTGTGTAGCTTAGCGATCGGGTACCTAAATTTCACATGATTCAACTATTTCATCACCATCATCAGCCCTCCTCAGTCCAGTATTGGAGATAGGCCTCCCTTCCCGATTTCAATTGCTCACTGTCGGCAGCCATCCTGTGCCACTGGGGTCCGGTCACCTTTCTTATGTCGTCGGACCATCGCATTTGTGGCCTCCCTGGGATTCTGCTACCGATTCTCGGTCTCCAGGGTTCTTATGGTCCACCGGTCATCTGTTGTTCTGACCACGTGTCCAGCCCATCTCCGTTTCAGCGATGCAACTTTTTGGACCACATCTGTCACCTTTGTTCTGTCTCTAATCCACTCGTTGCGTTTTCTGTCCCGCAAACTGATACCAAGCATCCTTCTCTCCATTGCTCTTTGGGTTATGCGGAGCTTTTGCATGGTTCTTTTTGTAAAGGTGGTAGTTTTAAAACCATGCGTTAGTACTGGGAGAGTGCAAGCATCAAACACCCTTTTCTTATTTTTAATTGTTCATTTATTATGATATACATCAATAAGCCAGATGCCCTTTATAGCAATAATAATGTCCAAATATGTGACAAAATCCAAAAAAAATAGCAATTTTTCGTTTATTTTTTTAAAGATTTGATGAAAATTTTATGTATGGTTTTATAAAAAAAACACAGATCTTTGTTTATGATTGCAAAAATATTTTTGTCTGCTGTTCGATTTTAGAGAATTTATTTCGTTTGGTACATGACTTGATTATATACCTTTTACTAATATCTTTGTATGATCTCTTAAAGTAGACCATTAAAGGTCACGTGGATTTTGACATTGCTTGGTGGGCAACCATGAGTTTATGAGTGTGTTTACCACTCCTACTTTGCTTTACATGCCTAAATGTGTATTTTTCTATTTTTATTTCGATTTTCCCGTTAAAATTATCGTTGTAGGCATGATGGTCATTCGCAAATATCTATGCCCTCCAGACAAAATTGTCAAATGACGTCACTCTTTAAAGGTCTATTATAATAATTGTTCTTAGTTGAAAATAAGCGTAAACATATTTCATTTATCTGTCAAAGCTTTGTAGAAAAACTGTTTTCTATGGATTCTTCTATATCTTATGCCGAGAAATTTGTGGTAGCTCTCTTTTGCGTACCTATATTATACAGGAATGCAGGACCACAGTGGTTTAATAACATTTTCGGTATGGTCAGACCTTCTTTTTAAAAAAACAAATTTTTACATTTGCATCACGATAATTCTATATCACATTATAAAGAAATAACATAGCCATTTTTTCCAATCAATAGTATTGTATTTTCATTATGAACAAATCTCTATTGTTAGTACATCAAGAATACCTAAGTGTAAAGATTTTCTGTATCATAATTAGTTCTATGTTACTAAGTAATTTTGTGCTAGTTTAAAACAAATGTTTTCAACAGGGATACCCCGTATGAGGTCTTTATAACTAGTTTTATAATAACCAAATAAATTTATTTAATAATAAGAATATAAAATTTTATGGAGGTGATTGTCTTCATATCGGATAAGTAGGTAGTCTTAATGACATCCTTATCACATATATTTACAATAACTAATTATAAAAAAAAATAATTTAAATAAATATTAAATTATTGCATTAAATTCATTTTAAGTAAAATTGTATTGTAAAACAAGAATGGGCACTAAATTATTATAAATAGTGATAGTTATAACATTAATACATTATATTATAGTTTTTAAATTTACTTATTGTTAATAGCACTTGTGAAAAATATTAAATTAAAATAAATTCAAAATAAAATAAATAAAATTATTTGCACAAAATAATAAAAAACGGCATTTTTATTTTTTTGAGCCCAAGAAGTGGTTGGTTGACTAGCGGTTACAACGCCGGCTTTCGTACTGTTTCGTATCGGAGGTCGTGGGTTCTATCCCAAGTGCCGACAATCTTCCTCTTTCACGACACAAGCTTTAAGTAGCTTACTGTGTAAGATCTCAAGATCTGTAGAATTTAAGTTAGTATTGATAATGGCTAGGTAATAGCCGAAATATGTCTACTCAAATAAAATTATTAGTGACAGAAACAACGTAGTTATACATTTATTTTTCTAAAAAAGAGTGTATTTTTGTTCACTTTGAGTGAGCACAGATTCATTTTAGTAAAAAATAATAATAATTGAGGATTCAATGGTTGGTAGGCAAGCAGTTTCGTCATCGTGAGCAATGTCACGTTGGATGCAACGTATCAAATTTCCATAGTACGCTGTGGTTAGTGGTGGTTCGTAACAAACCACGTACTATGGAATTTGGATTCGTTGCATTGGTCACCTTACCGCACTTGTTCAGATGTGTACAGGCCATTAAGGTGAAAACTTACAATATTTTTAAAGAGTCTTAGTGCCATTTTTAAATGGCTACATGTTGCTGATTGATCGGTCACCAACTTTTTGAAAAAAAAATACACAAATACAAAATCTAAATCTTTAAAATATTTAGCATTTTTTGTTCGATAAACCCATAAAGATAGTATAAACCAGATCTCGAAAAATGGATACTGCAATAATATTCAGTTGGTTACGACTCGAGAAAAAATTGATACACACTACAGAAAAAAGAAAATTCCTCAAAAATTATCCTAAACTAGTTAATAAAATATAAATTTCAGTATTGTATGGAACTTTAAGTAAGATAATCTTATTCTACTACTACTTCAGTTAGGATTGCGTCCTGTCTCCATAATTTTCTTAGGAAGCGGATGTCCAGCTATCCCTCCTCCTCTCGGGTGATATTCCTGATGGTCGAATAACCCTGCTGTAGATAATATGTGCTATTCTGTTGCACTAGAATCTAAATTATGTGAGCATTTCCATTGTGTTAAAGAATATTATAGGTATGTATTTGCATATTTTGGCTATTTTTCAGGACATTGTATATTTGGACTAAAATTTAATGATCTTGCATATTTGTATACTTTCTTCTAAAATCTTAGATAAATCTATTGAAGTGATGAAAAAAGTACGCCAAATCAACTCCGACTTGCCTGGAACATTTCCAATAAAACTGAGAGAAAAGAGCGAAAACATTTTAAACAACCCTTGTTATGAATCTTTGTGCCAAATCAACAATTTTATTAACGGATCGGATTCAAATTTACCAGAGTTAATACCTTCTAATATAACACCGGAATTCAAATACTGTCCAGTCACCACGGATGATGTAGAAAGATCCTTTTCGAATTATAAAAATATACTGAGTGATAGAAGATAATATAACCTTACTACTGAACATTTGGAACAGTACTTGATTGTTAACGTTTTCAAGAACAAAAATGATACCATCTAGTTGAAAATGTAGTAAATAAAGAAATTTGGTTTTCTTTAATGTTGGCTGTTTTTTTCAAACAATATTACTCTTAAAACGAACGGATGACCTTGTGTAACAATCTACTATATAAATGAAAGTGGGGTTAGTGCGAACACTTATAACTCGAGATTGGCTCAACAGATTCTTCTGATGTTTGATTTATTGGATTCTTCTCCACTCCGGATAACAGAATAACTAATAAAAAGTTAAAAAAATGGTTGAGAAGTGATGTAAAATATAACATTTGAGTTTGTATGGAAAGGTTACCTGGGACGCGCCGACGACATCGCGGGTAGTTCCCTCTCATTCTCGCATACGCTCTTACAGTAGCCCATCCCACTTACTCCTCCGATTCGAACGTTATCATAAAAAGTCAACAATATTATCGGCAGTGTTGCCAACTTGGCGAATTTGTCGCCAGATCTAGCGACTTTTGGACATGGAAAACAACTTTTCATTTTCATTTAGCGACAAAATATTCTAGCGAATTTTCTAGCGCCTTTTAGGTCCATGGTGCTTTTCGGTTTCGGTTGTAGTATTTTGATAGAAGCCAAAGTGAGCAATATAAAAAAAAACGCGGAAACGAAAAAACATAAACTAAAAATGAATATAATATGCTTTTATAAGTGATCCAATGCCACAACCTTCTTCTTCTGCTTCCAATGTACCATAGATTTCTAGAAAAATGGATTTATAATGTCATATTAATTTTAATGACTTTCTAATTTTTAAGTAGTAGGTACTTATATCTTTTCATTTTTTTGTTTTTAACAGGAGCACTATTTCTTACTTTAATACAAAAATATCGCCTAAATATTTTCTTTGCTCCCCCCGACCAATTTTGGCGACGTCTGGCGACATATGGATGTTTCAGAAATATTTTAATGTTATTATTTCATAAGCTTAACTCTATCGAATTAATTTTGTAATGCTTTACGGGTGCGCAGTGCACATTGTGCACATATTAACGGGCACTTCGGCTGGACCGATTTTCATGGTTTTTGATTTGTTGTATTCGTCTCCGTCTCTAATAGGCTACTAGCTATTAAAAAATTTATAAGGAATAAAAATATTAAGAAAATAAAATACCCATACATTTTGTATGGAACGGTTATTCCTTTCTGTGATAAATTTCTTGACAGCGCAATTTTATTTACGTAGGTAAGCAACCATTAAGTTTCGAAACAAACATAGGTACCTTTGTCAAGATAGGTACACAATATTCGATAATTGCGTATTAAAACAATATGATATGATCAAGAAAATATTTTTTTGAAAACTTTATCACTTCAGTATGGCAATAATTTGCCTAATTTCACTGAGTAAATTTTAGGTGAGGAAACTAACAAGAGGTTAGCTCGAATATACACGTAGGTATACTTTTAGTTTGATAATTCTTAAAAATGCGGACAACTATTTGCTACGATGATCGTCAATCGACGTATCGCATGGAAGAACGTTTTATACGCATACTAAAAGTATCGAGAAAAGAGCCTACAAAGATTTTTAGAGATTTCTTTGCGGTCCATTGAAAATTCCACGAAATCTTTCTTACTCTATAAAAATCTAGCCGTTTTCTTTGTTACCTAACTCCTCTTTTATTACTGGACGGATTTCGATGAAAAAAAATGGAGATGTCGAGGGTTACCCAAGGATGGTTTAGATGAAAACAGGGGCTTTCTAGATACTATATTTCTGTTTTAATTAATGTTTTTAGTTTTTGCGTTTTTTGCTCCCATTTCAACTTTTATATGTCAAAACAAGATCGAGTAAAACAATTACGTTCGTAAAAAGGGTGATTTTATTTCTAAAGAGCGTACATAATACCTAAGAATCGTTTGTGTTTTTGATTAAAACGTCATAAAATTGTCGTTCTTTTTCTAAGCAGGTATTATGTTAAGGTTTTTTCTTTATATTGAGAGAAAGATATAGGTAGGTACGTACAAAGTACGGTTGGCTATTTAGATAAAGTAATACATCGATGCGCGTTGCATTGGAACTATACATCAATGTTATCCGATGCATCGGATAGAAACATCGATGTTTTCTCTATTTTTAACGAGTTTTTTTTTTAAATATGAATTCTATTTTCGATTCGAGAAAATTTTGGAAATGTAGGTAGGTATTTATTTTAACTTGAAATATATATTTATTAGGTATGTTCTACAAATATTTTGTAAACTTACAGAGATTTTGTTAGGTTATAATTTTTTTATTTATTGATTCCACGCAACAAGGTTGCTTTTACAAAACATATTAGGTACCTACATAAAAATTTAAACATTGACAATATTTCTGAGAATAACAAAATAATCGCATGTTTGAAGAATCTATCTATTCTAGATATAGGTACGTTAATATTTTAAATGAAATTATGTTTTTTCAGTAACTTAATCCCTATTTTGGCCATCAAAACACTTTTTTTTTTCATTTTCGAGTCGGGTTAGTGCGAACACTTATAACTCGAGATCCGCTAAACAGATTGTTCCAATGTTTGATTTATTGGATTCTTCTCCGCTCCGGATAACGGTTGGTAGACCAGTGGTTACGACGCCGGCTTTCGCACTGTTTCGTGCGGAGGTCGTGGGTTCAAATCCCGGCCGTGCCGACCATTTTCCACATTCACGACACAAGCATTTGCTTAGTGTGAAAGATGTCAAAAGTGTATTTGTGTTCACTTTGAGTGAGCACAGATTCATTTAAAAAAAAAGTTGAATAAAGTGATAAGAACTTATGTAAAATACAATATTAAAGTTTGTATGGAACGGGTTCGGTATCAGTACCGCCACCGACATCTGTTGAGGGAAATAGGGAGATGTCTGGTGGATTAATATTTTGATAGAAACATTCAATGTTTTCCCTATTTTTCTACAGATGGTGGTATAATAATGATTGAAATTAAAAATATCGTTTTTGATGGTACTTTTCAAGCTTTTTTATAATTTGTTCACATCTATAATTTTAAAAAAGTCGTGTTAAAGCGAACACTTATAACTCGAGATCGGCTGAACAGATTTTTATCGTGTTTAGTTTATTAGATTCTTCTTCGCTACGGATAACATATTATTATAACACCTATTAAAAAATCTAAAAATGGATGGAAAGTAGTATGAAATAATATAATATTAAAGTTAGTATTGGACGGGGGAGTTTTGGTGATTTTGAAAAAACTGATTCATAATTACCACATAACTTTTGATTTTTTTACAAATTGTAGTCATGTATGTTAGCTATGTTATGTTACCCAGCAATATTTTATTGACTTTTGATTGAAGGCGAGACGAAGTTCGATGGGTCAGCTAGTAGATTATAAAAACGTTATTTTGTGGTATTTATTTAAATTTGATATTGCATATTTTGGCACTTTTTGGCGATTTTGGTGCATATTTCAATCATTTTAAGTTGCATATAATCCGGTCTCTAATTATTACAATTTCAATATCATCACATCCCAATGGCCAGCTAGTAGGTACCTTCTATTTACCTTCCGAGAAATAATAAGCATTGATGTCAACACAGCAGGAATTAATATAAGTGGGTACCTTTATTTATCGTGGTTTTATGATAGTGGTACAGCGGTGAGTCTAAATCGGATAATCGCAAATTTGACGAAATTCGTACCACTTGAGGATGTCGTATTACGAATTACTTGGCTTTATTGTCGAATTATTGTCGAATTACCTGGCTTGCCGACTATCTTTTGAAGATAACAATTCTTTAAAAAATATCAATAATATTGAACATGTCAAAGATTTACATAATTCGGAATTTCAGTTTCAGACGAATTTTATCATCTAATTTTCGAGCGCTCTTATATAAAGTATAGTTATTAGGTAGGTACTCTAAGCCTGCTTTCGAAACAACAGTAGAAAATAGTCGTAAGCCCGTAATTATTCCAACTTATAAAAAAAATAACCTCTTAAGATCGAATACTAATGACTGATTAGAAATGATGGAATCATACTTATAGTTGCAGAAAACAGTGCAAGAAATCCAAAAATATTACCTATTAAATTTGAAAAAATGTGTCCAAAATTAATGACGTATTAAAGATATTCAATATGAGTCTTAATGTCATCTTCTTCTTCTTTTTTAAGTGAGTTTAAATTTCCTAAGATTATGACATTTTGCAACGGATTCAGGGTTTTTTTTACTTCAAATTAGATATTTTATAACTCAAAAACATTTCAAAAATCTAATATAACTTTTTACAAAACAAAATGGACATAATAATAATAATATAATAATAATACAAAGCCTTTATTGATAAAATATAAAAATAACATGCTTACAAATAAAATTATTGACAACTAAAATATACTTAACAAGATACCTCCCGAAAATGAGTACCTATATACTCGTGCTTCGGGAGGGACATGTTATTATAATAACGGGCGTAGTTCATGTTTTTCAATACAAAGATTTTTTTTTACCTGTTATTTTTCTAACACGTTGGGTGTGAGTCTTGGCACCTGACCAAAGCACAGGCACATAAAGTCTTCGCTTTCGAAGTGAAGTGCCTCAGAAGAATTTTGGGTGTAAGATGGTACCACCGCATCACGAAAAACGCTATACACCAGCGCACCCAGCGTATGCGCATCATTTCTTCCATTTTGAAGAGGAGATGTACTTGGTTGGGACATGTGTTAAGGATACCGAATGACAGTTGACCGAGGAGAGCGCTGTTCTTCCACCCATCAGAGTCCCGAAGACGAGAAAGACCCTCTCATACCGTGTTCCGCTCCTTCGAAGGAGAGATGAGGGATCTGGACATGGTGCGGGAGGATGTAATAAACATTGCGCAAGATTGAACAGCGCAATGGAGAACTCTTGTTGCCTCCCTATGCCCCTAAGTGGGGCTGAAAGGGAGTTTGGAGTTCTAATATTTTCATGGAAAGGTGTAGTAGGCAGGGTCTTAAGGGTTAAGTAAGAGAAGAAGATGATATTGTATATTTAATCTCATAAAAAATCATAATATTCATAGGCGCTCGCTACAGGAGCACAATAACGCCCATTAACGGAATCGAACCTGCGGTGGCTCTTCAATCTCTATAGGCAGGTAATGAGTGATGTTACATTTTGATGCATTGATGTACATAATAATAATTGATGTTTATAGCCGCATGATTGAAGTTATCTAACAACTTGTAGTGTCTCATTATCTTTATTACTTGATTTAAGGCTCTTTCAAACGCCACGGCCAGCGAACATGCATTCAAACATCGTATGTGCTAAAATTCACTCAAACATAAAATAAAAATATATGGCATATCAAGGTGACCGGAAGTCCTTTGGTTAAATTAATATTACTCATATAAAGAAGTGACGAGAAATGATTTATATGATTTTTAACTAGGCTCTATTGAAGCTTTTGTGCAATTATTTTTTTCAATTGCATAGTTCCCAAATTTCGGAAAGATCATACCTACAAGTATTTATTTATTATCTTGGTTTTTTTATTAATATAATATTATTAACACATTACCTTAGTTTAGTTTGAAATACCTAATTAAAAAAAATAGTTGAATCATAATAATTGTTATCTTATAAGATAAAGATTAAGTTTAAAATAATTAGGTAATTGAGTTTAAGAGGTTTTAGCTAGCAAGGAACATCGAGATCACTGTACTACCCTCCTAAGATGAATACAGAATTGTTATTTTTCTATGGATTCCTTCTTTGGGCTATGAAGAGTTGACTGTAGCATCATATAAAATCTATTTTATTACTAGAATTATCAAAATTGTTATTTAAAAAATCTAAAAGCACCAACATGATCCCTTTTTTAACAAAAAAAGCATTTTATTCTCCATACATTACTTAATAAATAGAAATATATCAGGTTATTAAGCAGTTTTGAACTTTACTAGGAAGTTCAAAATTGAATATCCTAGAGTTTAATGTAAAAAATACATTATTTTAGTAATTCTTCATACACATTATTTTCAACTTTGAAATACTTAGACATTATAAATGTTTATAAATAAAAATAACTTTGCAGTATTACAATAGGTTATATATTTTTTTTTCCGAAATATATTTTCGGTCGACTATGCGACCATCGTCAGCGGAGAGTTTATTAGACTAACAACTATTTTATTTTTAAAAAAGGAATCTAACTAACATCTGGATAAAACACAAGAAATTTAAACAAAGGGTCAACATTTTCAATGGACAATTGATTTTTTAAGGGTTGGGTAACGTAATATAATAATAGTGATACCAACAAAGATTTACGAACTAACACGTGTAACAGAAGAAAAAATATATAATAATGAAATTGTTAACCTACCATATTTGGATTTGTTTGGTTCCAAATAAAATAATAAACTGATAAATTTATAAAAATGGTACAATACATTGATTTTAAAGGTTAAAATATCACAAGTAATTTGAGAAATCAGGGGTGTTGGTGTGTTTGTATTGTGTTGGAGGTTCCAGGTGTACTTTTGTTTACAAAGAGTGTGAGTATGGGTGAAATTGTAGGAATTTGATTATTAACTATAGTCGACGGAAAATATATTTCGGAAAAAAAATATAACCTATTGTAATACTGCAAAGTTATTTTTATTTATAAACATTTATTTTAGTAAAGTAGTAATTTAAATAATTTACCAAACGTTGAAATATTCTTCATTCGAAATTCCATGTGTGTAAAATTTTGTGCGATACGACGTTTCATCGTATCATTGTGGATGGTAGGCATAATTTGCTTAGAACATTATGCTTTATTTCACAAATAGGTTTTAGACAAATGTTTGATCAGTTTTATTTGTGATTTTGTAGACATCAGAAACAAAAATGTCTCGTAAGTTTTGTTTTTTATTTTATTTTTACTATCCATTGTTAAACCACACACCTATAGATGCCCTTGATTAATAATTATCAATACAACTAAATGTTGTATCACATATCATTCTCAAACACCATTGGGAAACAATAATTTGGGATTTTTGTTCACTTAAGTACTCTTTTACATTTAAGAATAATAATGAAGATAAAAAAATGTTTTTTTTTTTTCGAAAAATTTATATAGGAGATTAATATTTAAATGTTTGATTGTACCTGTTTTTAAAACAGCTTTCTCAACAGAAGTTTTCCTGCTGTCCTATTTATAAATATTGAATCCGAAATTGTATAAGTAATGATAAATAAATTAATTACCTGTTTACCGAATGTCATACCGACCAATGCATCTGTTTTCAACCATTTATATTTAGCATCCTTAGTCTGTCAATTACACAACAATCAAATAACTAACAAACGGTTTCTGTCAAACGCAAATTTAATTTAATAAATGGAAAAAATATAAAGTGAATATATTATAATATATCATAAGAACATTCTCTAAAAATCTCTAATATAAATTAATGTCGGGTTAGTGCGAACACTTATATAACTCGAGATCGGCTCAGCATATTCTTCCGATGTGTGTTTATTGGATTCTTCTCCGCTACGGATAACAGAATAACTAATAAAAAATTGAAAAATGGATAAGAAATAATATGAAATATAAAATTAAAGTTAGTATGGAACGGATTTCCAGCGACGCCAACGCCATCTATGAAACATTCTGTAACAACAAAATTATTGTTTACCCGAAGCATCAACATTAAAAATATTGGTACGCAGATTTTTCATAGAATTTTTTTTCGAGCATTCAGAAATAATGTTTTAAATTTCAAAGATATTTCAACGTATTTTGGTATAAATTTCAAATTTGGAATCAATATTCATAGTGAGGACTACAAGCAACGTCTGTCGGGAAAGCTGGTATAGCAATAAAACCCAATCCATAAATTACTTTCATATTTTTAAATATCCTTCTATACATTATTCTATACATATTTTTAAATATCCTTCTATACATTATTCTATACATATTTTTAAATATCCTTCTATACATTATTCTATACATATTTTTAAATATCCTTCTATACAATCATTATTCTATACATATTTTTAAATATCCTTCTATGTATACATTATTCTATACATATTAGTATGGAACGATGGTAGTTCCCTCTCATTCTCGCAAACTTAATTGACGCTCTTACAGTACTACTATCCCACTTTTTTTCAATTTTTATACAAAGTCAACATCGGGCACTTTCGGAATATGTGCACACGCAGTACACAATTTACAAAAACCAATCACTGGATGATGTTTAAAGTTCAGATATTGGATTTCAGGGAATAGAATAAGTATGTCATTGAATGTTTGCGCACCTATTATGTATGTATAGATTTTATTCTTAGATTTGACATATTAATATACAAAATATTGATGATTCATTTTACCCATTTCCGCACACCGCGCACCGTACAGAAACATACCATTAATATTTTTATAACGTTAATCTTATAACGTACCTACATTTTTTCCACCGTTATTGTTTCACATTCTATGTTCAAGTCATTATGGCTGACATTTTAAATATATCTAAAGAACAAAAAGAAGTTGAAATAGATCTGAAAGAAAGTTCTAGACTCTAGAGGAACCATAGACTAGTAAAGCAGCCATCAGGTAGAAGACCGTTCGGTAGGACATTTGAAGATGGAGCACGGTTGCTCCTCATCACTAGAGATTGTATGGGTTGAGAAAGAACAGTTTGCAAGATCCGTCAAAAAGGAAAAAAGAAAAAAAAAACACCGTATCATAAACGAAGCGATCGATCCGGTGCACTATTAACAGGCCCTCTACCAAAAAATTGTGGGCAAGCAGATACATAGATTATTGGTTGATAACGCCCAAGAATGGTGACCATTCAAAACGTTCGGGCTTCCACAGCAGAGCTAAGTGATGCATAAGATATAATATAAAATATAATATTAAAGTTAGTATGGATCGTATTTTCAGGGACGCCAACGCCATCTATGAATGATTCTAAAACAAAAAAAATTGTTTACCTGAACCATTAACATGAAAAAATATTGGAAAGCTGATTTTTTTGGTTTTGGTTCAGATTTTGGTATTTTTTCGAGCTTTCAGAAATGATGTTTTAAATTTGAAAGATATTTCAACGTATTTTGGTATAAATTACAAATTTGGAATCAATATTCATAGTGAGGACTACAAGCAACGTCTGTCGGGAAAGCTGGTATAGCAATAAAACCCAATCCATAAATTACTTTCATATTTTTAAATATCTTTCTCTACCTATTTGATAAGATAATGTATTCATATGCAATCAGTGTACGCTCTCTATCCTATGTCGTTTATGTGCCGTAATGACAGGGCATCACATGATTTTACAATGTGCTATTTCGACACTTTATCAAACGAATTGAGCATAATGATTTGTAGAAAAAAATATGATATCTATAATACATAAAAAAGTCTACTTTATAACCTGTACAGATCTGAACACGCGCGGTAACGTAACCAATGTAACGTTGCACGCAACGTATCAAAATTCCATAGTAAGCTATTCGTGACGAACCACCACCTATAATGGCCTAACAGACAGACAAAATAGTAACAAAAAAAAAAAAAAATATTTTCAATTAATTATTATTATTGTACTAAATTCCCGTTAGATATCCTAACTTTGAATTACTTTCGTAGATATGTGAACTTTTCATCTTTCAAATGAGATAAATTTAAAGAAAATAGGCCGCTTACTCTAAAAGGAATAAAATAAAAACACAATGTACCTATGATTATTCCAATTTCAAAAACATAAACCATTAACTTATAGTGCCCCTAGAAAAGAAGAAATTTTCACATTTTCATGGATAAAATTTTGTCTATTATTCGTTTGATCAAGTGTCAAAAGAGCGCATTGTAGGTATTTATATATCAAGTCCAAAAATGTCATAATCTGGCATCTTAAATTATCAGTTTACACGCGCCAATCAAAAAATACTGTACATTAATTTATTTTATCATTCAGTTTGATTTATGTTATATGTCTGTTAGATTATTCTTTAATTACTATCTGTGTATAATATGTTTAAAAACTTCAACAATGGCTGATGTACTTGTCTTAAAGCCAACCACAAACCCATTCAAGCAACTCTTCACAAATTGCATAATAAGATTGCAATAGTTCCAACCATTGAATTATTATGTAATACAAACTAGAAGCGGAATCTTCTCAAATAATGAGCCAATGAAAATGAGTTAACTGGCAGTCATCCTTGCACATGGACTTTTTGATAAAAATATATGTAGGAGTAATTTCAAAAGTACCTTATCTTTCATTCAGTACATGAAATAAAGATACCTTTACAAAAGTCTGTAGAATAGCTACTAACACTAACAAATTATTTTTTCGCTATCTCGCTTCAAACAGTCATTCAAAACAACAAGATGTATCCATCTTTCTCTATCGAGAAAGAAGAAAGATAATGAAACCATTGAAATAAATTTTACTTCCCCCCCGATAAACAAACGCGTTATATTTATTGAAGCCAGTTTCTTGCTGATCAACATAGATACGTCTTAGAGACAATAACTCTAAAATCAAGGAGCATCCGTAAATAAAATGCTCACAGCGATGCACGGCGAGACGGATGTCGGGAATAAGTCTTCGAGATAGAAAAAGAAATGAAGACATCAGTCTGCAGACACCTCTTGCTAAAGTCACAGATATTATGGATCGCTTTGCTAAACAAAGGTGGCAATAAGTGGGTCACATCATGAGACGAAACAGTGGAAGGTGGACCCCGAAAATGGTGGTCAAACGGTGGAGATAGATGGGAGGAGAAGTATCGTCAGACCCATAAGAAGACGGAGAGATGATATTTGTAATACCGGTCACGGGGCACAAGTTGATGAAAAAGGCGCTGCATAGGAGGATAAGTTTGAAAAAGACCTTGATATACCGGCTTTCCTCTCACACGGAGGGAAAGCAGAGCGCGGAGGGAGGTCCGCTCGCTCTTCACCCTCTCGGCTAAATCTCCTAACCGAGAAGGGCGGTAGTCGGCCTCCGAAAAGATCCTCGGCTAGCTCCAATTGCTGGAGACCGCCCTACCTCTATATCCAATCTAGTATTTTTCTCTGGTGACTTACTTGGGGAGATGCATGCATGGGTTTTTTTAAATCAAATTACCGGTTAATTTTATACCCAAAAGAAACCTAGTTTATTTCAATAATAAAACAAAAATGAAATAATAAAAAAAAACAAACTGCGATATCACACAAGATAATGATAAGGGAAAATCATTAGATAAAACATGTAAAATCAATAGAATCAGTAATTATCAAAGAGAATAATTATTTGTAAATAAAAAAAAATATGAAAACTAATTTAGGTTATTTAAAAAAATCAACGACACAAAAAAAAATACCTAATATGTCACACCCCGAAAGATAGTAAAAGCATATTACAATAAAAAGTAAAAGTGTCTACTTAAAACTAACAATATAACAAAAAGAAATCTTTCAAACTGAAGAGGGCAATAAAGCAATCCGCAAATTTTATGATAGGTCCACAAAGCATTGATTGGTCCCCACTTGAGACGATCCCTTAGGTTCTATGGAAATCGAGAGCGTCCATCTGGCCTGGGTCGGCTTGCAATCCTCCACTACTTGGCAGGTCGGTGAAAAATAAATTTATGACTTACAATAATATGCGTGACTGGTTGTTAAGGCGGTGTTCGGTCGTTTTAGAGCGCTGTCTTACGCACTCCTGCAGGAACTTTGTATGTCGTCCCTCCTCGCTGCTTGGGGGTCGCCAGGAACCACTTCATTCAATACTCAACTAGATTATTGTCCACTATAATTGTTTTAATCACTTTGTCACTTAGTCGTCGGCATCGTTAAATGTAATCGTGGAGTCTTAGTACCTGTATGCTCGGAGTGTTCATTCGTTTGACCGGTTCTCGTCTTTAGGTACAATTTACACTTCTCACAAACTCAACTTGTTTCGCGACCGTCCTCGCAACTCTTCCCGGAGTACTCTTTTCGCAAACTCAATCCTCCGACGGACTCTCAAAAACTACTACCCGACGGGCTCTCAAAAAAAACTGCCGCTCCGACGGACTCTCAAAAACTGTTCTCCGACGGATTCTCAAAAAAAACTGCTTCCGACGGACTCTCAAAAACTGTTCTCCGACGGACTCTCAAAAAAACTGTCCTGAGGCCTGCCTTGTATGGCGTTATATAGCCCATATCTCGGGACCAACCCCTTGCCATTCTAGGGGCAATTTTTTTGTGGGCGGGGTGTCTGTGGTGTCCCGGTGATTCGTCGAAACCTCACTCTTGCAAATGATTTATGGACAATCCGTTCCATGTCTTCGTGTCCGGCTCTCTCCATAATTCAATATTTTTGTGGACCAATTTTATTTCAGGATCATTTAATATGCGGTACATTCAAAAAGAAAAAAGACCTACCTACGTATAATAAAGTTTAAAAGAAAATACAATTTATAACTTACTCTAGATATCAGATTTACAAAAATAAAATTCGAATTAAATATCTATTTCAAATCGTCCTTTACGTGACGTAATGCCATATTTATATAATAATAATATCTATTTGGGGTGTGCATCAACCAACGAGACTATACCGAACACTTATAATAATTATTTATATTCAATAAACAAACTATACCTAAGCACTAGAACATAGCTATGTTTACCTACAGTAGGTACCTATATTACTACTACAATAATTATTCATCTCTTACGCTAATCAATTTATAATGAATTATTATTAAATTTTAGTGAATTATTATATTTACAAAATACATGAATATGTTAATCTTATAATATTGTTTATATCACTGGAGGATTAAGGCATTTCACAAAAGTTTATTTATAGTTTACACTTAGACTTAAAGCTCAACTGATACTATTTTTTCTCAGTAATCTAGGTACACTCAAATTATTACATATGATTAGGTACTTTAAACCGTCAGAACAATTACTTAATTATGCATACCTATAGCAATTTACATTTTTCTTTTATTTGCGAAATAAAAATTGGAACCTGTACAAAATTACAATAGATATTTATTACATACATGGGAGTCAAGACCTACGGCCTTCAGATTTACATTTTATTTCATTTGCGAAATGAAAATTGGAACTTGTACAAAATTACAATAGATATTTATTACATACATGTGAATCAAGACCTACGGCCTTCAGAGGGGTGTGACTTTTCTACAGTTTAAATTTAATATTAATCCAATAAGAAATTTATTAATTCTACAATTATTTCGTTCTTTATCTCCATATCGTAACCAAGTACTTAATATCTGAACATGTGTCCAGCCTATGTTTCTAAGACTGATGCTGTGCAATGTGCATCCATTTCGTCTTTGAATTTATTACAATGGCCAAAGTCTCCTTTTATTTATTTATTTTTTTTTTTAACTACGCTCTTTATTGTATATTTCAACCTATTCAAAATCATTTTATTTTTTTTTATGTGCTTGATTCCTCTATTGTCCATAAAAATATTCAATGCCAAACCCGTCATACGATTTCTTAAGATTTAGAAAGTCCTAATTTATTAGCCCTCTTATTTCGAAAATACAACGAGTGTATATTGTATTATCTAATATTTTAAAAAGAGTTTGATTTTTTTATATTACATCAGTTCGTTATGCCTCATTTCTACGAGTCCGAAAGAAACGAACAATGATTTTAATATCCCAGCCAATTGTTTCTCTTAAAAATTAAGGAACAATGCCAAATTTGTTTTCTTTCGTTACAGTGCGTTTTCAGAAATTTACCCCTTTTGTTTAAAAAAACTGTCAACTATTATTTTTAAGAAAGCTAATTTACGACATACCCAATATTCTTTCAATGTGAAATTCAGTCGTCATAAATATACGATATCAAATCCTCCCAACTCAATCGACTAATTTCACATTATTAATTACTGTATCGTTATACAAATCTAAAAATAATTAGCAATACTGGCTCTTCTTTTTACCCTAGGCGCCAACCAATTGTTATAGCTAACGTTTATCTGTTATAATCCCAAATGGTAAAGAATATAACTCGCTTATACAAGATCTCATGCCCGTGACTCTTTTATGTATGAACCAACTGCTACATACCACCATCGTACCCGCTAATTACACTGATCTAATCTAACTAATAAGAACCTGTACTGAGTGTACGTACAAAAAAAAACTGCGATTCAACCCCCTTTCGACATGCTGATGGATACCTTCCAAACTTACTTCCGTGTCTTTCTTCACCTGTCCTTACAGATAACCTAAGCACCCCGTATTCCTTGTCTTATCAGCGTCCAAAACAACGACCTTTTGGGAATTGATCACTTTCCCCACATCCGGTCCAAACTCACAACTGTCTCCTAATACCAACTCTCAAACTCCTCGACCTTTTCTCCTCTCATTCAGGTATGCCTAATTCTCACTTAAATTAGGCTGGAAGAGCGAGTCATTCCATCACCTTACTCTGAACTCTGTCGCCGGCCTTATCCCTAGCGACCCCTAACATCTCACTGCTTCAGGCCATGGTAAACTCACACTTGAATCTACCCAAAAGAGCGAATCATTTTGTTGCCTACACGAAGCTCTGACCTATCTTTAACTAATCCAAGTCTCCGGCCTTGCTCACCTCCCCACTGAGTTGAGCCAGAAGAGCGAATCCTTCCGTTGCCCACACGGAGCTCTAACCTATATTTAATGAATCTAAGCCTCCAGGCCTTGCTCACCTCCCCACTGAGTTGAGCCAGAAGAGCGAATCATTCTGTTGCCTCCACGGGGCTTTGCTTCATCAATATAAAAATCCCGAAAGACTATCACTACTCAGCCTTTCCACTCACTATCACATTGACGCACCGACAAATCCACCATCAACTGTCCTGGACCAGGTTGCTAAAGAACACTCATCTTTGTACCCATCTACCGTACCCAATCAAAGCCTGTACCTTTCTAGTTACTATGACGCGTACCTACCTACCTAACGCGAAACACAAAAACATAACTCTTAAAACAAATCCCAACTGAAATGACACTGTATCTAACCTACCTTGTACCTAATCCTCCGGTTATATATCTTTCCCTAGCCTACTAAACTAAATCTTACATCCTATGTGGGTTTTACGCTTCTCCGGGCTTCTACCGGACACTCGAAAACCAACCTGAGAAAAGGAGTGGAAACCATATTCTTTCGCCGTGGCTCCACAGCACATGGGTTTTTTACGTTTCTCCTGCCTTTTACAGGACACTCGAAAACCGTGTAAAACAAGTGGAAAGCATATTCTTTCACCGTGCTTTCACGGGACGATCGTCTACCGTCATATTACCACAACCTAACATTATGTTACCTAAGCATAACTATTCACACCCAAAAATTAAAACAAATACAATGAAAAACACATGCCTGCCTTCTCTATTCCTAATGGGTATATGTAGTTCAAACTATAACTGCCACTCAGATTACAATACCTAACCTCTTACCCCTCTTCTCGAGACAATGCACTATAATGAGATTTACATATATAAACACGTTAGAACTAAAGAAATGAAAATACTTATGTACTAGGCCGACCCAGCTATTAACTATCCTAATTATAATTTCAACTACATACGAAAAAGAAGAAGATTACCTCTGCTTATCATTTCCCCTCCGGAGGAATGAATTCTAATTACACACACGAAAAATACCTAAAATACTATTAAAATAACTATATTTTTTCCTATTTGCTATAAATGAGAAAAAAAAATGTTTTATTCTCTGCACATACTTATTTCGCCTATTTATTCCCTGCCTCCACCAACTAGTTCTGTAATCTGTACCTAACTAGGACGTGTTTCGCTTGTCCCAATGTTCGCGTTAGGTTCTGATTGGAGCGGAGGCTCCTCACCCTCAACATTTTGAGGTGGTGGTGCATCGCGCATGTCGTCAATATGTACTT
Organism: Mystacides longicornis; assembly: GCA_963576905.1. NCBI lineage: Eukaryota > Metazoa > Arthropoda > Insecta > Trichoptera > Leptoceridae > Mystacides > Mystacides longicornis. The sequence goes on from OY756434.1 coordinate 21,970,599, forward strand.
TCAGAATTTTACCTTTCTTATTTACAAAGTAAACCCTATTCCGTCCTAGAGGCAGCAATACCTCAAACGGTCCTGACCACTTCGGGGCAAAGCCAGCATGTACACCTGCTTCCTGATTTGATAATGGGTGTTCCCTCAACATCACTTTGTCCCCTGTCCTGTAAGTTCTAACCACTTCCGAGTCAGGAGCGTATCGTTTCCGATACTTTTCTTGATTTTCGCGGATTTGTTCGTCCTGCCTCTCTCTATCCCAATCTAGTTCACCCTCGGTGTTCGCTTCTGCCAGCTCCCACTCCCCAGGCCTTCGAGGTTCATACCCCAGGAGGGCCTGGTTTGGAGTGAACCCGGTGGCTTCATTCCGTCGTCTCCGTAGAGAACCTATAACCTCGATCAAACTATCCTCCCAAAATCTGTGTGGTTTATCGAGCAGTTTGATCCGCAAGCATTTCTTTACTTCTTGATTAACCCTTTCCACTCCGTTTTGACGTGCTTTATAGACCGCTGTCGTCCTATGTCGGCACTGCCACCTCTGAATGGCTTCCTTCCATGCTCGGTGCCTAAAGGGTTGTCCGTTATCCGACATGATGATTTTCGGATATCCATATCGTGAGAACACTTCCCTCTCCAGGAGGCTAACTATTTGGGGAGCTCTACCTACTCGCATCGGGAAGGCTTCCACCCATTTTGTAAAAAGATCCGTGACTACAAGAACACTTTTGTTCCCTTTCGTCGACCTAACGTATGGTCCCATTGTGTCAATCGAGACAATTTCAAAAGCATGCTGAGCTTTTGTCGTACCAAGCGGGGCGTGTGGTCGCGGAGGGTTACCCCGGGCTCTCGCGCAGGTCATGCACCCTTTCACAAATTGCCGCGTGTTGACACCCATTCCTTTCCATACGTAATACTGTCTTACTGCCCTCAGGGTTTCACGTCCACCAGGGTGACCGGCTAAGGCATCGTCATGATACGCCTTAAGGACATCCCTCACCATGCAGCGGGGGACAACGAGCTTATGGCCCCGTCCATCCTGTGATAATCGGTACAACGCACCGTTCCTTAAACTATACGGCTCTCTCTGCGGCGTCCGTCGCTCACGAGTTTGAGAATCCTCTGTCTGTATTCTCTCTATGCTAGAAATCAGTTTTCTCAGCTTAGTATCTGTGCGTTGTGCGCTTCTGACTCTGCTGGCCAAGCTGTCAGAGTACCCTTCCTCCTCAGGACGGTCTACTTCTATCTGTAAAACATAGTTCGAGTCGTCCGTCTTCCATCCTTCTTGCTTTACCTCGGGGTACATAGCACGGTCTAAATCGTCTGCCTGAGAGACCAGTAGGTCTTCAGGTTGTCTCGATAGGAAATCCGGCAATTCGTTATCTTTCCCAGGACAATGTTCGATCACAAACGTAAACTCTTGTAGAAGTAATGCCCAGCGTGTTAACTTTGCCCTTTCGCGTTTACTATTATCTAACCAGGTAAGCGCCCTATTATCTGTTCTCAATATAAACGGGTTCCCCTCTAGGAACGGTCTATACCTACGTATGGCCCATACGGCCGCGTACGCCTCTTGTTCATTCGAGTGCCACCTCTGCTCGGTGACTGAGAACCGGCTGCTAGCGTACGATATAACGTCCCGCCCGCCGTCGGGACGTTCCTGAAACAACACTGCCGCGACGCCTAGCTTACTAGCGTCGGTTTGTAAAATAAACTGCCGACTCGGGTCGGGTCTACTCAATGAAAGCGGCTTAGCTAGCTCTTCTTTCAGTTTTCTCATTGCGTTATCCGCTTGCGGATTCCATCTGTACGGCCTCTTTGTACTAAGTAAGTCGGTAAGAGGTGCCGCTATCTCTGCATACCGCGGGACGTACTCCCTCAGCCAACCCGCCACGCCGAGGAAGGCTCGTAATTTCCGTCGTGTTACCGGGACGGGGGTATCTGCAATGGATAATTCATGAACCGCCTGTGGGTGGTTACCCCCGTTGGTAACCACATGCCCCAGGTAGTTAAGCTGCTCTGCGGCCAGATTACATTTATCTGCGGCACAGCGCAGACTAAACTGTTGTAACCTCTCAAAAATCAACCGCAGATGGTACATGTGTGTTTTCCAGTCTGGGGAATACACTATAATGTCATCCAAATATACCATACAGAAGTCTCGTAGGTATCCTGCGAGGACTTCTTGGCACATGGTCTTCTGAAAGTGGGCGGGGGCCCCTTTCAAACCAAACGGAAGTACCCGAAATTGATAACTCGCTCCGTCCGGTGTCGTAAAGGCAGTGTATTTCCTGGATTCTTCATCCAGTGGAACCTGCCAGTATCCCTTTTGAAGATCAATCGTGGAAAATATTCTTGCTCCACCAAGATCTTTCAGGGTCTCGTGAATAAGAGGAAGTTGTGACAACTCCTCTTCGGTAACGCTATTAAGCCGCCTATAGTCAACACAGAAACGAAATTCCTCCTTGCCCTTTTTCGGCGCTAAAACTATAGGGAAGCTATAGTTCGACCGACTAGCTTCGATCACCCCGTCGCTCAACATTCCCTCAAGTTGTGCATACAAATTTCTTTTCTTCACGTCAGACAACCTATATGGCGGTAATTTGATAGGTCGCTTATCCGTAAGCTTTATTTTATATGACTGAAGTGGGGCGGGGCCCGCATAGGGGTTAAATACCTCCCTAAACTCTTCTAAAATTCCTCCCAGCTCTACTTGCTGCTCAGGTGTCAAACCTGTAGACACTTTCGGTAGTAGAGCGGTGTTACTGGTTATTCTCTTTTGGGGTAAGAGGTGGGCAGTGGCTCTCTCACTTTTCCCGAAGTGTAGACAGCCTCGATACACGTCTATCACCGCCCGCTGCGATGTTAACCAGTCCACCCCTAATATTATTTCTTCCCGTAACCCGTCAACTACTAAGAACTCGGTAGGTATATCGTAGCCCTGAATCCGCAAATTAACGCGCGCTCTCCCTCTCGGTGTCATCGTATGCCTCCTATCAGCGAGTCGCAACGTGGTCCGACTGATATCGCCCACCTGTTCTGGTCGCAGCATTCCCTCTCTGAGGAGGTTGTGGGATGCCGCCGTATCAATGAGTGCGATATGCTCGCGTCCGTTGATACAAACTCGCACTCGCGGGAGGGCAGGGGTAAGGTCAGTACTACAAACCTGACATGACCCCGCCACGGCCTCCCTGCTACCGAGCCGGGTAGGTGGCAATCGATTAGATCCCGGCTCGTACTGTGGTGAATTTAGTTGCGCCCTTGGGCCGGCGAGTCCACGGTTCCTCGCTGGTCTGGGCGCTGCTCGTTTCCCCGCCACGAGCGTCTGTTCTGTGGTCCATCTGTCCTTTGCTGGGGACAGTTCCTCTGGAGGTGTCCACCTCCACATCGGAAGCAGGTAACACGGTACCTCCTCTGAATTCTGGGTTCATTAGAGACCATGGCCGGTCCCGATCGAACCTCCCCTTCGACCCTTCGGGGCCTCTCACTACTTATGGTTACCCCTACAGGGTGGACCATTTCCCTGGGGAAATCTATGTCCATCACCCGCCTATATAATTCTTCATAAGAATTAAAAATTTTGGTGTCCCTCTCCAGGCACTCCCGATACCTCGGGGACATCAAGGTCACCGCGTGTGACACCAACAGACCCCATGCTTGCTCCCCCTTCAGCCTCTTGAAGACCTTGGCCTTCCTTTCGAGGAAAGCCAAACCCGACTCCTGGTGCCCCTGTGGGTCACCATAGAGGTGAGCCAAGAGTGAGTGTTCCGCCTCCTCAGTCCCATATCTTTGAAGTAGGAGGGTTTTGAAAACCTCCCAGCGAAGGAGGTCACTACCCCTCGCTCCCCACCAAGTGCCTGCTGCGCCCCCCATCCTTTGGGCTGCCTTCCTCACTCGGTCTTTTTCGGGCGTTTCGTAGCGCCGAAAATGACTTTCACAAGCGAGGATGAATGCTTCCGGGCATTCATCAGGACGTCCGTCGAAGTTGACGGCGATATTTCGCCTCTCCCCATCACCTCGGTCTATAAACACGAGCCGTTCCTCTTGTGAATTCGCGCCCTGCTCCCTCCCTGTCTGTAACAGAGGGATCTCTTGAGCGTCCGCCCCACTACTCGTTTCCGACCCACTGGAGGCCGCTACCCTTGTGCCGTTCCCCTTCTTAGTGCTGTTCGCACGACTCATATTGCCGTTTCGTAAGGTCAATACTTCTTAGAAAACTATCGACTCACAATCTCTACCTAAACGATAATCCCGAAATATTGTATGTGTAACGCACTAGATAGGGATAAACAATATGTACCTACTAATTCATCCGTTTCCCGGATATTTCCGATACCTACAATTTCCTACCCAAATATTATTACATAAATCCTACCGGTCTACCAAACATAAAATAGCGCTGCAGATTTCTACAATTTAAATAATTCTATTATAATCTACAACATTAGCCAAAGTAATGTAAGCGTGTACATTACACACTCGTCCATGGCATCCCCTCAAGTCACACGTATCGCGTTACAGAGAAAGATACATTTCGCGTATCTGCTGGAAAGCAGTACACCTCGGGTTCGTGCTTGACGCACAAATTTGCTGTCTTCACACCACAGTAGGTGCTACTAATAGCATGCTAATCAAGCAATGCCCGCGTTGGGTCCGCCACTTGATATACCGGCTTTCCTCTCACACGGAGGGAAAGCAGAGCGCGGAGGGAGGTCCGCTCGCTCTTCACCCTCTCGGCTAAATCTCCTAACCGAGAGAGGCGGTAGTCGGCCTCCGAAAAGATCCTCGGCTAGCTCCAATTGCTGGAGACCGCCCTACCTCTATATCCAATCTAGTATTTTTCTCTGGTGACTTACTTGGGGAGATGCATGCATGGGTTTTTTTAAATCAAATTACCGGTTAATTTTATACCCAAAAGAAACCTAGTTTATTTCAATAATAAAACAAAAATGAAATAATAAAAAAAAACAAACTGCGATATCACACAAGATAATGATAAGGGAAAATCATTAGATAAAACATGTAAAATCAATAGAATCAGTAATTATCAAAGAGAATAATTATTTGTAAATAAAAAAAAATATGAAAACTAATTTAGGTTATTTAAAAAAATCAACGACACAAAAAAAAATACCTAATATGTCACACCCCGAAAGATAGTAAAAGCATATTACAATAAAAAGTAAAAGTGTCTACTTAAAACTAACAATATAACAAAAAGAAATCTTTCAAACTGAAGAGGGCAATAAAGCAATCCGCAAATTTTATGATAGGTCCACAAAGCATTGATTGGTCCCCACTTGAGACGATCCCTTAGGTTCTATGGAAATCGAGAGCGTCCATCTGGCCTGGGTCGGCTTGCAATCCTCCACTACTTGGCAGGTCGGTGAAAAATAAATTTATGACTTACAATAATATGCGTGACTGGTTGTTAAGGCGGTGTTCGGTCGTTTTAGAGCGCTGTCTTACGCACTCCTGCAGGAACTTTGTATGTCGTCCCTCCTCGCTGCTTGGGGGTCGCCAGGAACCACTTCATTCAATACTCAACTAGATTATTGTCCACTATAATTGTTTTAATCACTTTGTCACTTAGTCGTCGGCATCGTTAAATGTAATCGTGGAGTCTTAGTACCTGTATGCTCGGAGTGTTCATTCGTTTGACCGGTTCTCGTCTTTAGGTACAATTTACACTTCTCACAAACTCAACTTGTTTCGCGACCGTCCTCGCAACTCTTCCCGGAGTACTCTTTTCGCAAACTCAATCCTCCGACGGACTCTCAAAAACTACTACCCGACGGGCTCTCAAAAAAAACTGCCGCTCCGACGGACTCTCAAAAACTGTTCTCCGACGGATTCTCAAAAAAAACTGCTTCCGACGGACTCTCAAAAACTGTTCTCCGACGGACTCTCAAAAAAACTGTCCTGAGGCCTGCCTTGTATGGCGTTATATAGCCCATATCTCGGGACCAACCCCTTGCCATTCTAGGGGCAATTTTTTTGTGGGCGGGGTGTCTGTGGTGTCCCGGTGATTCGTCGAAACCTCACTCTTGCAAATGATTTATGGACAATCCGTTCCATGTCTTCGTGTCCGGCTCTCTCCATAATTCAATATTTTTGTGGACCAATTTTATTTCAGGATCATTTAATATGCGGTACATTCAAAAAGAAAAAAGACCTACCTACGTATAATAAAGTTTAAAAGAAAATACAATTTATAACTTACTCTAGATATCAGATTTACAAAAATAAAATTCGAATTAAATATCTATTTCAAATCGTCCTTTACGTGACGTAATGCCATATTTATATAATAATAATATCTATTTGGGGTGTGCATCAACCAACGAGACTATACCGAACACTTATAATAATTATTTATATTCAATAAACAAACTATACCTAAGCACTAGAACATAGCTATGTTTACCTACAGTAGGTACCTATATTACTACTACAATAATTATTCATCTCTTACGCTAATCAATTTATAATGAATTATTATTAAATTTTAGTGAATTATTATATTTACAAAATACATGAATATGTTAATCTTATAATATTGTTTATATCACTGGAGGATTAAGGCATTTCACAAAAGTTTATTTATAGTTTACACTTAGACTTAAAGCTCAACTGATACTATTTTTTCTCAGTAATCTAGGTACACTCAAATTATTACATATGATTAGGTACTTTAAACCGTCAGAACAATTACTTAATTATGCATACCTATAGCAATTTACATTTTTCTTTTATTTGCGAAATAAAAATTGGAACCTGTACAAAATTACAATAGATATTTATTACATACATGGGAGTCAAGACCTACGGCCTTCAGATTTACATTTTATTTCATTTGCGAAATGAAAATTGGAACTTGTACAAAATTACAATAGATATTTATTACATACATGTGAATCAAGACCTACGGCCTTCAGAGGGGTGTGACTTTTCTACAGTTTAAATTTAATATTAATCCAATAAGAAATTTATTAATTCTACAATTATTTCGTTCTTTATCTCCATATCGTAACCAAGTACTTAATATCTGAACATGTGTCCAGCCTATGTTTCTAAGACTGATGCTGTGCAATGTGCATCCATTTCGTCTTTGAATTTATTACAATGGCCAAAGTCTCCTTTTATTTATTTATTTTTTTTTTTAACTACGCTCTTTATTGTATATTTCAACCTATTCAAAATCATTTTATTTTTTTTTATGTGCTTGATTCCTCTATTGTCCATAAAAATATTCAATGCCAAACCCGTCATACGATTTCTTAAGATTTAGAAAGTCCTAATTTATTAGCCCTCTTATTTCGAAAATACAACGAGTGTATATTGTATTATCTAATATTTTAAAAAGAGTTTGATTTTTTTATATTACATCAGTTCGTTATGCCTCATTTCTACGAGTCCGAAAGAAACGAACAATGATTTTAATATCCCAGCCAATTGTTTCTCTTAAAAATTAAGGAACAATGCCAAATTTGTTTTCTTTCGTTACAGTGCGTTTTCAGAAATTTACCCCTTTTGTTTAAAAAAACTGTCAACTATTATTTTTAAGAAAGCTAATTTACGACATACCCAATATTCTTTCAATGTGAAATTCAGTCGTCATAAATATACGATATCAACCTATATCCAGAGATATGAGAAGCAGAGAGGAAGATCTTTCAGATTAGCTTTTGTTTTTCATTCAAGTCCTTTTGGTGCTCCGTAATTGATAAATTTAGGAGAAGGATGAACAGTATGGAGAGGAGTTTCAAGAGATGAAATTTTTCTTGCTGCAAGGGCTGGGTGATGAACCGGGGTCCAGGATAGAGAATTCTGGAGAAGGAAATGGGCTAAAATGTGTATAATGATGAGGAATCAAAAGCAGAATTTAAAACTGCGATTAATGAAGCGGATTACTGATAAAGATGTAACCGCTGTTATCACCCTCTGCATTGTTTACGTTTGGAAATCCCACTTGTAACAGATGAAACGATACCATTAAAATTTCCTACATTTTTATCCTACAAAAACGAGTAAACGTTTTAACTGTTTTTGAATTTACACTTCCAACAAACACACATTGATCGAAACTATCAGTCTTAAAGAGCGAACAATTAACTAAATCAATCAATCAATCAATGTTAAAGCCTCAATTTGAAAAGAGCGCTACATATACCTAGTGTATAAATCTGTTTAGGTCAACAATGTAATAATGATTTATCTATGAAGTAGTTTGTTTAACAACTGTATATTGTTTTACTGTTATTGCTGCAGATTGTGAAAATTTATGTAGGTATAGTTTATATTTCTACTATTATATTGTATACATACCTTGTAGGTGATTGAATATTTGTTCTAGTCTTATGTCATCCTTGGTATACGTACGTATTCTAGTTTTATGTCATCCTTGGTATATCTATTCTAGTTTTATTTTATCCTTGGTACCTATATCTAATCTAGTTTTATGCCATCCTTGGTTTATCTATTCTAGTTTCATTTCATCCTTGGTATATCTATTCTAGTTTTATTTCATCCTTGATATATCTAATCTAGTTTTATGACATCCTTGGTTTATCTATTCTAGTTTTATTTCATCCTTGGTATATCTATTCTAGTTTTATTTCATCCTTGGTATATCTATTCTAGTTTTGTCATCCTTGGTAAGCCAAGATAAATATGAACCTAGATAAATCTAGGAAACTCAAGGAGGGACCACAAAAATGGACGAGGAAACTTTTTAACAGAATCACAATGGAGACGCGTCTGCTCACAGCCACGTCAGAAAGACGTAACGAATGGATTTTAGACAAGTGCTTCGAAAGGAAGACCTTTCTTTGAGAAAATAATTGAGGATATTAAAGAAAGATCCATGAAGCAAAGGGTTACTAGACTTTTGCAAGGACATAGGCTGGGCAGAACAGGATAAAAAGGAAAAATAAAAGCAAAAATAATATGCTGCTAACCAATCTCTAATGATTGAAACTAGACTAGATGATCACCAAAGATTGTTGCCCAATCTATCAATAAACCCCCTTTTCTACCTGGAATTTGTAACCAAAGATTTTGTTTTTACTATTTTGCAGAAGAGTTTTGGAGAGTATTTGTGCTGATGATCGCCTTGCATCATTACGCTTGCGCGGCGCCTTCTGTTGCAGTTCAAAACCTGCAGAAAGTCGAGGACGAAATCGCCAGGTTGACCAAAAGCGATCCCAACTTTCGATTAAACGATAACTTCTCACCAGAAACTTATGATATACAAATTTCAAACATAAATTTCGAGGCATCCACGTTCGCCTGTATCACCACCATTGTTGGAAAGAGTAATGTTGAAACCGACTTACTGATCATGCATTCGTCCAGTTTGGCCTTGAACGGAGTCACAATCAGAGATAAGAATGATTTGAGCATAAATTTAGGAGCGAATATCATTTCGGTGAATTCCAATTATGAAACAATCACCATAAAGACAACGAGTTTAATGAGAGCCAACAATACATACGAAATCCTGTTCCCAATGTTTCAAGGAAGGTTGGATCACAATATGCAGGGATTCTATAAAAGTTCTTACATGCAAGGGACACAAACTGTGTAAGTATTTCTAACTTATCTTCACCTACGGAAATAAAATACATACTAGATAATTACTTTCTTTTATATCCAAGCATACTTCTTTCACTTCTTCCACAAACAAAAGATTTATGATACCACCTCTCCTATTATTTTGCTTACTTCAATTGTTCGATCTACGTTATTCTTGGTTGGCCACGCCTTCTTACACATTTTCTTTCAGCCGTATAAATTATCTTTTTCATTATGTTAAAACCATCTCAACTTATTAACTTTCATCTTTGTCACAATTCCAACTATCATACCACATTCCTTCCAAATATTCGTACTCCTTTTCATATCCCACAGAGTCTTTCCACATATTATTCTTCGTAGAGCTCTCATCTCTATTGCATTTATGTATACTACATTCTTCTTTTTTCGTCCATATCCACGTTTAGCATCCATACATCACTGATGGCACCAGAATTACGTTATGCAATCAATTTAGAAATCAAATTGGACTATTTACAAATCAATGTGACAAACGATTTAAGACCCAAGTCAATGAAGTCATAAAAAATGATCGATTCGATTCGAAAGTGATTTCGATAACGACACTTATTCTCGTATTAATCTCTTTTTTTTCTTTACATTAATGTTTTGGTGTTTTTTTTTCAAGATGGCTAGGTACAACACAAATGCAACCTGGACATGCCAGAAAAGTTTTCCCTTGCTTTGACGAGCCAAAATTCAAAGCAAAGTTTACCCTGAATATTCAAAGACCCATTGGAGATTATTCGGTGGCTTTTGCAAACACCCTATTTAACAGGTAACAACCAGAATATTATTTGTTATTATATCAATTTGGCAGAGGAAACGACAAAAAATAGGAAGTTTATTAAATTTTGGCTGTCACAGCCGGTGCCCACAGCCATCTGCTATCATGAACTACGTAAACCTCGAAAAAAATTTCTCGTTTACTCTAATAGATCTATGATAGTGTGCGTTTACACCAGTGGTTCTAAGCCTGAGTTACATTGAACACCTGGGGTTCGGTCAGTCTCGTGGGTTCGGTGGAGATGAAGACACACACCCAACTCATATTAAGAACTTATCACTGAACCCCTCTGCAAATTAAGAAGGGTTCAGTGAATTTGCATATGAAACTGGTAAGGTTCAATACCGCCAAAAAGACTAAAAACCACTAGTTTACACCAAACGAACATAGAGCCGAATCTAAAAACAGAGCATATTTTCTTTTGTGGTCGATATTGGACACCATGGAAACAATAACAAACAGGAACTAATTATTGATGGTCGATGACATCAGATGAAAGTGTACATATCAACGATCATGAAAATATACTCTAATTCCAGCTCTGGCACTATGTTCATTCGTTGTAAATGCACCCTTACATGTCGAAATACGTTGCGATTTCCGAGAGTTCTATTCTGCAAACTGAGAGCTTTTAAGTGGATAGCGATGTAAAAGGACACAAAATAAAGTTATTATTATTATTAAATAAATATGGCATTACGTCACGTAGAGGACGATTTGTGCCAACTGGCAGCAAAGTAAGACTTACTCACAGACGGAAAATAGACATACCTAGTAAGAGAAAGAAAAAAAGAATTACTAAATAAAAAAATAGCTATCTATAATAAAATCATATTTTTCTCTATGTACACCAAAATATATTTGTATATGCTCTTTAAAGGAGTGGACAAGAGATGGGTCATATTGAAAGGGAGTTGAATATTCATTCTATTGTACAATTCGTATCTGTATTTTAAAGGACAGTTAAAGAACACATGGTCCAAGTTCTCCAGATCCAGCTCGCATTCGCAATATGGACTGTGGACTAGACTAATTTTGAACAAATGACTGTTCAGCCTATGGTGACCAAAACGCATTCGGCAAAATGTTAACGATTTGAGGACGGGACAACTTCAAATTATGATACCAGGGTTTTTTGGAAATACTATTTTTGATAGCTTTGTGTAGAGATCCCTTGGTAAGGCTCTCTTTATCCCAGAAATTTTCCCAACTTTTAAAGGCTGCCTCCTCCATAATGCGCCTCCGGTCACTTATAGGAATAACAAAACCCCCAAGAACGGTCCCGGAAATAGATACTGATCTCACTAGAGAATCAACTTGTTCATTATATTGTATACCCTTGTGTGAAGGGATCCACGTGATGAACAAAATATAGCTAGATAACCTTGAAACAAGGGAAAATGCAGTGTCTCCTCCAAAAATTTTATAATATTGTGTGTGTTTTTACAGACAAGAGATAGTGGGATACGACAAATTCGATGAGACTCCTCTGATGTCCACCTACTTGGTGGCTTTCATCGTCTCAAATTTCAAAGCATTGGCAGAGGTGAACAACACGGGTAATGTCTTCAGAGTCATTGGTAGGCCGGGAGCCGAAGGACAAGGAGACTATGCCTTGGAAGAGGGTCAAAAACTTGAAAGACAAATGACAAACTTTATGGGCTTGGATTATTACTCGATGGGAATCAAGAAAATGGATCAAGCGGCCATTCCAGACTTTTCAGCCGGAGCTATGGAAAATTGGGGATTATTGACCTACAGGTAATCATTTGCTTTACTAAATAAGCAATAAGCATGCTTGTACTAAGGCTTTCGTACTGGGTTGCATATATAACTACAAAATATTGCCAACAATCTTAATATCGCAAAATTTTGCAATAAGATGAACGAGCCTATGAGCAAATCCAGCACGTTAACTGTCCAGTACGCAAATTCGTGCTCAAGTGAACACAAATACACTTTTGACATCTTTCAAAATAACCAAAGAGTTGTGTCGCGAAAGAGTAAAGGCAATGATTGATATCACTGGACTACCAACTACCTTTTATACTGTCACTGTAAAAAGGGTCCTGTCCGATCTGAAAAGTGATCGCGCGACCATGCGATGAGCGATCATACAATGTTCTCAACTTGAATGATCCATCCTCGTTTGAATAATATATGAAACTCGTCGTCAGGACGCGCGAACGCTTTAGGAGACTTCATTGTATATTTTTTAATAAAATTGTGTATTCATTCCGTGCTCCATGGAGATCATCATCATTGCGCAAGATCGAGCGCAATGGAAAGCTCTTGCTCTTGCCTCTCTATGCCACAATGTGAGATCTAAAGTGAGTTTGGATTTGATTTGATTAATTCAGATGGCAGTGCTAGAGCTTAAAGGTGTTTAAATTATTTAGGGTCCATATCAGATTTAGAAGTTTACAGTTTTGAAAAATATTGTGTGTCTTATGTGGTCTAATTTCTTTCAGAGAGGCGTACATACTAGCTAACGACAACACGTCAGTCAGATTCAAACAGCAAATTAGTGGGATTTTGGCTCACGAAATTACTCACATGTGGTTCGGAGACTACGTCACTTGTCATTGGTGGTCAGATGCTTGGCTCAACGAGGGCTTCGCAAGACTTTTCCAGTATAAACTTCCTGATATGGTGAGTGGGTTTTTTTTTTAAACACGATACGTATTAGAAGTGAATTTTGTTTAAAATGAACGATGTAAAAAACAATTGTACTTTTAATAGTCTATGAGGATATTTGGAGGTCATGGCTTCGATACCAGCCCTTTCACAATCTTAGTGCTTTGCGTAAACGTAAAAAAAATCCATGCAAATAATTACAAAGTATGTAGAATGTAATAGGTATGTTTTTTTTTAATTTGTTCAAGAGGCTGATTGGGCTTATTCAACTTAAAAGAATAAAAAAAAATGTTTTTAGATTAGAAGCAACAAATTTATTCAATCATTTAACCAATAAGTGGTCGATTTTGAAAAGTATGCGAACCATTTCGGGCATACAACCGTCTTTTATTTTTGTCCCGAAGGCTGGCATTGTTTAATCGCTTTCCGACAACGTTAGCAATTAAGTGGCAATATTAGTCGAATCTCCGAAATTATCCTCTGGAGAATCTGCGACAAGTTCAAACAGAGACGATAGCCTCTGCTCCAACTGATTCTAACCTAATATCTTCATAATACACGTGAATGGGGTTCTTTTAATTTGATTTACAGACATTTGTCCAACCAAAAATTTGAGCAACCAAATTAATAACACTATATTGCTAATCACTTGTTTCATTACTTTGTTTGATCTTACTGATAAATTTTGATCACTTGAAAGAAGATGATATATCCTAGGTTTTAACCATATTTTTTTATTTTCTCCAGATCAACATCACTCACAACTTCAACATGATGACACAGTTCCCTGTCATGCAATTACAAACGGCCATGATAGCCGACACTTCAGTTCGATCCCCACCCTTGACCAATGTGAATGTCAACTCACCAGCAGAAGTCAGCGATCATTTTGGTACCATAACCTACAATAAGGGGGCCTCGGTCATAAGAATGATGGAACATTGGGTAGGTCCAGAGAACTTCAAACAGTCGCTGAATAAATATATGGATGACAAGTAAGTACGAGAAAGATATTTTCGCGAATTTTTAATCATTAATTTAACGATGAACAATTTCGGATAGACATTGTTTGACAGAATTGATTCTTTGAATTTTTAGAAAACTGCTTGACGAGTGCAGTAGAAATGAGAGCTCTACGAAAAAATATGTAGATATTGATATCACTCTGTGAGATATGGAAAATATTGATAATATTAGAAAAAAATACGGTACGGAAGTTAAAGAAGTTTACAAAGATGAAAGTTATAAGGTTGAGATTGTTTGGGCATACATATTAAGTGATTGATACAAATAGAATTAGGTATAATGTACAAAGAGAATTTATAAGGCTGAATAGAACGGTGTAAGAGACAAGGTTGATCAAGAATCGATTCCATTTTCAAGGAAGGCCAAGAAAGAAACAAACGTATTTGGGGAGGTTGTAGGAGAAATTCAGTCGATGGAAGAAGTAAAAGAAGTGAGGTTGATGGATATAAAAGAGTGGAGGCCCTTTCCTTTTACCACCTCTTTAAGGGACACGACGTAGTGGGCTAAGATAATCACAAATTTCATCTTCTTAATTTAGGCCTTGTGGCCTATAATTCAAGAGGTGGGGTTGGTTTCCTCTGAGGTTGACTCCCAGCTGTCCCTCCACCTCTGTGGTGGTCTGCCCGGGATCCGTATTCCATGGGGATGAAAGATTCCATTCTCCTCATATGTGCATAACAAAACCTTCTTCGTTGCCTTCCCCATCTCACTATGTCCTCGACCTCGCATATTTCCCGTTCCCTCGCATTTCTCACTTTATGTCTGAGGGTCTTCCCGGCTATGCTCCTGAGAGTTTTCATTTCTGAAACTCTCAGCGCATTTTTGGTCGCAGTAGTATCTGTATCTGCCCTGGACTCGATCCCGCACGTCGTTATGGGTCTGACATAAATCTATTATATTTTTACTTTCTGCTTGTTCTCATATCGGAGTTTCTCCAAATAGAGTTTCGGAGGCACCCTGAGACTGCAGCAGTCTTGTTAATTTGACCCAATATCTCACTCGGTAGATCGGTCTGCCCACACAACCCCACTCCAAGGTATTTAAATTTGGTGACCTATTCCATGGAGACACCTTCCACAGATAGGTTGAGTGAGATCCACCGGAAACCGCGAAAATCTCAAACTAAACCTTTGGATCATTAAGATTAAGTCCGAGTATTGTCGAGCAGTTTTTCCCTATGTATTTTGTGGTCCCTCCAATGATCTACAATCTACATTACTCTGGTTATTCGATTAAGGCTATATTCTTCATAGTCTCTTGCAGAACTAATTATGCTAACTTCCCTCTCTACTCCACCTTACTTAGGATATTGTAATATCCTATAAAGTCTCAGTGTCTGTGTTTTCGACATTCTGAGTAGTTGTTATATTCACAAAGTGTCCGCACTGTCTGCTCTCCCCTCGACTCAGTGGGTCATTCATGCATTTGCTTAAAAGCGTCTGTCAGGATTTTTTTATGTTCACAAACCGAGGCGTTTGCCAAAAATCATACGTAAACGTAACTAATACTACACCGTATTGCGTTTTGCAGCAAATTTGGTTTATCCACACCTGCCAAACTCTATGCCGCTCTTCAGTCTAATGCCGGAGTAGAGAAGAATGTGACTCAAGTGATGTCTAGCTGGGTGGCTCAGTCCGGATTCCCAGTCGTTGAAGCAACCATCAACTACGCTGCCAAAACAATGGTGTTGAAACAGGTATGAGATCAACAAGCAATGTAAGGAATGCTTTTGACTAATAACTTTATTTTTCACTTGTGAACTTTGTTGATAAATATCATCACAACAACAAAAATATGCCCCCATAATGCCAGACAAAAAATTTCAAAAAAAGATACTGACATTGTCCTGACTTTACTATGAATATAAAAAAAATTGAATTCAATTTTTGTTAATAAAATAACAGGACATATCCTGATAGTACCACGAACTAACAAACAAGCAACTGACAGATGTCAAACACTCAATTAACATACCTAATGTGATTTTTTTTCTTCCAGTCGAGAATGAGTAAACCTTGGGAAGTTGAATCCGATGCCTTGTACTATGTTCCGATATCGTACGCTAGCAAATCCAGTCCTAATTTTGCAGATACTTCATTGCCGCTATTACTCGACACTCCATCTAAAGAATTTCAAAATTTAAATGTCGATGGTGAACAATGGCTGGTCCTGAACAAACAGCAGATAGGTATGTCAAAAAAGACTATCAATTTTGCCCTAAGCCAGCCAATTACGATCACTCCATCCATCCAAATGGAGTGATAACACTGGGTAATGAATGTGAATGGGGAAAACCAAATGGATGATGTTGAATGATGATAATATGAATTGGATGTCTAAAATTCAATTGTGCCAAGCCGGCATCGTTCAATGACGAAATAGGTATTTGAAACGATGATTTAACTCGAAAACTTTCTTAGGAATTATATTATGCAAATTTTCAGAAAAAAGATTCACCTTTACATTCTAAATGTTTTCATTAAAGCAGTAGTTATAATTAAATGTTCTTGATAAGAATTCAGCTATCCAAATGATCAAATGCGAAAAATAAAGCCAAATTTAGAAACTGACGAAAATCAAAATAAGTACGCGCCATTCTATAGTTTAAAATCTATCTATAGGTATATCAAACGGGTTGGCATGCATTTAATCCAATTCCCTATCAGATCCGCAAAAAAATTAGCATCAACTAAAAATTTGAATTTCGCGGGCATCACAGATGTGATTTCAACTAATTCGAGCGATATTGTTAAAGAAATCGACGATCGAAATGAATATAGCTACAAGTGATTTCATACTAATGATTTCCTCACGTCAAAATTATCATCATGCCGCCAACTTTCCTTTTTCTCAAACAAACTCATCTTGATCAAGAAATTACTAGAATTTACTTATTTTTTATTATGTAAACAAGAGCAAACTAATTTTTTATTATGTAAACAAGAGCAAAATAATATTTTTATGTTGTTTTAAGAGGGGTATCTGAGAAATGACACGAATAGTTTTGACATAAAAGTGGTTCCTCTAAAATTTTAGTGGATCTTTCAAGTGCCGCTTAAATTAATTGATCAGATAGCGGGTCATTTTAGAGGAATTATGATAATTTAAGAGGAACAGTCAGTTAAAATTTACTTTTTTCAACTTTTTTTTGAGGATTCGATAGTTTTAGCGGATCTGATTGGGAATCGGGGTGAATATTGTCCTCCCCGAGGCACGAGTTTTACTCATTTTCGGGGAGAATATCAATGATAGCGATTTTGTCTCAATTTTATTTTGTATTAATATTTCTGTGGTGGCATGATAAAAGGCATTAAGTCGCGTTTTTCAGCATTTTGAGTTATAAGCGCTACATCATACATAATCACAAACAGAACAATGTTCAAAAACATAAGTTTAAAAAAATCCACTTAGAAAGGATTTAAAAGCATTTTTTCATTCCGGCATAACTCAATATTAATTTTATTTGGCAAGGTAAAACGACTCGCGTCGAATTTTGTCTATCACGAAGTAAAACGGTGTTGTCTATGATAGAGCTGCCGTGAGAAGCCGTTCTTTTAAAAGTGAACCTCTTTAAAATGTGTTTAAATAATGTATTTTGTGACAGGTATCTTCCTTATCTGTCGACCAATCTGTTTACAACTTTCGTTGTTTTTATTGTTAAGCTATAGACAATAGATCGGTAATATCTGCATATTATTATTATTTTTTTATATTTTTCATTGCTATTTTAATACTATTATTAATATAATTTAAAGAAAGTCGTGCTAGTACGAACTATTATATCAACAACTGATGACTGATTATACAATCGATTTTAAAATAGTAGGAACAAACCACTACGGGCTTACGACCATCTTCTAATGTTATTTCGAAGGTTGGATTAGTGTGATCACTTTACGTTAACAACGGTCGCCATTAGGTCGTAATGTTCAAATTTCCGAATATTCATCTGGTTTGCAATGGTTTGATGTTGGAACCTCCACTGCGCATGATTTTGTGCAGCTTGTATGACCTCCTCCCAAACCGTGTATAAATTCCTCAGCTCTGCTTTGAAGGATCGGTACATTGTGAGAGAGGGTTATCTTAACAAAGGTAATAATACCTATAATTAACTAATTTTATTTTATTATTCAAAGAATATTCTTCATTTATTACTCAACAATATTACATTCTGAGCAAAAAAATATACCTACTGATGTTCTGGGAATGCTATGCTAGAAAATAATAATAGGTAAGCTAACAAATAACTAATATTTATGAAGAATAAAATGTAAGTGTTGAAAAATAATAAATTAGCATATGATAGAGAGTAACTGGGTATATTTCCTTGTAAAATTTGACCTAAGTACAAAATTTTTCAACCTATGAGCCAAAATTGTCAAGGTAAAAAGACACGCATTATAAATAAAGCATATAAACAAAGAAATATTGAAGAAATAAATATGAGTTATCGTATAGTGAACCCTTTTTAACGAAGTGAATGCATCAAAGATGATCTATTTTATTTGTATTAAATAATATTTGACAAAAATGAAACCTCTTAAAATACTGACAAGTAAATCCGCCATACTGAGAAATGTCATCCCACTGACTTAATGCCTTTTACCATGCCACCACAGATTTATACTCAGATAATTATCAATTAAGGAATTATATTATTATTATTATTGTTCCATAATCTTACTGGTCTATACAAAATTAACCCAAACTGATTAAACACAGAAGCAGATCAGGGCCCCCACATGCCCGGTGCTACCGATGCTACAGCAACGGGGCCCGTGGATCAAGGGGGCCCGCAAGGCGAGAGAGAAACTTTAATTTTGGGAATGACCTTTTTTTTTTTTTTTAGGTGAAATTTTAACTTTCCGGATAGCAAATTTTGAGAATGACCTTTTTTTTTTTTTTTTTAGGTGAAATTTCAACTTTCCGGATAGCAAATTTTGAGAATGACCTTTTTTTTTTTTTTGGAACTTTTTATTTCTAGGTATATTTTTGGAAAAAACCTGGCAACCCTGGAGGGGGGGCCATCATGACTTTTAGCAACGGGGCCCAGGAAATAATGTGGGGGGCCTGAAGCAGATCATCATAGCATTGTAAACTTAGAATGTAATTCAAAACTTGAAAACTGTTTCAGGTTATTACAGAGTTAACTACGATGAAAGATCTTGGGAAATACTGACGGATGCCCTAAAAGGAGAAGAACGAACGGACATTCATGAGTTGAACAGGGCGCAGGTAAAGGGATCAAATTTCACACATGGGCTTAATTTGTCTCCCTGTCTTGCTCCAAGCTTAACGTCTATAAAGACTGCTAGAGTCAGCTCTCCTTGTCCTCAGGCTGTACACTCTCCTCTGCTGCACCACTTCCCCCACCCCACAACTTTGCATTTGCTCAAGCCTTTGTGTCACCCAGGAATTTTTGGTTCTCCCTCTAGTCACAGAACGTGGAACATTCATGTTTATCGTCTTTTAAGTTAGACCATATTATGCACCCGCGGTCGTCGTTCTATACGTCCATACCATCTCAACTGCCTTTCCTCTAGTTTGCTTTTGAAGTTTGTCACCCCTAGGCTTCCACGAATGTGATCTTATCTCTTAAGGACACGCCAGTGGATCATCTCAGCATACGCATTTCTGCTATCTCTATATAGTTGTCTATTATAGGTCTTGTACATTGTCCAAAATTCGGAGCCATACAGGAGTGCGGGTCTAACACATGAGCTTAATGAAGCAATAACATACTTTTTAGATATGGCATTCGAAACAAACTTTTCAAAATATTATGTCACATTTTTACTTATGAAATACGGAAGTAATTAGTAGTAAGAGACGTCGAGGGGAGGAAAAATTGTTCCCGATATTAAAAAATCGACGCAGTTAATGTGAAATTTTGAAAAAAAAATATAACTACGCTTGGCAAGTGCACTTTTGTTGCGAATACGAGTATAATATTATTATCTATTCGGAACGAAGCTAAATTATTTATTTGAAAGGTTTCTTTACCTTTTTTCTGTCCTTTTCCACCTTGTTTTGAATTATTGTTCAAAACGAGATAGCAATAAAACAATTCAATCAGTCTCATTGTGTATCTAGTGACTTTTTATAAAAGGGATATTAATTTAACACTCGAGAACAAAATGTATATTCCAAATACTACGACCTTTTATCTTACAAAAACTTTTTCCGTGCCTATTATATGAGGAGATGCCGCTTCTAGTACGTAGTACATGAAATTGTTGAATTTAGAAAAAAATTGTGACTGGTTTTAAAATAAATTTTTGGTCAAGAATCTTGGAGTACCATGTAATGTTCCCCCGACGTCGGCTACCACTATGGCGTAGGCTTCTCTGTCCTGGGCTAACCGGAACAGTTCCTTCACTCGCTGGATTCCGGTCCACTGTCTGATATTTGTCAGCTAGAACATCTGCCGTCTACCCACACTTCATCTTCTATCTATTTTCCTTTTCATTATTAGGTGAAGCATGTTGTATTTGGTGTTGCTTAGTATGTGTCCCAGGTAGGACATTTTCCTTTTCTTGACGCTGGTTAACAATTCCCTCTCAAATCCAGCTCTTCGCAACACCTCCGTGTTTAGTCACCATATCGGTCTACGGAATACGGACCATTCTGCGTTGGAGCCACATTTCAAATGCCTCTATACGGTTCATCATATTAACTTTAAGGGTCCAAGTTTCCACACGCTATAGTAATGTTGACCAAACATACCATTTGACCATTATTTGCCTTAGTTTTAAATTAGGTAAAATTATCATCGCAGAAGAGTGATCTCATGTTATCAAACGCGGCTCTCGCTATCTCTATACTACACTTCACCCCTTTTTCGGGATCTGTGTTATCTGTTATCACACTCCCAAGATACTTAAATGTGTGTACGTACGCGCTCTATTGACTTTCAGTTGTCGGCTGAAAACTATGAATTTGGTTTTGGTCCTTAATCTTATGTTTCGTTTTAGATTGTTGACGATGTCTTGAATTTGGCGAGAGAAGATATAATTTCTTACAACCTAACCATGAATGTATTGGAGTTTTTGGAAAATGAAGAAGATTATGCTCCTTGGCAATCAGCAATCGCTGGGTTCACCTACATCAGACAACAGCTGAACACCAATAGAAGAATTTTGGAGAAATTTGATGTATGTTAAGAGGTTTCTTGTATATTATGGAATTCGATTTAGTGGAGTCAGAGTTAGATTCGTAAAGTTTTTTTTTTCCACCGTTTCAGGAACACATTCTGAACTTACTGGCCGAAGTGACAAAATCAGTGGATCTTACCGAAGAAGGAAATAACTTACAAGCATTGTTCCGAATGAACTTGATGAACTTTGCTTGCTCTCTGGGTCACAAGGAATGTGTAGATTATGCCAAAAAGACTTTCGAAAATATAAGGTGAAAAATGTTTTGTGTCTAAACTATTGTTAACTAAACGATCAAACAAATCTTAGGCAGAAAGATGAGATATCAACAAAAATTTATATATACATATCCTGGCGCCAACTAAGCGAGACTGTGGAAACAACGACTAAGCGATAGTCTAGATTCAACATCTTTAGGGCTATCTTTATACCTCAACATTATTGTTATATAGTTTTTGAGTTATAACTATTTTAGTACTTTTTTGTCGAACCCTGACTTGACTGAGAATATAAATGGTTACAGACACCAATTTTTTGAAGAGGTTCACGCACAATTTTTTTTCTAAAATAGCTGAATAGTATACCTAGCAGATACACAAACAATTATGCGTCTATCTGATAACACGTGCCAACAAAAAAAAAATTGAATCCCAAAATAGGGTTCAATTTAAATTTTTGCTAAAACTTCGAGGACGATTTAAAAAAAAAATGGCCAATATATTGGCTATTTTTTATTGGTATTGATATATCCAATAGATGGCTCTATATCTCATTAACATCTACTTTATATACACGTTTTATGAAGGAATTAGCGTCGGGGCATTTGGCATAGTGGCTGCCGTCTCTATGTGGTACGACGAGGAACGCCGGTTCGAATCCTACCGGGGACATGGGATGTTGAACATGTTGGAAATTCTCGTGATTATTAGGAATTTCAGGAATCTTAAACACATAATGGCTTTGTTAGCTTAAAGTGATCACATTAAGTCAGCCTTCGAAACAACAGTAGAAGGCGGTCGTAAGTCCGTAGTGGTTTGTTCATACCATTGAAAAATCGAACATCGTTAGAGAATTGATTATAAATTAAAAAGTCTTTTGTTACAGAATTCCACCCGACCATAGAGAGTTCGTCTATTGCTCCGCATTGAGATCAGGAGGTGACTCACAGTATGACTCGCTGTGGCTGAGACTTCTCAGAGAGAATCTCGTGAACGAGCAGAACGTCATCATGGGCGCATTGGGATGCACCTCCAGTAAAACCAAGATCTTGCAGTGAGTAATTAATTATAATCTTCTTGTAATTAATTACCAAAATATAGTTGCCAGAAAAAGCACTCATTCACCCTGATCTATCCAAAGAATAACTGCAATGGCCCCCCGCTTCGTTATTAACCTTTCGATATTGGAATTTACGTATTAATAATAAAGAATTATCAATAATCGTACTCGGCCAACGGCCATTCACCATGCATCTGTATGAAAATTTATCCCTTTTTCCCTTTGTCAGCATATCACGCGAGAACTGCTGGACCAATTTTACTAATTATTTTTTTGATGTGTTTGCTATTATAAGGAAAAGGTTCATATGTAAGAATTAAATAAGAAAATCACGAGGATCATTAGAAAAATTTAAGTAAGAAAAAAAACGTAGATAACTTTCGTAGTGCTATACAGACAATGCAAACTTTTATTTCTTTGAATTTCAATTGGCGTTTAACAAACTATCAGCTGATTGATAGCTTGTGCAATTGTCTGGATGTGCCCTGTAAACATGATTTAAAACAGACACATCAGATGGAATTATATTGGTTATCGATTTATCATTTAATACGAAATCAAATTCAATACTCATATTAAAGACAGAACAACTTCTGTCAGGAAATCTAGTTAGTAATAAAAAGTAAATGATCATATATAAGAAAAAATCGTTATAGCTTACTGTTGTAAAATATGGAACTTAGAATGATTTAAGTCAACTTATTCTTTACTAACTGTCGTAAGGACGACTGCAATTTCCCCCCGCTTCAATTCTTTTCCACTCCATAATCTGCTTGCCAATAATGATAAAAATTTACAGGTTGCTGAACCAGCTGATGGAGCCCAATTCCGTAATCCGTGTTCAAGATACAAACAATGTCCTTAATTCGATTTTGAGCAGTAATCTGGACAATCCCGAATACGTCCTGGAATTCCTTGAAAGCAATTTCACCAAGACAAGAACAAAGTAAGTTGCTATTTTATTTTATGTATATACTTCAAACTATTATAGTGGCCCGGCTTGCTGAGTTTTATTTTATGTATATACTTCAAACTATTATAATGGCCCGGCTAGTACGAGTTTTATCAAAAGCATTATTAACCAGAAAATTGTTTTCTAATATCAAACTATAGAATCGTTCTTCAAAAACTTTTACTCTGTCCTAGCTGGTCGCATGATCGCACGATCGTGCGATTGCAATGAACGCATGAACAAATTTGTGATCGGACGATGAAGAATTGTTTGTCCTAACTGCCATCGTATGATCGCGCGTCCACTTTCATTGACAACGCAATCAAATAAATATGAATGTTATTAAGAAAGAACTTTTGGCAAGTAGGTGTCGTATTAATTATCGATACAACAGAGCAATACAAGCGACGCGCGATCATTACAAACAAGGCACCGATCGGACGATCGAATTTACGTCTGTCCATATGCCAAGTTAGGACACGTTCATACAATATTATATCTTTGAATAGGGCGTCCGCGTTCATGCAATCATCGCAATCGCATGATCGTGCAATCATGCGACCAGCTAGGACAGGGACTTATAGGGGTACATAATTAAGAGGAACAGACATTTCATCCACACAAAACATTGCAAAACTATGGAATTATTGACCAGTGCCACCAAATTTCACACATCAAAACCAAATACTTACATAATATCTTTGTTCCCAGTGTGTTTCTATCACACTTTGATAGATGGTAGATATAATAGATTAAAAAGATGAATAGGTATTCTATATTGATCAAGTGGTTATTTTGGTATTTGAAAAGCCGAGGTCTAGCAAATCAAAATACCTACATCGAAAAATAACTTGACACTTTACGATTTGAAACTTCAATGATTATTTGAAAATGTTCAACTTTCAGTTGATTTTCATCGATTTACCAAAGGTTTTGATAGTGTCGCTTCTAAATTAAAAAAATAGAACAACAAAATATATATGTCAGTACTGTTTTGAATTTAGAATGTTAAATATAAACGATTGTCATGATTCTTATTTATAAATCAGGGTTCCTGTAGTTCTTCGAAGCCATTAAATTTACAGAAAATAAGTCTTAGGTATTCATTTATTTTTCTAGGCTTAAATCTATGTCTGGAATCTTCACAAGTTTGGGATCCCGATTGACTGGAAATTTGATCAGCAGGGTGAGTAATAATCTATTTTTGATATATTATATCGCTATTCAATCGCATATCGCTGTTCAAACAATCAGTATTATGTATATTTCCGTTCGGATAAAAAACGTGATTTTTTTTTAAATTTAATATTGTTTAATCATACTTAATAAAAATACGTCGGAATCATTTTCAACAGATAATGAGCGCTACGTCTGCCCTATTTTGCAAAAGTGAATGGATTCGTTCATATTAGCAACCGATTTGAGGGGTTAAATAAAACTTTGCAGTATTACGATATTTATTTTTATCCGAAAAAAAAATATCGTAATACTGCAAAGTTTTATTTAACCCCTCAAATCGGTATAATGGCTAAGTATTACAAAGTTTCAAGTAACGTTTTTGAAGAATTATTAGCAACCATTTTCCTTTTTCTCCGCCATTCTGTATCACGTTTTTGGAAAGTATTTCATGTACAACTACAAAACCTATTTTTGTAATAATTGTATGGTAGTTGTTAAGTCCCATAAACGACAGTTAATTTTGATTGTTGAATTTTTTTTTCCAAAAAGGTATGATGGTATTGTATAATATTCTTTCGTATGAGAATGAGTTCAGGCACTTTGCTATACACCCAGCTCAGACCTTTCGGAGCGAAGACCACATGTACATACCGAATGCCAGTATACCAAGAAGAGATCTGTTCTTACTCTCATCAGCCTCCCGAAGACGAGAAAGACTCTCCATACTGTGTTTCATTACTCCAAAGCAGGGCTGAGGGAATTTGACGTTGTATTGGGGAGGTAGTTGTGAGGGTAGTGGAGAGCTCTTGTTGCATCCCTATGCCTGTAACACAAAAGGAATCAATGACTATGAATTTACTGCGTTTTTTTAATTACGTTCCTATATTAATTTCTGGAAACCAGCGCCCTAATTCACGAAAAAGTTTAGTTCAAACCAAAGTTAATTGTTTACTTAAGGTGTCGTTTCCCTAAAAAATATCTTTTAAGGCTTAAAAAAACAAATTCTAATCATTTTTAAGATTCATTTTCAGAGTTTACGCTACTAAGCTAGCTAAACTATTTGATTTAAGTTCATTCTACAATAAATAAACACTTTCATTGCACTTTCACAAAATTTATATTGAATCTCGAGCGCTTTCGTCCAACTCACGCAGACATTGTCAAGAGACTAGACATTGTCATGAGTCTGTTGACAATGTCTGCGTCAGTTGGACGAAAGCGCTCGAGATTCAAAATAAATTTTGTGAAAGTGCAACTGTGTTTAAATTTAATTCATAATAAAGAAACCTTCACTACGTAAATACACATACCCTCCAAAAATTATATAAATAAAACGTATGTTTCATTTTTGTATGTTAGGCACGGTACTCACTAGCGCCGCGAACGTGTGACATTGCATCAATTTAATCGAAACGTTAAGTGTATACGTGATTCGAAAAGCGAACGCGAGCGGAACTCATGTATCCTTTTGATAAAATTGAACGATGCACGTTTGCGGCGCAAGTGAGTACCGAGCCTTAAGGAATCACAGAATCATTAAGTAGGTAAGAAAAAGGTCCAAAAACGACTATTTTGAGAGAATGGTCCCTTAATTTTCAAATATTTGTCTAGTTCTGAACTTAAACATTTTCGTCAATTACCTTGCTCTTCCATATTGGTTAAGTCGTTGAGGCGTAAAATTTCACAAAAAAAAAAGAAATTCGGAGTTCGATCTCCTGTGATTCAAAATACCTACATGACACCTATACTTACTTGAAGAACCATAAAATGTGTTTTACCGTAACAAACTCTCCCCATTCGGCGTATTAACATTGTTTTTGGTATATTTTTTTCTAGTTCTACGAGCTGATAATGCAAAATTCTGATTTGTTGACGAAAGAAGAAATAGCAGCTGGATTGACCAGCTATTACAACTTAGCACAGCAGGGCTATTATGTCGACAAGGCTGGACAGGAAATCGAAACCTGGCTTGATATCAAGTACGACAATGCTGTCGGGATAGCCGCCTCATCATTCATACTCCTTTGCACTATGCTTCTATCACACTTATTTAACAACAAGTTATAAAGGAGGTATTCGATTATTAGGCAAACGGAGGTATTCGATGATCAAGGAGATGGAGTAAAACGATGATTCGGCAAATTGAGGTATTCGATGGTCAGACAAAATGGAGGTGTTCGATGGTTATTTTAGTTCGATTAGTTTAGCTAGATAAAACAAATTTTTATTTAATTTTAATAATACATAGGTAAAAATGTGTACAGTTGGGTATAGTTTATTTGGTTATACCGTCCTAAATCGCAATTTTATACAGTTATGTGCATATTTTATTCAGTTTTGTATATTTAACACTAGCAAATTGTCAATCATTAATGTTTTAATTTATTAAATTATTCATGCCATTTTCAATGCTTATATCAAAAAGTGTTATTTTCAATGTTAAATTATTATTTTGTGTAAAGGTAAAATAAACAGTGTTTAGTTAATTATTTTGACAGTTTTCAGTTATTTTTCCTTCCGGATATTTTTTCTACAAGAATAGGCTCAATTTCTTTTGTTAATAATGCAACCAAATTAACACAAACATTTTAAACAAATCAATCTTTACTAACAAACTGAACACAACTTGAAATTCGAAACTTTGTAAATACATTTACTTGAATATTTTTACATTTAAATATTTAAATTTAAACATTTAAATATAAGATTTTTTAAAATATTTTTAATGGATAATTTTAATGCTTGTAGATTTACAGCTTGATGTAATTTTTTTATGAAATTTCATTTTAAGCAACTTGGTTAAGATAATTATATGTATAGTAGATAGTTGTAAATATTATTTTATAAGTGTATCTCATCATTTTTATTCATAACTTATTCTATTTTTAAACTATTAGATTTAAGTTATTGCATAATCTAACTTTATAATCATTCATCGTATGACATAATAATATTATTCATTTTACTATTCACAATTTTAGTTAAGCGTTAGGTACTATTCATATCATCATCATGCTTATCACTCATTATCATTAAACTATTCACATCATCATCATATTGCTTATTATCCATTACTATTTATTTTATTATTCATGGATATTAAAAATAGTGTACAAAAAATAGTGTAGGTATAAACAAGTGGCAATGGCGGGATTATAGCCGAAGCAATCTCTAATATCCAACTATTCTTATTATTCACAATTTAGCATCATTTCTTTATGATCAAACAGACTCTCATCATCATTCATCATTTTATTTAAGCGTTTTTATTCAAAACAGCATCATGCTTATCATTGATTATAAATGCCATCATCATGGTTATTACACATCATCATCCTCATCATTCGTCTTCATATAAGTATTTTAAACTGATCATGTTTTAAAAATCATTCATTACATCATCATGCTTTATTATTCATCATCATTGAGTGTAACTATCATCATATTGCTTATTTTTCATGATCATTCTCCCCTTTTGTCATCCCCTATAAATCATTCGTAACCCCATCATGCTTATCATTCATCAACATGCTTAAACTCATCATAAATAAATCATCTTTCTTCATTTTCTCGTGAATACACAATTTCATCATGCTATTTGCATCAATATTCTTATAAATGAGAGAAAACTTTCTGTTATCAGTTACATAATGTAAAGGCCTGAGGTCTTTAAAGACCTCATTAACAAATATTATGTTTCATTGATATTAACAAATTCAAGAAACATGTTAACTGTTTTTATAAAGAACACGATCATGATTATATTTAAAAAAAAAACAATTTAAGCGAATTAAATGTATATTTAATAAAAAATATGCAGAAAATATTCAACTTACAATATTTTACAAAAATATGACAATGCCCAATAATTATTGTAAGTTGAAGTTTATTTTCTGTTTACTCTATAAGAAAAAGATAAACGCAAGAAACAGGAACGAATATGGAAATATTTTGACTAATAATTAAGTTTTCATTTTTTTGCACAATACCTACAGTAAATTGACCCACATATTATTATTGTTAAACTGTCTTACATTTTGGCAAAATAATGACAATGCCCGGCCGAAATGTTTTGACAGTTTTATTCTTATGCTTGCAGAAAAAAATCGGCAATAAAAATCTTTGAACTTATATCGAGGTAATTTCTGCCTTTTATTTATTTTAATTAGTTCTTCATGTTTTCTGTGATAATAAAAATAATAGTTAAAAATATTTCTGTTTTATTCATTCAGTTTCACCCACTTGAAATTCTTGATAACATTCTGACAACTTGTTTCTGATTTACCTTAGTTTGAACTGATTTGAAATTAGTTCAACCTGAGGTAAGAACCTGTAAGTGTAGGTCAACAACTAGGGATGGGATTCAGCAAGTTTTGAACGGTAGGATGAGGAGCGGGATGAGGTGACTTAAGGACTCATTACACTCAGCGCCTGCACGAGCGATTACGTAGCATCGGATAAAAAAATAAATAATATGACTAAAAATTGATACTTATTTCTACAAATTCTTTCGATTATGTCGTTTTGTGTGAGTGTTAAAGGTAAACATCACAATTCTAGAGAATTCTAAAAAGTCATTCAAAGTATGACCGACTCGCTCATGGTAGAAAAAAAAACAGTAGATAATGAAATTGTTGAATTATTTACGATTCTTTCAACAAAATATTACATTTTTGTCTCAGTGACTCAATATTATTGCAAGTAATCAAAGGCCGATTTGTTGCGCTATGTGGGCCTAGACAAATTCAAATTGGCGATCGACTACAAACGAATTCTTCGACAATGTAGAGCAGGAAGAAAATTAACTGTCCACTTTTTATATTTTTATAAAAGTGTCTTTACTTATTTACTTACTTCCGGTGGCCGTACAACACCGGCAGAGTTTTGGCCTCCTGAAAAATGTTTTTCCAAGCCTTCCTATCCTGCATAATGGACTCCCACCGATCTCCCACACCCAGCACATCCAGGTCCCGGGCAACGTTGTCGATAAGCCTCTGCCTTGGTCTTCTAGGTGGTCTTCTACCCGTGGGCGTGCTATCCAGATGACTCTTTGTGGACCTCTCCACCCCGGACCACATAAGTGTCTTTATTTGGTTTAAATAATTGTTTACGCGTTCCAGTGGACAGTTAATTTTTTTGCACTATACATAATGTTGGCGAAATCTTCGTTTGTAGTCGAACGCCAATTTCAATTTGTCTACGGGGGCTGGCTTGAGCCGCAATCACGTCCCGTTGCAACGATATTATCAAAACGTCAAGTGTACACATGGTTCGAAAATCGAAAGTGTGGGTCGTTCGGATGGGGAGTCGAAAAAAAACCCCTTGTGATTTCTCATAAGGTTTTGGAACCCCTCCCCCCAAAATTACGTGCATTTTTCATTTTTGTAGGTAAAATGTTGAAGAGAGAAGCAAAATATTGTTAATTTGGGCTGCAGGTATGAGAAATTATTTGATTAAGACATTTTTTATATAAAATTTATAAGTTGTTGAACATGCATTTTTCTTGATGGAAGTAATTTAAATAATCAAATTTAAATAAAAAACTTTTTAACTATTCCACAAATTTATTGTACCTGACATGTTTCGAATCGCAATAAATTTGTGGAATAGTTAAAAAAAATTTATTTAAATTTGATCATTTTTTATATCTTAATTTATATTATTCAAAAATTGATTTCATAAAATATTCTCACTTGACTGTTTAGAGAATTATCCATAGCTCAGTATGATGTGGCCTAAAAATTTAATTAAATTTCGATAACCATACTCAAACGTCTTTCTCGCCCAAGCCGTGGCGGCGAATTGATTTTAAAATAATAAGTCAATGGCAGGTATTTGCTTTTTTTCGCGAATCATGTCTCAGTTGTTGACTACTTTAAAGAAGTTCATCATAACGTTTTTATTCTGGAATGGATTCATCGATTGACTTTTATTATTAGGTAGGTAGTAATAGGGAAATAAGATCGGGACAGACGAGTATCTACTAAGGAGACCGATTTAACTCAGCAGTAATCCCTGGATGAGGTTTTATAAAAAAAAGTGATGCGTATAAAATAGAAAAATCACCTAGTAGAGATTAGGAATTGAGAATTTGACCAAGAAATGGCACGGCGATGTAAGTAGGCAGAAATTTTTAAGAAGCTTTCCTTTTGGATTTTATAGTCACTGAATGAAAACACTGCAATAAAAATATCACCCTTAAACACTGCGGACATTGTTCAAGGCCTAAGCTCATCAAAAAATGAGTCATATCGCCCACAATCTGTTTTGGTTTGAATAGTCTTGGATTTTCCGAGTTCAGTAATAGCCCTCCGAGAGCATGACTTATTTTATGAATGAGCGCATCACAGTTTTAGAGGAGATGGTGGATGGGTGTTCCTGGTTCCTGTATCCTTTGACCAAAATCTATATTATGCAGGCTGAGCTATCTGATAGTCCAATACTATGATTTATTTATGGTATAAAATATTTTAACCTTATAGCATGATATTTTTGCCACATAAATGATTATAAATAAACAGACTATTTAATCTTGAAAATAAAATTTCCTCGGTTCTTCGAATTGCAATGGCGAGTTCGTCCATTAACAATATGAGAAAAGAAACCTGTGGAAATCCACCAACTTTTCCACCAAGACTAAGTGTCTCCTCTTCAATGCGTGCATTCTTCCAGTGTTGTTATATGGTTTTGAATCCTGCCAACTGACAAAGGCTCAACAGAAGAAGATCCTTAGTGTTGAAAATAGATTTTTGCAACAGATTTTGGGGTACCAGTAGGTATGTATCAAACAGACCGTACGCGCTAGATCTGCACAACAGCTATATCACCTCAGTAATCCAGAATAACTGGCTTGGTGATGTTCTCCGCATGTCCCCCGAGAGTCTTGAATATGCAAGTCTTTTCTACAATCTGGATGGGAGAAGAAGGCGAGGTAGGCCGAAATTAACAATCAAGCGGGCATTCACTGCGGTTCTACAAGATGCTGGACTAAGCTGGAATGAAGTTGTGCAACTGGGCTTGGAGGAACATTGTGGCGTCCACATGCTCCACACTGGGAGCGAACGTGGATAAAGTAAGTAAGTCTTCGAACTGATTGGTAGCGTAGAAGTTACGACGCCAACTTTCGTGCGCTCAATCGTAAAAGTTTGTGGGTTCGATCCCAGGTACCGATCATCTTCCTCATTCACACGAGCTATAAGTAGCTTACTGTCAAAGAGTCAAATAGTGTATTTGCGTTTACTTTGAGTGAGCACAGATTCATTTTTATTAAAAAAAAAAACATCATTATATTATTAACGTGTAGTACTTAATAGAGACATTAACAAAAATGGATATAGTCATATCCTTGCGACGAATACATGACAGCAGTCGCAGTCTTTAAATTTGGTTGCTCTCTTGTTCTCAATAATTTCCAACTTTTATCTCTTTATCTCAATAATTATTAAATATCTACTTGTATATATGGGATTTTTCGACATGTTGAACATGTCAAGAGTTCTAATGATTAGGAGTTTCGAAGACTTAAAACATAACCACCTAATGGCGAACGTTGTTGACGTAATGTGATCACACTAAGCCAGCCTTCGAAATAACATTAGAAGACGGTCGTAAGCCCGTAGTGGTTTGTTCCATTTAAAAATCGAACATCAGTAATGAATTGTTAAGAGTCATTAGTTGTTACATATTTCTTAATAGATACATTATGATAATGAAAAAACACTAATAACGAATTGAACGTTCATTCTTGGTGGAATTATTTAAATAAATTAAGTTAAATAAAAACGAGTGCAAAGGGTTAAGAAAAGTTTAATAAAACAATTGTATTGTTATTCCACAAATGATGTACCTAATAATCTGACTAGTTTCGCAGGCACAGTGGGCCTAGAGACAAATCACATCAGAAAGCGAATCGTAAATTCGAATCGCCTAGGCGAATTCTTCGATAACGAATTTAATTTTGGTAGAAAAACACACTTCGCAGGTCTTGCATGGTCACAGGAGGTGACTTAGAAACGTTTCTTAGAATCGTTTAATTTTACAAAGCTATTTTTGCTTATGAGTCAACATTTTCATGCAGGGACAAAATTCGAAGGATAATATAATTAATTAGATTATACTTAAACAAAAGACATTTATAATAATGAGTCATTGGGTTTTATAATTGAAGGTCTTGGAGCGATAAGATGACAAGCCACTAATTACGTTTTTTTTTTTACAGGAGAGCGAAATGAAGATTTCAAAAAATTCTTAAAGTAATTATTGTACTACTTGTTTGTTTGGGTTCTGTTTTATTACTGCACCACTTAAAATCGCGTGGTGCCAGCGACTTTCCAGCGTAACTACGACCCCTACTTATTGAGTTATTGTTTATACCTATCTGTAACAAAAAAAAAAAATTATAAATATATTTTTTATCTTGCTAATAATAAACAGAATAAAATTAGCATTTCAGTTTTTGTGGCATGTCATATTGTTATTGCACAAAAATGTTTTTTTTTTTTTAGGCAAAACAATAAGACTACATTTCCCAAGCAATTTCTTTATTCTATTGATATTCTATGCAGTATTCCACAGGTATTTAACGATATTTTAATGTCTTGATTCTTGTTTCCATTTTTACGGACTACCTAGATCGTAATGAATAACACTAATGGCGATTTTTAAATGGCATGAAAAAAAACACTACCTACGGGCTTACGACAGTCTTCTTTCGAATTATGGATTATTTGTTTATGGATATTTTAACACTTTTACTCAAACAAAATATGTTTGAAAATGTTTTGTCACGTTCTTCACAAAAAAAAAGATCTTTTTTTCAAAATTATTGTAACCGTATAAATGTTTAATTTTAGACATTGTTTTTGGTTAGTCCATAGGTTAAGTCTTTTTATTTATAAAAAATGTGGCTTGTCATCTTATTGCTCCGAGTCCTTCAATTCTACAACCGGAATGCAAGCCAAATCACTTTTAACGATTATTGTTATCATTAAAACTCATTGTGTTTTATCGTGCGAGATGATTATACAAAAATTACGAGTTTTATGTTTATCTATGATTTACGCATTTTATCATGAGAGATAACCAAAAAATCATCACTATGTCATATTTTGGATCTGAGGAATACTCTCCAATTAGCGATAAATGAAAAAAAAGTGAATCTGAGCTCAGTCAAGGTAAACAAAAATAGAATTTTTACATCGATGTCGATGGTCCGCGCCGGGAATCAAACCCACGATGTTTAATTTCATTATTCAATTTTAAATTTTTTAGATTTAAAAAAAAAAAAAAAAACACAGATTTTTATAGGGGAGGGTTTTTAAATAAATTAATTAACACTTTTCTGTACAAGAATGTCATATACATATACAAGAGTGTGAGACAGGCCAACCCCGTGTGGAAATTTCAAGCGAAAACACACCACTAGGCTACCGAGGTCGGTTTTTCAGTGAAATAAACTATTCAATAAAGTACAAGCTATGAAAATAGAGCCATGAGGGCTGTCTTGGTATGAGGTAAGTTTGACTGGTGTTGATAAATGTTGGAAAGGTTAAGCTCTCCATTCACGAACACTTCATTGAATGTCATTCAAAAAACAGTCCAATTCACGATCAGTCTGAACTTAAAGGAGACTGTCATCTATTTTTGACAGATGTGAAACTTGAGTTTTTTTCTTTCCAATCATTATAACGAAATTTCACTACGTTAAATAAATAAATAACACTTTATTTAATCAAATTATATCAATTTAAACACAAATACTAACCAAAGGGCGGACTTATCCCGAAGGATCTCTTTCAGCCAACCCATTACTGATGAATTAATAAAATAAATTTTCCCACAAGGTCATGCTTGTCGTGTCGTGTAATTTACCTACGTAAAAACTCCACATATGACAAAAACTGAAAAAAGACACCTGTCTTTTTTCCAGTTTTATAAGTAGAACGTTAAAAGAAGAGGAAAGAGAAATCGTCGAATAAATACAATAAGAAAAACGTAAAAAGACAGAGGGTGGTGGAAGTCACAGGGGGAGGCCTATGTCCAACAATGGACGCGAGAAGGCTGAAGAAAAAAAAAAAAAAAAAAAAAAAAAAAGTTAAAATAGATGTTAAAGAAAAAATAACAACTAATGACTCTAACAATTCATTACTAATGTTCGATTTTTAAATGGAACCAACCACTACGGGCTTACGACCGTCTTCTACTGTTATTTCGAATGCTGGCTTAGTGTGATCACTTTATGTTAACAACGTTCGCCATTAGGTGGTTATGTTTTAAGTCTTCGAAACTCCTAATCATGAGAATTCTCAACATGTTCAACATGTCGAAAAATCTCATGTATGCAACAAGTAGAAATTTAATAATAAATGAAATATAGAGATAAAAGTTGGAAATTATTGAGAACAAGAGAGCAACCAAATTTAAAGACTGCGACTGATGTCATGTATTTGGCGCCAGGATATGACTATATTATCCATTTTTGTTAATGTCTCATCTTTATTGCCTATTGGCTTTGTTGGTGCACAACGTTCTTATTATATTGTCTAGATTCTTGTGACCTTTTTTCAGGACTAGATCTCAAAGAAAAAATAACAACTAATGACTCTAACAATTCATATTCATTTATTAAAATAGATGGTTTAAAAATGGATGAACCCTTTACTCTAATGGATGATCAGGATGACCTGTAAATATTCAAAAGAATACCTCAAGGTGTTCATTCTCTAATCATTCGACTTTGGATAAGCGTAAAACGAATATCCGTTAAAATGATGATATTGTGATTGATAAGAGTAACGGGTGCTTCTTTCAGGTATGAAAAATCGGTAGTCTATTTATATCAAGTAGCTTAAGTGGCACACATCAGTCACGAACAAGTCTTAGTGTTGTGAACAGTTGATAGCAACATTCCCACGATGAAGGGTGAGTTTTTTTTTAAATCCTATAGATGTCTCTCAATAAATACGTGAAACAAAAACTTTGTGACAATTTTTACGAAAATTGCGCGAACGGAGGAGTATGAAATTTGGCACACTTATAGTTTGGAGTGGCGAATGCTAATATTTTTTTTATATTATGCATTAAAAATACATTTAATCAATAAAATAAAAAAAAACATTACAAACACTACTGTAATGTTATGCATTTGATACGCGCACACGTATTTGATATTGACACAGACGCATGTTCTTTTTGTTTAATCCGTGGTCAAATTGAGAATAGATTAATACTGTTTGTCTTTAATAATAATAGAAAAAACTTTGTACATACATATCAACATTTCAAATTTGTCACTATATCATGTCTTTGGTTTTGAAAGAAAGTTGTGAAATGGCGCTCGCTCAGTATTTGACAATGGAATTTTAATAATGATTTTTTTTTCAATTCAATCTGAATTTCACAAATACATTCTTTGACATCTTTCACATTAGGCTACTTAAGTAGCTTGTGTCGTGAAAGAGGAAGATGGTCGGCTCCTGATGGGATCGAACGCACTCTCAGTATGAAGGTTAGTGAAACAAACCGCCAGACTACCAACCACATCAACATTCTTTAAATTCTTTTATGAATATTTTTTTCTTAATTAATGCATGTTCTTCTTCTTCTATTTGTGTTAGAACTTAAAGAATTAAAAATTGATATGTAGTATTTTTCCATGTATGATGGTACATTTATTAAAAAAAAATCATAAGTAAATAATCTACATAATAATTCAGAAATGTTTTTTTATTTGCTTTTTACCGTATGTCATAGCATCTCGCTCAAAATACAAATGCTACGTCAGATATGAATCTGCACAGAGCCGTGCAAAATGCCGGAGAAGGTTCTTTAATATAATTTGCTGCATTTACTTTACTATATTTAGAGCTATTTTAAATTTTTTTAGGATCTTCATACAAAATTTTAATAAAAAACATTAAAAGTGTCATTCTTCTCTCTTTTTATGAATTTTGAAAGTTTCATTCTTCTTTTTCTGTGCTTATGTCAGTTATAGAGGTCTGCAAAGCAATGGGAAGCTAGACTAGAACCTGTTTAATTACCTACCGATCAAGCCTGACAATCGGAATCAAAAACGTAAAGCAAGACGGGTATAAGCTAGTGATATTAATAATTTAGAAAAAAGTAGGTAGTTAGAAAAAATGCATGTCGTTTTTTATTTCCCAAATTAAATATTTTACAATAAAGCACTAATACTTTAATACTTACAAACCAGATAAAAACGTTTTTTGGGATTTATTATCTTACTAGGCAGATGCTTGTGCCGAGATAGAGAGAGACTTAGTTTGTATAACAGAGTTGATAACAAACGTATTAGGTATTATCATAATCCTTTTTAACTTCTGCTGATATGAACACTTACATAAAAAAATGATGTGTTTTATAATAATTGATTTCGACAATATTGTAATCAAGGTGCGTCCATTAATCGCGTGAACTCAAAAGGGGGGAGAGAGGGGTCTGGAAAAAATCACAGGGGAGGAAGGGGTTTCTAGTCAATATTTTTTCTTATTTGGGAATTTATCTAAGCGTGTCGTAAACAACTAAAATAAAATTAAAAACATGCTTTTAATATTAAATACCTATAAAAATACACGTGATTTTGAAGGAGGGGGGGGGGGAGTTTGTTTGAAAAATTACCCAATATGACCAGGGGGGGGGTCTAATAATTAATCTGCCAAAAAAACAATCGAAAATTATCCGGAGCGTCGTGAGATCCCTATTCAGGAGTCTTTCTCGCCCAAGTTGTGGCGTACAACTGATTTCAAAATAAATGAGTGTGCGCTATTGATTGTTTCTTCCGGATCATGCCCTTTTTACTCGATGTACCCCATCACGTTTCTCGTGATTTTCATTTTAATATTTTTAAAACTATCCGATATTTTTTTACATTTTAATCTTGTTAGTTGTTTGTTACGTTATAGAAAAGAAAAATAAACAACTTTGTTAAATGTTATGAGTAAATAATATCAACTCAATAAGTGGCGCTTTAGGCACCAAAATATTTCTCCAAGCGTTTACAGCCATGACTCGTATATCTCCAATCATTCCATCCTCTTAGATTCTGTAGTCTCTTTGTCATGGCAAATAAATTCTGGCGTACCTAGTTATTCAGAATTTAGTAAAAGGCAAGCTTTCGATGAAGTTATTCCCAGCTGCATTGAGCAACAAAAATAAATAATTATAAAAACTTGTTTTCTTAAAACCCTTGTTAACATTAAAAATAACTTTTTTACGTTTGTTGATCAATACTTAATCCATTTACGGTGGGATAAAATACGCGGTACAATGTACCAAAAATGTTGTCGAAAATTTTCAAAAAAAGAACACTGGCGAGGTGACGCCATCTTTCTCATTGGAGTAGCAATACGATGAGTAGGTAGGTATATATTACCTTGTTCTAAAATTTCAAAATATTGAAGCGAATGTGTTCTGAAACATGGAAGAATCCAAGTATCTTGTCATTTTCAAATTTTATTTGAAATAGTTCTAAACCTTGTATGATAGTACTAACATATAAGTTCGCATAACATTCCGTTAAAGTCAAATAGCAAGTAATTTAGTAAACTAAATGTGGCTGAACACCCAAATTTTTATCCAGTAGATTATTCAGCAGACAGAGGCTAAATGTGTACGAACCTATTTTTTTAAAAGTCGAGTTCATTTGTTGCAACAGAAATGGCGTTTCGCCAGAGTGAACCTATATTTTGTTGGGAGTTGTTCAATTATCAAACCCTTCTTACTATTGAACATTGTTAAGTGAATGAATTTGATCAATAACAAAAGGTACTAAATAAATAGCTGCTCGACCTAGTGTGAACTTGGCTTCAGTGTTGCCTTCAAAATCACGTTTAAATCGAGTGGACTATATTTTTGTAAAGATATTTGATCGATTATTTGATCTATAATCACGTATCTCAAACATAGGTCATCGTATCTACTTATATACCTACATTATAAATGTGGCAAATTTTATTTTTTGTTTTACTTTACAAGTTTTCAAATACATTTCAGTGTAACACGATGAATGTAAGATTTCTAAACGTTAGCCAGACGAATAATTTTTTATCTTTTTTTTGTTTTTACTAATCCGTCTGCATATATTTTGATTTAATATTAAAATTGTATAATATTAATTACTATATAGTTGGTGACATATTGTATAAAAAATATTTAACACGTAATTAGATTTTAGTGCGCATGGAATTCCAAAGTCAAACGATATCTTATCGAAAAATCAATATTTCGTTAGTACGAAAACACAATATTTACTGAGATAAATGTGATATTATCTATCCATAGGTTAATTACAATCTCTTGCTATCTTTACTAATGAGTAGCAGTCTATTGTTTGAACAGTATCTTTACCCATTTAGCTCCTAAAGAGGTACCTACTTGTCTGATGGATTATCTATGTCACCGATCAATACATGAATTATTGCGTTTTGTGATTTTATGAACCTGAAAAAAACACAAATACTCACATTGATTTTTATATTATGAATAATATTTATAAGTTTATCGTATGAATTCAATTAGGTACATAATGGACCGTTTCCATTTAATTAAGTAGCGAGTCAAAATTGCAGGTCCGAGTTGCACTCAGGGTTGCCAGTAGTTCGGTATTTTACCGAACTGTTCGGCATTTTTGCACCGTGTTCGGTATGACGAAAAATACCGAACTATAGGCGGTTCGGTATTTTTTCTCTCTAAAATAAAGCAGTCTACCAAATTTTCGGATTGACTTTTTTTTTCTTTTTAGTGAATTTTCTACTTTCCGGATACCAAATTTTGAGTATGATCTCTTTTTTAGTGAATTTTCAACTTTCGTATTTTTGTATAAATTATTACAAATTCGAAATCAATATTCATAGCCAGACAACGTCTGTCGAGAAAGCTAGTATGGAATAAAATGACCATGATCACAAATTGGTAGTGGACCTGAGTAATCACACCGGTTTTAAATCTTGAACTGGAATGATTTTACAAAAAATGTACTTACGTCAAATTCGTTCAATTTAAACATTTAATCCTCTAGAAAATTTTTACAAACCACATAAATACTTAGTAGAATTTATCAATTAATTGAATCAACAATATCGTCACCCAAATACCTAGTTCAAGTACCCAAATTAATGTCATAGGTGATAAGATCTTATTGATGACTTAGTATAATATTACATATGTGTTTCGAGGGCATATCTGTAAAAAATAAATAACTCATAGTTTCAGTTAAAATGATTATATGTTGTTGGTAGTCTAGCGGTGTAGTCGCTTTAAACAATAGTTCATCGGTTCTTTTCCTCTTCAATGACGCTCCTTTTTTTATTCCTTTCCGATAAAATACACCACTCACCATAACAATTTTCACCTTTTCGATGAGTGATGACAACTTGTTGTGGAAAGTGTATTTATATCCGCATGAGCTAAATCCAGATTAATAAAAAGTTTATGACGAATATGTAACAACTAAAAACTCAAACTAAGAATTAATTACTGATGTTCGATTTTTAAATGGAACAAACAATTACGGACTTACGACCGTCTTCTACTGTTATTCTGAAGGCTGGCTTAGTGTGATAACTTTACGTTAACAACGTTCGCCATTAGGTGGTAATGTTGAAGTCTCCGAAACTCCTAATCATGAGAATTCTCAACATGTCAAAAAATCTCATGTATGCAACAAGTAGATATTTAATAATAAATGAAATATAGAGATAAAAGTTGGAAATTATTGAGAACAAGAGAGCAACCAAATTTAAATACTGCGACTGCTGTCATGTATTTGGCGCCAGGATATGACTATATCCATTTTTGTAAATGTCTCATCTTTATTGCCTATTGGCTTTGTTGGTGCACAACGTTTATGGTCGTCACAAGACTTTTTATATGAAAATGGAGCCCTATATTCCGTGGTAATCTAAGCACACCTGAACTTCTGAACCTTTATAAATTATTTTTTTGTTGTTGTAATTTCCACTGTCTTATAAAATAAAAACTAAGAAAGACACTGTACCTTACAAAATTTAAGAAAACTTAATGTAGGTAACCGCGTCTTAGTGATTTTTACAACCATATAATCTTTTAATTATATAATATTAAAATCAAACTGTCGTTCGACAGAAACTGTCAGTTATTTTGATAGTTAGTGTCATTGACATAATGGTGATGGAAAATATATGCATCAGTCGGAATCATATTGGTTAAAAGATTTCTAATTTATCATTACGAAATTATACAAATTCGAATGCAATATTAATATATAGGACCACAGGACAACGACTGTCGGGAAAGCTAGTACTAGCAGTAAGTTCCGCCGGCTATATTGACATCTACGTAGAGAAGAGTGCTGTTTATTTATTTACATGTATAAATGAGATTGATGGATCTTACCATAATAATTCAGTAAAATTTGGTTTAAATGGGGTCTATTCTTTCAACAATATGTATATAGAATAAATTAACAGGTTTCACGTGTGATTAATTTTCTACTACACCGCCATCTCTTGGATTTTTTAAAAAGTAAAGCAAGTATAGAGGAATTGTTTTGATTTCAAATTTATGACCCATCGAACTTCATCTCGCATCCAAATCAACGATAACTATCACATAGTGCAATAAATTATTAGCTAAATTTTTATGCCGTAAATCACATTTTATTCATGTAATAAGTCAAAATTATTTTTTTATTCTGAGTTAGGTCGACGGGCGGGTCAGCTAGTAATAAAATATGACGTATATTATCTCGTTATCTCGATTTTGTTTATATATTTGGGTGATTAGTCGGTCGTCAAATTAAGATAGGTAGCGTTTTAACAGTCATATATCGCCGTAATGATCGGATTTATGTAGCCTTATCGCCAACGTATTCATAATCGCTAAATTCATTGTACTGTTTATTGAAAAATCATTCAAGACAGCATCAAGAACACCACACAATCCCTTATTATGATTGTTTAAGTTCGTCCGTAAATGGGTATTTTCGTTTAACACTTTAAACCAATGATACTCAACCTTTTTTTTTTCATCGGGCTACATAGCTACATGTATTTTAAAAATTGCGCGGGCCGACACACTCCCTCCCTCTCATTTTTAAGAAATAATCATAATGGAAATTTATAAAAACTAGTGTTCGACCAGTCCTCGAAATTCGACCATGATTTATTTAAATTATAAGTTTGAACATTATTTAGGTCCCATTGTCAAAGACTGAGCGAGCGCTATTTCACAATTTTCTATCAAAAACAATTACATGGATTATCATGGATACGTCCTTTGGGAAGAAATAATACT
The DNA here is from genome assembly GCA_963576905.1 of Mystacides longicornis. Lineage (NCBI taxonomy): Eukaryota > Metazoa > Arthropoda > Insecta > Trichoptera > Leptoceridae > Mystacides > Mystacides longicornis. The sequence goes on from OY756434.1 coordinate 22,012,486, forward strand.
AGAGAAATAATGTGCTTCTGCGCATGTTTCCAACAAGTAGCACGTGACTGCTGTTAAACTCATACAAACTTTGACGTTTGCCGGGAGGGCTGTGTGACATACGATTTTTTATTTTCAATTTTTTAGCGTTAACACAGAGGAATTTTATGTTTTAATCATTACAATTAGTTAAAGGAATTGCCTATGAGTTTTGTTGTGTTGTCTTGTGCTTGTGGATGAAAGTAAAATGAATTATTATTGAAATTTATCTTCAGTCACGTGACTGTTGAATGAAGGAACCAACATTCGGCTCTTCGCACCCAAAAAAGTTCTCTAATTATATATTTTGTACTCTGTGGTTACGTCAAATTTGAAATGTTTGATGAACCTATAAATTTTATCTATATTATATTATTTTATCTATTTTTTTGTATTCATATTCTTTGTCGTCGAACACCTCCTTCAAAACTTGACGGATCTTTAAGAAACTTTATGGGTGTGTCAATGGTTATCCAAGGATGGATTTTAAGCAAACTCAGACTTCTGATGGCTATTTCTATTCTAATTAATGATTCAATCGATTTTAAATGAGCACATCAATCGAAATTATTTAAAAGTATCACGCGTTAAATTCAACGGGAAACGCCTCACTTGATCTACACAAAAAAATAATTTTCACCAAACTGTAGTAGGTATATAAGTGAACTCATCAAAAGGGTGACTTTATTAATAAACTGTAGATATAAGAGCTTTAAAAATGTGAACACTTTCTCTTTGAAAGAGTACATATTATTGGTTAATATTAATGAAAAATTTTATACAAGAACAAGATAAATAAACGGATTAAATCGAGAAGAATTGAAAGAAGAAAAACATACCTAATATTATCTAGTGTGTTTTGGTCAAAGGCTTTAAATCCACATTTGTGCCAAAATTGGTTTTATTACTTTAAACTAATATTGTGTGTCTCAGACACATTCCGGTAAAAGGATTTAAGCCGCAAACACTTATTTCTTACATAAAAACGCAAACGATTGCAAAAAGAAGGATTTAAATGCAAAGCGCAACCATGTCAAAGGACTTAAGCCACAATAATCTAGTTTGATCAGATAAAAGGCATTAAGCCACATGACGCATGATGTATGAAAACAATCGTTTTTTTATGGCGGGCACAAAAAATGTCAGTGGCGATTTAAAACGACTTAAACAACCTTTTAATCACGTTTTTTCTAATATCTCGATTATTTATTCATTGTTTAGTCTTAAATTGCGCAATATGGTAAAGAATGCATAAATACACACGATAAAAAAAATAATTTTGCATTTTCATTAATACATCGGTTCGCATACGTTTTTTGTTTCTGGTGTAAAATTTTATAAATGTGGGTTAATGCCTTTGACCAAAACACAGTCGTTATTATATTATTATATCGATGGTAAATAGGTTCATTTTAATTGTATGACTGAAGAAGTGAGATCTTTGAAATTTTTATTTATTTTTGTGCCCGGTGTGATCTCTTGTCTTTTTTTGTTGATTATTATTTTTGTTAAATACATTTTGTAACAAAGATAGTAATCATAAATTCATATGTTTCCCTTTGCATAATATTAATTATAATTTTATTTATTTTCAGGAAAAATGTTGCTGTGTGCCATTCTGTTGGTGCAACTCTTGCATGGGATCCCAGCATCCATTGTCGACCCATTCGATTTGGCAGACGAAGTATTGGAGGACGAACCAGCTGATGTGGGGTATAGGCTTCCAAACAATGTGGAACCCGAATCATATAATGTGAAGATCTCCAACATTAATTTCGACACAGCCGTATTTACCGGTGAAACCGAAATTATATTTAAAGCTTTAAGTAATATAACTGCAATACATATCCACGCCTATAAATTGGAAGGGACAACTAATAATGTCACTCTCGAAAATACTACGGAAACGCAATCAATACCAGGAATTCAAGGGATTTCTTTGAATGAAACCTATCAAATGTTGATAATTGATCTGGATAGCGAATTGCTGGAAAACGCTTCATATATATTGACATTCAAAAACTACACCGGTCGTATGGACCACGGGATGTCAGGCTTCTACCGCAGCAGTTATATGGAAAATAACACTTCTGTGTAAGTATCGATATTAAAATAGCACACTCACTAATCGAATAAGGCTTCAAAAATCTGTTAATAGTAATATTAGAATAATGTTTTTTTTGACTACTGTACGTAAGAATATTTAGTAATGGATCTCTATTATGGTAATTGGTAACCTTAAGGGACATTTATACCAAACGAACGAGACCCAGAGCTTGAACATATTTCTATAATATAAAAGAAAGTCGGGTTAGTGCGAACACTTATAACTCGAGATCGGCTGAACAGATTCTTGCTCCGATGTTTGATTAATTGGATTCTTCTCCGCTCCGGATAACAGAGCGGATTATTAAAAAGTAAAAAAATAATATAATATTAAAGTTAGTATGGAACGGATATCCTGCGACGCCAACGCCATCTACGAAAAATTCAATAACAATAAAAATTTTGTTTACCTGACAACCATTGACATAAAAAATATCGGTAGGTACCTACGCAGATTTTTGATGGAATTTTTTCATAAATAATTTTTAAAAGTAAACGTAGATTTTTTGTAAAAATAACAAATTTGAAATCAATATTCATAGTAAGGACTGTAGTCCTGTAGGACAACGTCTGTCGGGAAAGCTCTTATAGAGAAGGTATATTTTCCTAATCGTTGACTTGGTCAGATACGAAATAATTGACTGTTATTCTCAAATTCACGTTCCAACTCAACGCAAGAAGCTCTTGCTTAGAACTTAATCAGTTGCCAGTAGTTACGTAACTAATGTATTGGATAAAACATTTTCAGAATAGAGAAATGTCATAAGTCTCAATGAAAATTGGATACGACGCAACTCAATCGTCTGTTTTTCATTTCAGAATAACAGTCAATAGCAGCCTACTAATGCCTTCTAATAAGTTGTTTCCATGGTGTCCAGTATCAACGATTAGGAAAATATACTCTATTTTCATGCTCTGGGTCTTTGTTCGTTTTTTTTTTTAATAAATCCACCTTTATTTTACCAAATGTCAAAGTCAAAATTGAATAAACTCTGTGTTTATATTAAAATAACCCTAAAACCTCTTATAGGTATGTAAGTGACGGGATAAACTTATTATGTAGGTGACGGGTTGACATCTCTCGAATTTCAGAGTTACCACTTGCACGAAAAAAAAATACAAAAAAAAAAAATGTTTCCTCTTACTGAGTCACCTATTACTTGCCTATGGTTGGAACCATAGAATTTCTGGTTAATTTGTTTCTAATTCTTTGTGTGAAAATTTCCAGATGGATGGGAACAACACAAATGCAGACAGTCCATGCCCGCAAGGTCTTCCCGTGTTTCGACGAGCCATCCTTCAAGGCAACATTCCTAATAGCTATCGAACGACCAGCGGGATACGGACCATCATACTCAAACATGAAAGGGACTAATAGGTATGTGAGAATAAAAGTTGTTGTTTTTTTATGCCTGCACCGCAAATAGGTATATAAGTTACTCCATCATTGACTCGAAATGTGGAGGGACCTCACAACAATTAACAAAAACATCAAAGAGCTTCATCTGTTTCATGGCGCTCAGCGAAAAGGTATTTACTATTATGCTGAGTGACACATCATTGTACCATAAATAAATAAATTTGTTTGAGCGTTCGGCTGACCAACGGGCTCCCAAAAGTATTTCAGAACCTTAGTGACGCCAAGTTAGAGAAAGCATAATATCTTGTTCATATGTAAGTCTTCTTACACTATTGACGAGATTTTGAAAGAAGCACCGATCGATACTGACATAATTTTAACACCGACAAAGTGCCCGTTGACCCTTTACATCAACAGGCACTGTACATTATTATTTATAGAACCCAAGCAATAATAAATTATTAATAATAGTTTAAAATGATAATATTTAGATTAGAAACGATGGTCTCTCACTCCAATTGACAATGTACTAAATTGAGATTTTACCAACCAGCATAATAATTATTCTTCTTTGTACCAATTCTTTGTATTGATGTTTATTTCTATTATGTAAAAATTGTTTAATTTTTGTACCTGAGTTATGTTCTTTGAAAAGTATTTGACGATCCCAAGTGCCCGTAAGGGTCTATGGTGAGAGAAGAGTAAAATAAAAAAAAAAAAAAAAAAAAAGTTCTCCAAATAATCGAAGGTTCTATAGGGAAACATCAGCACAAATCTCTTTCCGAAAGATGTGCAAGATACAGCTACGACACGCACTACCCTACAAAGGTCTCCTACACACAATCATTGAAGACGCTGATTTTGATAAAAATCTTAAGTTAAAATCTTTTCAAAGTAAGGTAACCATGGTTCAAGTTTAAAAATAAAGTAGGTTCTTCATATATAATTGTTTAAGATACTTCATCTTTAGCCAACTTTTCCATCTACTTCTGGACTCGGTCTTCCCTTAAAATTAACGAATTAAAAAACGTGCATTCTAGGTGGAATTATTTAAATACAGTAATTCAAATAAAATAATTGGTTTGTTTTTCCACAAATTTAATAACCTGCATGGTCACAGGTGACTTAGAAACTGTGACCATGCAGGACCTGTGCCTGCTAAACTAGTCAGGTTATTAAATTTGTGGAGAAACAAACCAATTTTTTTATTTAAATTGGTCTTCTCTATTTATACCGTCTAGAAAATGATAATAATTGCAAGAAAACAAACAATAATACGACCTAACAGTTTTAATGAGACTACTTTTTTACTATTTTAATGAGAAAACGGTAAATCTGTAATCATATTGTTATCTGCTTTTTCCTCCTGTTCCATTTTTTCTTGACGGTTTCCGCCTCTTGGAACCTCGATGACCAGCAACTGTTAGCTGGTCCAGCGTTTCAGTGGTCTTATTTTATTGTTTCTTTGACCCTCAGTAATTTCGAGGATTCTGTCGTCTCCCATTCTCTCGAAATGATACAATAGGTATTATGAGTTTTTATTTTATTTTTCCAGGACCGATGGCGATAAAGTTTGGGACGATTTCGCACCGACGCCCAAAATGTCCACTTATCTAGTGGCTTTTATTGTTTCCAAATACGAAATTCTCAAAAACAACCAAAACGAAACAAAAATGTTCAGGATTATTGCCAGAAAGGGTGCTTCAGGTCAAGGAAATCATTCATTTAGCGAGGGACAAGGGTTGGTGAATGCCATGGGTACCTACATCGCTCTTCCATATGAAACCATGGGTAATGTGAAAATGGATCAAGCTGCTATTCCAGACTTTTCTGCAGGCGCCATGGAAAATTGGGGATTGATAACTTATAGGTATGGCAATTTAAATATCTTGAAATTACTTTCAAAATTTCTTTTAACAATATTTTCGAAATGTCGTTGAAAAAAAGGAAAATAAACATGAAAGTCTAAGAAGTATCATGAAAAGTTCTAAATACGATCCAGTTAATTTTACATGACGTTTAAAGCCAAAAGTGGTTCTCTAAAACATATTTTGTCAAAATTATAACTCAGGACAACCAATGTATTGGAAAACAATCTCAATAGACAGAGTCTATCAGATCTTGGACAACAGAGCAGTAGGCTTACAAGCACTAGGAAAAATCCAGTATTCAATCGGCGAGGATATAAACAAGATATCTCCGGACTCCGGAACTTCTAGACTCCTACCCCATAGTAATAACCGACGTAGGAGAGACCTGACACGATAAAGAAAGAAGGAAAAATCTAAAATTGGCAACGAAGATCTTTCTCTATTTTACTTTTCAAACTCCAATAGATTCTTCATATGATTATCCAATATTATTAACAATGGCATTTCCAAATTTCCCTAGCATAGATCTTTTCAGTGAGTTTTTTTGACTCGTTACTCAAAGATTGTATTTTTTTTATTCTTTAGAGAGGCTTACCTTTTGGCTAAAGATGGGGAAACCAACATAAGATTCAAGCAGTTTATAACATCCATTCTTGCGCACGAAATTGCCCACATGTGGTTTGGCAACTATTTGACATGCCACTGGTGGTCTGATACTTGGCTGAATGAAGGATTCGCCACACTCTTTGAATACAAGATGGGAGATTTGGTGAGACAATTGATAATTCATATTTAAACTTTTAATTATGAAGTATGCACAGGGCGGGTCAGAACTGACGTAAAAACGATTTAAAAGTTTTATTTATTCGATAATAATTATAATAAGATTTTTGATTTAGCTAAGAAAAACGATATTTATTTATTTATTTATTTTTGGTGATCAATGCACATACAATACAAAACAACAACAATATATTACAAATGTATTTTTTCTCTTTTAAACTAAAATAAAATTAACACAAAGATAGAAAAAAAAAGAAAAAGAAAAATGGACAATCCATAGACAATATAATAACATTGACAGTCTACTTCGCCGACAGTCACACGCACACAAGCACAGACGTCAACAATACTGTCGTGTCTCGCCGGTATAGTGAGTATACCATCGCACCAAAAACAAAATTCATCGACACAACGACAAAATATACTTTATGTACTATAATAACAAAAAAATAAAACAAAAAAAATCAGTCTCCATAGTAATAACTTGCAAATGGTGGGCCATTTATGCTTCGCATATCTAAGCATTTTCGAAAATATTGTCCCACTCACCCAATCACTCCACATCATCCGGTTTTCACCACTGACATTTTTTTGGAGTGAAATCGTTCCATTTGGACGGATAAAGTGATAGTGAATGGGACAATTATTTTGGACTCGAATGGGGGGCTTAAGACGTAGCATTCATTAATTTTTTTATGAGATAGATCAACTTTCTATAACTGTACGCATCGATACTGTATTATTGTATAACCCGCCCGTCGAACTTCGACCTAAACCCAGAATAAAAAAAAAAGAATTATTACATGAATTAAAAAACAGTTTACGACATAAAAAACTTGATTAAATTTAGCTAATAAATTATTGCATTATGTAATAATTAATTATTGTTGATTCGGATGCAGTTATAAAGTTCGACGGGTCATAAGTTAGTAATAAAAATAATTCCTCTATTGTTGCGTAGCTTTCAAAAAAATCCTAGAGATGGCGCCGTAGTAGGAAATAAGTCACATATGAAACACGTTAAGTTATGTTATATTGTTAAAAGAATAGACTTCATTAGAGCCAAATGCTACCGAATGACTATGGTAAAATGAGAACTAAATGAATCTTTGTGGTTATATTTCAGGATAATAGCACTATTAATTACGAATTTGAAAAACAATTCCCAGTGATTGTCGTGCATAGAGCACTCATGGCTGATACCACCGTTAGATCAGCTCCACTAACAAACAACCATGTCAATTCTCCAGCAGAAATATCTGGACACTTCTCTGCCATTTCCTACAGCAAAGGTGGATCCATTTTGAGGATGATAGAGCACTACATGGGACCAGAGGTTTTCAGAAATGGTCTTCGAAAGTATTTGACTGACAAGTATGTATTGCATTTATCTAAATTAGAATAGCATAAAACGCTGGATGATCGACTAACGCCGCCTACACATGTAGTGATATGCGAGTTTTGGTGTTTCTAAATATTGAAACACACATACCCCAACCCTTTATAGACATTCCGGATACCAAATACCGGAAAAATCTTTTTTTTTTTTCGAAATTTCACCTTTCCGGATACCAAATTTTCTGTATAACCTTTTTTGCAAAATTTCAATTTCCGGATAACAAATTTTCGGAATACCTTTTTTGCGATATTTCACCTTTCCGGATACCAAATTTTCGGAATAATCTCTTTTGCGAAATTTCACCTTTCCAGATACCAAATATTCGGAATAATCTTTTTTGTGAAATTTCACCAGTTTTTGTGATATAGAGGCCAGACAAGAACTAAGAATGAAGATAATTTTATAAGTGTGAATGTTTATGTTTCAGTAAACATGCAGTCGTTCATCCAAGCAATCTGTACCAGGCCCTGGACTCCGTCGCTCCTGGCAAGAATATTGAACCTATCATGAATTCATGGGTATCGCAATCCGGATATCCGGTAGTGCACGTTTATGTTGACTATGACAACAAAACAATGTCACTTAAACAGGTGAGACATTTTCTTCTTCTTCTATTAGAATCTTTGATTCAATATTTGGCTAAATGATATACGTAATATTTTTCGAAGAATCCAGTGATGCTTTCTCAATACGCGTATAAAAACGCTCCGTGTCCTAATTTATTAATTTATTTCAAAACATATGGCGATAATGCCTTTTGAAAAAAATAATAAGCAGACATAAAAATTACACAAGATGACAACAACAACAGCAGCAAAAATAGGAGCAACAGAAACAGTAATAAATTTCATGACATACATCCAAATAAAATAATAATAATATGTCAGACAATTACCTACATAAACTGAGACAGACAATTTGAAAAGAAAAACACAATTGTCGTTTCTCTATTTTACAGGCACATACCAACACCACCTATATAAGAAAGCCTTTGCGCTGAGAGTGTGACGTCACATTGTAAGGCCCAGTATGCACATGTCTTATATCTGTATGTACTTACCTGTACTCTATGATATCTTTCATATAGCACCGGCGGCCTGGGCCTGGGGGGGGGGTGACGTTAGAGCAAAAATGGCCGCCAGCGCTACTAAGGCTTCTTATATAGGTGTTCTTGGTACGTACGGTATCTAATAGCATTATAATCATTAATAGTTTTGTTTATTATGAGAGGAATAAAAATGTCATTAATGCCACAGTTCTTTTCGTCGTTGCAGTGATGTCTCATATAAATCCAAGAGCTTACACATATGAAAAGCCATAAAACTAAGTCATAATAAATGGGAATTAAAATGAGGTAGGTAACTTAATAAAAAAGACTAACGAAATTATTGTTTGAATTTGTAGCAAAGAATGAAGAAGGCGTGGGAGAGTGACGTGGACACATTGTACCAGATTCCTCTCACTTACGCCACCAAGACCTTGCCCGATTTCGATAACACCACCACAAATCACTTGTTCGTTACAGCAAATCAAACATTAAACGTTTCATTAAACGGGCATGAATGGATTGTATTCAACAAAAAACAAATTGGTGAGTTCGATTAATAATAATTCTTCACCCTCGTGACTAGTATTGTTGTTCAAAACGGCTATAAATGAATAGTACGCAATAGACTATATCCAATCGAATCCAAACTCCATTAAGGCCCCACTTAGGGGCATAGGGAGGCAACAATAGCTCTCCATTGCGCTCGATCTTGTGCAACGTTTATGACCTCCTCCCACAACATGTCCACTGTCCAGATTCCTCAGCTCTGCTTGGATCAGCATCTCTTCGAAGGAGCGGAACACAGTATGAGAGGGTATTTTTCGTCTTCGGGACCCTGATGGGAGGAAGAACAGCGCTCTCCTCGGCCAACTGTCATTAGGCATCCTTAACACATATCCCAGCCAAGTCCATCTCCTCCACATAATGGTAGAAGTGATGGGCTCACGCTGGGTGCGCCGACGTATATCCTCATTCGTGATGCGGTGGTACCATCTTATACCCAAAATTCTCCTGAGGCACTTCGTTTCGAATGCAGATACTTTTTGTGCCAGGGCTTTGGTCAGGTGCCAGGACTCACACCCATACAGGAGAATGGGCAACACACACGCATCAAACAGTTGCGTACATTTCGTCTCGACACTAAACGCCGACGCCTTCCATATTCTGGTCATGTTGTTGAAGGCGCCACTTGCCATACCGATACGTATCGGGAGCTCAGCCCCGGGTATCAGTGGTGGTAATGGACCCTACACAGTAAATATATTTAAAAAAGCTTAGCTTAATTTAATCGAAAGTTGAGCTGATCTATGTGTATAAAAAATCGATCCCTATTTTGCCCGGTACAATTCTCAATTTATAGTAAGGAATCAGTGGTTCTTAACCTGTGTTCGATCGAATACCAGGGGTTCGGTGAGTCAAGAAACTCGTGGGTTTGCCGGAGGTCAAGACACACACCCGACTCATTAATTAAGAAGGGTTCAGTGAATTTTTATATTAAACTTAGATTAAGTTTGTTTTTACCATGTAAAGAAGAGAAAAAGAACACGCCGACAAACTTTGAGATTTCGCGTGATTCGCAGTTCTAGATATATTTGTAAATACTTTCTGCTTTATTTAAAAACTCTGATCAGTGGAAAAAAAGAGCTCAGCGGTAGAAAATAAAATAAAAAAAAAAAAACTAGTGGGGTTCAGAACCTTCAAAAAAGTTAAGAACCACTGATGGTCTAGATGAAATTCAATAGAAACACCACTGTATCATCAGTGCAACTATGCCAATCAGTTTCTGGCCGTTCTCAATAGATGACGTTTGCATCGTTTTTAAAGTGGTCCTCATTTATCTATTACATCTATTTTTATTTCATGTAGGATATAATATTATGTGGTATGGCCATTGTGACCACCAGATACCTAATTCTTAACATTCTCAGGTTTCTATCGAGTCAACTACGATGATCATTCATGGATAATGCTGAGAGCCGTTCTTGTGAGCAATGAAAGTAAATCTATCCACGAACTTAACAGGGCACAAGTAAGATTTTTTTAAATAATACAAATTTTAATTTTAACTAGCTGACCCGTCAAACATCGTCCCGCCAGAAAGATTTGCTCATCAAAAAAATTGAGTATGTTGCTTTTCATTGTAAACATGTTCGTATCTATTGTAAATATCCTTATTAAGCATTATTACCAAAGCTTTTCTTTGATATGGAACATGGTTTGAATTACTAAATAATACATCCTTAAGATAAGAACACAGATAAAAAGGTTCTTATCATAATCCCATGCCTATCCATAAATAAAAAAAAAATCTCGTTTCATCCGTGAGATGACAATAATTCTCAATTAGCAACTCTTTTTATGGGAAAGCTTTTTCCAGGCACATTAAATTTTTTTTTTCAAGAAACGTGTCTTCTTCTTCTTTGCCCTAGTCTTTATCCCATTTACGTGGGGTCGGCTCTCCTAGTCCTCATCCTCCAAGTTCCTCTGTCCCCCGCGTCCTCCTCACGAAACCTTGCCTCTCTCATGTCCCTTTACAAGAAACGAGTAATACAAATAAAATAGAATGTAGCACAGGGTCACAATTTTCTTACTAGTTATATTCTGTTTTTTTTTTCTGCTTGTTAAAATCTATATTTTCTTGCCGTTAAAAATGTTTAGAAACCAAAATTAGCCAACCGATCCAGCAGTTTTCAATAATATTTTTTAAATAAAAACCTGTGGCCACTCATAGTGAACATAAATACACTCTTTGACTCTTTCACAGTAAGCTACTTAAAACTTGTGTCGTGAAAGAGGAAGATGGTTGGCACCTGGGATCGAACCCACGACCTCCAATACGAAAGAGTACGAAAGCCGGCGTTGTAACCGGCTACCAAATACTCCGTTTTAGCTAGATGTACGCACATTTAACCATTTTTATACATTCTTATTACCTAAGACAAATCATTAAGTATATTTTAATCCTCTTTTCCACAATTTTAGATCGTCGATGATCTGTTCAACTTGGCTAGAGAGAATATCCTGCACTACAACATAACCTTGGACGTGCTGGAATTCTTGCAAAATGAAACCGATTACGGTCCATGGCAAGCGGCTTTCCCTGGATTCAACTTCATCAGACAACAGTTGTCAATAAACAAAGGATTGAGAGACAAATTGGATGTAAGTTATTTTTATATTTTTTCTCATCATGAAGTGGTTGAACACAAACTCTGCCCCAGACTTTGACTCCCAAAAAATGCTCTACCATAATTTAGCCAAAGTCTCCTTATTGACTGAACAATAATTGATGAATCCCGAATACCGTAATGGCTAGCTGCTGCTACAAGTGCGGATTGCTCGATGGAAGACAAATGGAGACAAGTATGGATCGAATCATCAGTAAGGAACCAGAACCTAGTAGCTGATCCGACAAAAGAATTGCCTGGCTCAACACAACAAAGAAAGATGTGGTTAGAATAAACTAAATAAGATGTGATGTGTAGTCTGCACCGCTTCAAACCTACATGGGGATGGATGGACTCACCGGCATGCGCATGTGGGATGATACAAATAATCGAACATTTGATCAACGAGTGCCCCATGTACACGTACGCATTCAAAGAGGGACTACAGGACTTGCTCGCACTGACGGATAATGCGATCCAATGGATTCGGTCTCTGGAGGTCAGATTGTGAGCGACCCTATGAAGAAGAAGATTGATGAATCAATGAAATGAGCAATTTGTTTTTCGCAAATACAAAGTCCACTTATATTTATTTTTTATTTTTCCCACGAACGTATATTATAATGTGGACCATGTGGTTGTAACCAGACGCGGCCCGTGCACTGCGCCTCCAGAAACAAAAATAAACTAATTAAATAATAACATTAAAATATTAATTAAAAAACGTCCATATTTCATTCGTAAACAAAGCTCAGACGGTATCAACGCGAGAATATATGCGCGCAATCTGGTTGACTTTGTATGAAAAAATTTTAAAACGCCCGAAACGGTGGAGTAAGTGAAATGGGCTACTGTAAGAGTGGCAATTACGTATGCGAGAATGAGAGGGTGCAGAAGACAATAATTTTGTTGCTAGATTTTTTCATAGATGGCGTCGTAGGACATCCATTCCATACTAACTTATTTATTATATTTTATATTATATCTTTTATGCTCCAACTAGGGAGCGGGCATGGAAAAAGAAGAAGAACAAGAATATATAATCCATTTTCAGCTTTTTATCAGTTATTCTGTTATCCGGAGCGGAGAAGAATTCAATAAATCAAACATCGAAAGAATTTCAATAAATTAAACCCGACTTTCATTTATATTATAGAGATAGCGACATTCAAGACGCGCATGTCTCGACTCTCGACACTCTTTATGCTATGGCGGTTGCATAATTACAGGAGTAGACGCCAAACTTTGCATAATGAGTGCATTTTTTCTCTCTCTCACATAATGCCAATTAATGAAATTTATATCCTACTAAATTTATCCATAATAATTAAATAAATGTATTCTATGTTTGTTCTTTTTTTAGGCTCACATCCGAATGCTGGTAGCCAACGTTGTGACGAGATTGAACGTCAGCTCAGACGAGGGAGATGGCTTAAATCAACTATTCAGACTTAACACCATGAATTTCGCTTGCTCCGTAAACCTAACAGTATGCACTGATTATGCAGTCAAGACTTTCGAAGCTTTCAGAACGAATCCCACCACTACGTAACTAACTTTTCTTATTATTATTTTTAATTTAATGGGGTTAACAGTCTAGGTAGTTGCGATCTTAATTAAATGCTAATTCTTGTAGGCACTATTAAGTTTTAATTAAATATTTTTTGAGAGTTCCTTCAACTAAACGGTTGCGAATATCTTGACGATTTTGCAAGTAGGTACCAGTGTGAAAATACTAAACTAGCTTTCCCGACAGACGTTGTCCTGTGGTCCTAACTATGAATATTGAATTCGAATTTGTATAATGATAAGCTTATTACCATTTTACCAATGTTATTCCGACCGATGCATCTGTTTTAAACCGTATACCTAATATTAGATATGTACTGTAAAAAGCATGCACTAAAAAGGTTACCTACTTAGAGTTTTCTTTAATTTCCTAACTTTCCACGCAATTTTCTTGATTTTTTTTCTCTCATAAGAACCTTTTCCTGATTTAAACGGACACGACAAAAAAAGAATTAGCGAAATCCATCCAGCCGTTTAGGCGTGATGCGATGACATCAGGTAATAGTTCTCCATTTTTATATAATAGAGAAGATTTAAAAAAAAAAACTATTTAAATAATCATTATATGTTATTTCGTCTTGGTTTCATTCCAAGCTTAGAGATTATCCAGAAGTATTCTCAAAAAACAATATTTTGGCAAAATTATACGGCGTGTGAAAGGGTCAGATCGTACCTACTTAGACCGTTTCGTTAATACCCCATCCAGATTTCATTAAGTACCTAACAATTTGCACTTAATTCTAGCTTTGCGTGCACTTTAATTGTCACATGGGTCATATTTTTTTTTGTGCAACGACGTTTTGTATATTTTTTAGAATTTCTCAATTTTTCATGATTGTTTTTTTTGTAAAATGAAATTCTCAAATATTGGTTTTAAGGTTATGTTGATAAAATTGTTTTTTTTTCTAGTGTACCTGCAAACCATCGTGAGTTTGTTTACTGTACAGCTTTAAGACACGGAAATTCCACGCATTACGACACATTGTGGGAAAAATATAAGAAAGAAAATGTGGTTAATGAGCAAGTGGTTATCTTGGGAGCTTTGGGATGCACCAACAATACAGCCAGAATTAACAGGTGAGAGAGATAATCCAATTTTTATTAGGTATACAAAGGACTGTCTGATCTGACTGATCTTAAAGAGAACGATTGGTCACCATAATTTGGAAAATGTTAAACGATGACTTATGTTAAACTGTGACCACAGGACAGTTGTATGATGTCAGATCTACTAGTCTTCGGAAAAACTTTTTTTGTTTTTGTAAGGTTTGTGTATTTACGTAGTGAAAGTTCATTATTATGAATTGCACTTTCACGATGTTTTATTGAGACTCGACCGCTTTCGTCTATCTCATGTAGACATTATCAAGAGACTGTCTTGAGTAGATGAGACTCTCGATAATATTATCTACATGAGATAGACGAAAGCGCTCGAGCCTCGATAAAATATCGTGAAAGTCCAACTGTACAACAACAAACTTCATAACTTCAGATACTTTATTAATACAACCATTCCATTCAAAATTAAGTTGATTTTAGCAATTATTCTATATTTATTTCAACTTTTGACTGTGGACCGTTATTATCTGTGCCGTCTCAAAGGAGGGCCAAGTCAGGGGTTAAAGAAACAGGAGACAATGTATGTGGACCGTTATTATCTGTGCCGTCTCAAAGGAGGGCCAAGTCAGGGGTTAAAGAAACAGGAGACAATGTATGCGGAACGTTATTCTGTTCAATGAAGCGAGGGGCTTTGTCTGGATAGAAATAAATGAAAATCCGTACCCTCGGCCTACCCCCTCCGAGAAACGGCGTGATATGGGTAAAAACAAAACAATTGATCATCAATACATTTTGTAATTCTAGCCTCCTGGATGAAATAAGCAACACAACCAATTCACTCATCCGTGATCAAGATGTAATGTCAACGCTTACCGGTGTTCTCACGGGCAATTGGGAAAATACTGAAGTAGTGTTGGAATACATGGAGAGAAACTTCACAAAGCTAAGAGATAGGTGAGCCTTAAAATCTTTGATACTATTAAATAAACACTTTTCTCATCAATCTACTCAAAGTTGGGCTGACATCTGTTGGTGGATCGATACAACCTTTGTCGTGAATTATTTAAGTTTACATTTACTGTAATTATGAAAGTGCCTAATGTTATCATAGTACACCGACTATCTACATTTTGGCTATTATTCAATAGATTTTTTAATGAATCTGGGTTCACTCAAAATGAGCACAAATATACTTTATGACATACCCACACTTGTGTCGTGAAAGTGGAAATGGTCGGCATCGGGATTCAAACCAAGGACTTTCAGTACGCTATACGTACGGGAGCCGTCGAATGAACCCCTGGACTACCAACCACTTCGAAATTGATATCCCCATTGCCGGTCTTCAAGATCTAATAGATGCATTGTGTATCAAGATTTACACCCAATACTTTGTTTTAATTACATACAATCATGAACCTAAGCTTCTTTATTATTGTAACTTCATTTTTGAAATACTTCACTACATAAAATAAATTACAAAAAAAAAATCACACTCTTGATACTCTACCTGATGTGACAATGATGAAGGTAAACATTTTTTTGAAATAGACTAAGCATTTTGAAACATTGAATATTATTTATTAATTTTATTATAATGTTATATAAAATTCTATTTATTATCTTATATTATATTATGCAGTGTTGAAAGTAAAAAATGGGGGACATTACGTGCATATTGCTTCAAAAAGCAGACGAAGTATCTTTCTACATTTTCTTTGCCTAGTTTATACAACAAGTTACTTGACTAATCATTTTTTTTTTCAATATTACAGACTTGGCTCCTACAGCGCATTGTTCACCATGCTAGGATCAAGACTAACGGGCCAACAAATCAATAGAGTAAGTTGCAACAAAAATATTCAATTTGTAAAATCAACAGTTCGATGACCTTCTCCTCAGATCCGCGTCTCCGAGACTCTGATGGAAGGAAGAACAGCGCTCTCCTCGACCAACTGCTATTCAGCATCCTTAACACGTGTCCCACCGCTCCACAATATTATTCTTCTTAGGCACTTTGTTTCAAAGGCGGGAACTTTTTGTACCTGGACTTTTTTAATGAATCTGGGCTCACTCAAAGTGATACGCTTTTGACATCTTTCACACTTAGCAAAGGCTTGTTTCGTGAAAGTGGAAATGGTATGAACCGGAATTCGAAAGCAGTTAGGCGCCATTTGTGTATTTTACAACACCACCTATGTAAGAAGGCCTTAGCGCCGGGACTGTGACGTCACATTGTAAGGCCCAGTATGTACTCTATGATATCTGTCATACAGCGCCGGCGGCTTGGGCCTTGGGAGTGACGTTAGAGGCAAAATGGCCGCCAGCGCTAAGGCCTTCTTATATATGTGTTGTAGGTATTTCATTGAAAACTGGCTGAAATGAGATTTTCGATTTATGGTAGAGTCAAAAAATATGAAAATATTAATCAACTCGTCATATATAAACATTCAATCTCATTTAAAATCAATTTGTGAAAAACAACATTGAACTTTCATTCTTTTCTGTTGGAAACTAAGTGAAAATGCTGATTAGATACGTAGGGGTCATCTGAAGGTTTTTTTTAACGAATCTGTGCCAACGCAAATACACTCTTTCACAGTAAACTCTTATTAAAGCTTGTATCGTGAAAGAGGAAGATGGTCGGCATCTGGGATCTGGGATCGAACCCACGACCTCCGATACGAAATAATGCGAAGGCCAACGCCAGACTACCATAAAACAGCTTCTAAGATTTATAGCAGAAGTTATAGAAAATAAAATGTAACTCTTTTTTTCAGTTCCATATTCTAATTACCGACAACATCCAAATTCTTTCAACTGCAGAGGTATCCGCAGGTCTAACTGCCTACACAAATTTGCTCCACCAAAGCCAATACGTACTTGAGGTGCAAGAAGTCATTGATACTTGGCTAACGAATGCAGGTGGAGATGATAATGGTGGCGGCGGCAGTGCTTCAGGAGCTATAACGTCTTCCGTCATGATGATATGCGCAGGAATATTGTTACACATTTTCAATTATAAATTCTAATTTTAGCATATTTGAGTTAGAAAGTTTAATTCATTTAGAACTAAGAAGAATCTTCATTACAAAAAAATGGTGAGCTTTATCTATGAAAACATTGCTTATATTAATTGAGCCTAAGTAGCAGACTGAACTCAAAAGTGCCTAAAAAATATTATTATTTTCAAAATAATATGAACCAATAGAACGAAATGAAATCAACATGTTAACACACTTCAAGTTGAACAATAATAATAAATTGTTATATTCCATTGAATAAAAAATATTGTAAGTCTAAATACCTGGTTTGTTTTTTTTTTCACTAAAACCACAATAACCTAATAACTAGTAATAGAAGTATTTCAAGGAAATGTAAATAAATGCGTTTACACCAAACGAACATATGTAGAGCCGGAGCTAGAAAGAGATTAAACACTTTCTATTATGGTTGATATCGGATACCATACAAATTACAACGAGCAAGAACTAAAACAGATTGCGCGCGCGCCAGAGTTCTGGTTCTTTTCTCTCAACAATCAAGAAAATATAGCCAATAGAAAATAAAATGAGACATAAACAAAATCGGGTAGGTATATTCATATGCTGGTGCCAAATACATGACAGCAGTCGCAGTCTTTAAATTTGGTTGCTGTACTTGTTCTCAATAATTTCCAACTGTTAGCTCTATATCTCATTAATAATTATTATTATTAAATATCTAGTTGCTCGTTGTATACATGAGATTTTTTGACATGTTGAGAATTCTCATGATCAGGAGTTTCGGAGATTTGAACATTACAACCTAATTGCGAACATTGTTAACGTAAAGTGATCACACTAAACCAGTCTTCGAAAGAACAATAAAGACTGGTTTAGATACAAACGGTCCCTGTGGATGCTAGGGTCAACTAGCGGAAGAGAGTACGGGGTGCCTTGCATCATGGCAGTCCAACATGCAGAGGATATCCTACACTTAATCCTATTCTCGTGCCTTAGGATGCGTAACTAACGGGTAAGTCAGTAACTACTAACGGAGGCTCTATAATGCCAGGCAACCTCAAAGTGACTTATAGCCTTATTCCTACTACAGCTTTAGTTGTGGATTTTTATTTCCCTACCTCTTTGGCTATGGAGAATGCATCTGGTACCTCTGTAGAAACAACTAAGTGTCGTGGATAATACTCGATACGTCAAAATGGACATAAGTTCACATGACCAAAAACAATTGTTGCCATTGGGAATCCTTTTAGGATCTTTTTTTCAAAAAGACGATAAATGAGACTTGAGAGGACAGGAGCTGGGAAGAGGTACCGTCTTTTAATACCTTTTATTTTTTATTTTGATAATACCGGTTAACCGCTGTTTTGCCCATGTATGCCCTACAACTCAGACAAAACAGCTGGTAAAATAAAAGGGTAAAAAAAACTAAAACCATAAGTAAGTAGGTATAATAGAATTTATTAACACTGAAAAAATTAAGTACTATATTGGATGTATATTACAAAAATAAAACATTACACAAGATAGTTTAATAAAAATATTACCAACATTCATTATGAACTTATGTAACTAAAAATCCATTCTTGCACATAAAATTTAGTTTCATAATAGATAGTAATCCTACATAATAATTCAGAAATGTTTGCTTATTTGCTTTTTACTGTATGTCATAGCATCATGCTCAAAATACAAATGCTACATCAGATATGAATCTGCACAGAGCCGTGCAATATGCCGGAGAAGGTTCTTAAATACAATTTGCTGCATTAACTTTAATATATTTAGAGCTATTTAAAAAACTCTATTTTTTAGGATCTCCATACAAAATTTTAATAAACATTAAAAGTGTCAATCTTCTCTCTATTTATGAATTGTGAAAGTTTCGTTCTTCTTTTTCTGTGCTTATGTCAGTTATAGAGGTCTGCAAAGCAATGGGAAGCTAGACTAGAACCTGTTTAATTACCTAACGATCAAGTCTGACAATCGGAATCAAAAATATAAAGCAAGACGGGTATAAGCTAGTTTATTATATACAGGAGCAAATTATTGCATAATATCATGTTTTTTCAATAGAGAGAATGGGTTTTTCTAATTATTTTAGGTAATGAAATTAAAATTTAGGAGACAATCTCATCAGAATACGAGTCTGTTCTACTTAATTCTTATTATTATAATTTAAAAATAAATTTATCTGAATTAATTATGTATAATAATAATTTATAATCTCTTAATTTGCCTGATGATAAGATATTTCAAACATTAAACTGTAAGTAATACAGTTGATTATAAAATCAAGATTTGTGATTTCAATGTATGTATTTATACACACACATACCTGTACAAGTAGTCTAATTAATATACATGTTAAATCTTATATTTTAAAACTATCTGACTCCGGAGTCATAAAAAATAAAGGAAATTTCAAGTTTCTTTTAAAAAATAATGTAATTCATAACAACAAAATGACACTACTTGTTAATGTCCCATTATTGGTACTTGGGGTCGACTTTAGTGTAGTTCAATCTTTTACCACCGGAGTTCATAGAAAGCTTTGTGGTGCTCTCTCTCTCTCTGTCACAAATAATGAAAACTTGTGTACGGTGACACTGTGGAAAAAATTACTGAAATAGGGTGGAAAACATGGCTAAACAGGAAGAATATTATTATTTACAGATTTCTTTTACTAACTCGTAAACCATAATAATAAATTAATAACGGCACATTGATGCTCTATCGAGAAATGAAATTGACAGATTAACAGAAATTCCGCGAAAATATTTATTAACATCGGATTATTTCAAAAAAAAAATATAAAAATCAATCGAGCCAAAGTGCAGTAACAAACACCATAACACAAAATTTTTGTATGTCTTATATATAAAAATGGAGAGCTATTTCCCGATGTCATCGCATCACGCCTAAACGGCTGGACCGATTTCGCTAATTCTTTTTTTGTCATGTAGGCTTTTATCAGGAGAATGTCCTTTTAGAAGAAAAAAGTTAAGATAAATGCATAGAAAATTAAAGAAAACTCTACGTATACAATCTTATTAGTACTTTTTAGCTTATAATTTTTATTCCAATTTTGAAATTTTGACAGAAATTGTCAATTGGTGCGAATAACAGAATGCGGATGGAATATACATGGTTTAAAACAGACGCATCGTTCGGAATCACATTGGTCAAATGATAAATTTGAATTCAATATTCATAGTTAGGAACACAGGACAACGTCTCTTGGGAAAGCTAGGTATATATAAAACATAATTGTTTGTAAAGCTCGGTACTCACTTGCGCCCGCGAACGTGTATCGTTATATCAATTTTATCAAAAGGATGCATGTGCTCCGCTCGTGTTCGCTTTTCGAATCACGTATACACTTAACGTTTCGATTAAATTGATGCAACGTCACACGTTCGCGGCGCAGGTGAGTACGATGCTTTAGTCCCGATGATCCGAATTGACCAATTTTCAAAATTCCTGAAAGTTCAGGGAAATTGTAAACAGTGATAAATGTGGAATAATTGCGAGGGAAATATAAAAAAAAAACAACAATTTTGTTTTTCTATAGACAGTTTTCCTACCTATTGATTATATCGTGTCAGAATAAAGAGTCGTCCTTCTGAGTGACTGAAAAGAAAGCAGGTAGAATGCACTTAGACTTAGAATATACTTACGTGATGGTGATTCGAAGTTTACCGGGTAAACTAGTATTTAAAAATTAAAAAAAAAAACAACATACATCCTTGAGAAATAAAAACATTCAATGCTACACTTTGGTTTACTATTTTTGGTATTTAAATCCCAAAAACAATGGAATGAATACTTTTTTGGTGAAATCTTTGGTAAAATCATGAGTCAAAAAATTTCATATGCTATTGAAGTAGTTGGTAGCTTAATGGCCTAAGTGATAGGGCACTGATTTTAGAGACAAACAATCATAATTTGAATTTACTTAAATTTTTTATGAATCTTTCAACATTTTATAAATATTTACAATCGACTTACTTAATTATGATAAAATACAATAATAAAAAAATAAATACCTTATTTAATACATTTCTTTGAGAATGAGAATGTTGTTCAGAAATTAGAAATTATTAACAAAGATGAAAGTTAATCATATAATTTAAATAAGGTTTATGTTGCTTGAACAATATGTTAAAATAATTAGTATTTCTACAACAAAGAATAGAATGTAACTACAAGACCAATGCAATGGTTTTCTAGAAAAGCGAAAGAATTGAACGTTAAGAATTTTATTTCAATGAGCGCCTTGTTTACTATGGTATCCAAGCTACGCTTCATAACACTAAACATCAAGCTTACACTGTATCTTTCCCACTTTCATTATTATCGCGCAGTGAAAGAAATAAACATAATATAATGTTGGTACTTGTATCAAAGAATACTGCGTTTGTGGCTCTACGGCTGCTTTTCTTTTCTAGGAAAACAATGCATAAGGGATAGGTATGTACAGAATATATCATAATACTTATGGTAAAAAACGAGATGGATATTCTATAAACTACCTAGCTCTGTAATAGTGATGCAGGAGATTGGAAAGGTACCTGTTATTGGAGAACTGAAAATCCTATGTGTTTGTGTCTTGTTTATGTTGTTCGGTTTTCTGTGAGGTTCTAATAAATAAACCAAAATCATGACCATATAATTGTGTGTTTCAAATTCAATGTACTTTTTTTGATTACTTGCTTATAATAATCAGTAGATTCTCGGATAATACTCAAAGTAAATAAAGGGATATACTGAAGTTCATTTGTTTTAAACTTCAAAGCCAGCCACATTTTTGCGCCAAAAGGTCTGCTTACTGTACCCTTATTCTCGTAGCGGTCTTAATACGCTCTTATCTTGATTGACAATCATAAAATGGCGGATTGGTTTTCACAAAACAAGATATCTAGTAGATATCTTAAAAATAAAAATAAAATAACAGTATGAAAATGATCCAGTTCAAGATAGGATTAAGATTAGATTCCGATAGTTTTGTGAATACGACTGCTTGCGATCGTGTCTTAATCTTATCGTTAAGTGATTTTTAAATGCGATTGATTACGAGAATAGCCCTACTGTTTGTTTGTTTATTTTGACAGCTGTAAAACACTATGGACCCAACTGCCACAAGGAATATATCTTCCAAAAATAGATTAGAAATAGTCTTGAATAGATCAATGAAGGAATGGATATCTAACTAAATATAGAAATACTGACAAGCAACTTAAGCAAAAAAATAAATAAATCGAACTCCTCGAATTGGAAATTCTTTTTGTATGAACACCATTTTGGATTTACAGTGCTGTATTGTCAACAAGTAAAAACATTTTCACTCTCACATTATGTTGATGATTTCATAAACTTCCCGTTGTAAAGACTTGCGTTTATCATCTCCCCGAATCATTCTCCTTGAGCCACTGAACAATCGACTCATAATTTCGTTTCATCCACTGTATGTTGGCTTCTGTTTTCTCGATCGCTTGATTGATCGCCCTTCCCAATTCACTTTTGTATAGGCCAGCAAACTTTTTCAACTGTAATCAAAAATAGAATACACGAACTCTTAAGAGCTGCTAATTATTGTTGCAAAAAAATAGAATACACATACTCTTAAGAGCTGCTAATTATTGTTGCAAAAAAATAGAATACACATACTCTTAAGAGCTGCTAATTATTGTTGCAAAAAAATAGAATACACATACTCTTAAGAGCTGCTAATTATTATTGTTGCAAAAAAATAGGGAATTCATTGTGTAAGTGTCAATCGCATCAGTGTGACTCAAACAGAGAGGGATAGATCACAGTGTGTGGAAAAATCCGCATGTTTACCAAAATCACGAGTATTTGGAGATGGCCATCATTACAACAGGTATTGTTTGTAATTTAGCTGCAGTGTTTCGTACAAAATTTCGTAAACAAACAAAATAGTAGCCCAGCAACGCGAGTGCTTACAACCGAGATCAACTATCTCAGATTTGAATGATATCAAGTAGGTGTGGAATAGGTGCCATTTTTTAAATGTTTTATTATCAAAATATTGTTAAGTCCTTATAAAACTACACGAAACCTTTAGTTTTGGCCAAAATGAACTAATTTATGTTTGATCACTTCAATTTTAATATTTTCTCTTTGAATATTTTCTTCAAAATGTCATTATATTTATCATAAATTTAGTTGGTGCATCATGGTTGTAAGGCCTCAATGATTACGGGAATGCAATATTTGCTTTATTTGTATTAAAGTACAAAAAAAAAAAGAAGAAGTTATTACAGATATTTTGGTGTGGCAACTCTTAGTTAAAAAATAGTTTTGTCACTTGTTATTTTTTCACTTGTAAAAATTCTCTCTCTGGTAAAGTTGAATAAAGAAAGGTTGCTGTGTATCTGAACTCCAAGTTTTTTATTGCAAAACATAATCCTGTCTTCAACAGGTTATGGGCCCAGATCACATAAGGGTGAAATTGTTTGTTTTTGAATTTAAATAGTTAAAAAGTGCTGTTTTTGTGTTTTTAAATAAAATTGTGTTTTTGGCTGTAATGTTACAAGGCAAGATGGAAGTTCAGCATACAAAGTTAAATAACACAAACTGGTCTGTGTGGAAGTTTCAAATAAAAGTATTACTAAGATCAAGAAAGCTGTTAAGCATTGTCTTAGGGGAAGAAAAGCGACCAGGAGAGGAAAAAGATGAGAAAGCTAGACAGTCATGGGATGATAAAGATGCTTTGGCCCAAGAAATTATTGTCACAAGAATTGAAGATTCCATTATAATACACATTGTAACATGTAACTCAAGCAGTGAAATGTGGGATAAATTAGCAGTTATATATGAACCAAAATCTAATGTTAATGTACATCTATACCAGCAGAAATTCTTTTCGTTGCCGTATGAGGAACCGGCTACATTGTTTATAGCTAAGTTAGAAGAATTACAGAACCAACTTAAAATGATGGGTGAAGAGATGTCCGAGAAAATGGTGATGACAAAATTTTTGATGACACTGCCGGACAAATATAAACACTTCATCTCAGCTTGGGAATCAGTGCCATCTGAAAAACAAAATCTAAAAGAGTTGACATCAAGACTGATATTAGAGGAGCAAAGATGTGCCAAGTCGGAGGTTGAAGAATCAGCAGCGCTTGTTATTGGAAATAAATATAAAAGAAAAGAATCTACATTTAAAGGATCCTATAAAAACACTAACATAAGATGTTTTAGCTGCGGCAAGAATGGTCATATGCAAAAAGATTGCAGAGTGAAAAGAAATGATAAGCTATATGTCTGTCATTATTGTAAAAAACCCGGTCACTTAATCAAGGACTGTAGATATAAATTTTCATCAGAAAACAGTAAGAAGGAAGATGGAAATATTAGAAATGCTTATCTTGTGAACAATCTGCAAAATAAAGATGTGTGGATAGTGGACACAGGAGCAAGTGATCATATGTGCAAAGATAAGAATATATTTTCAAACTATCAAGACCTTGTTGGTGAAAAGTATGTCACTGTCGGAAACGGAGAAAACTTAAAAGTATTAGGAATCGGCGAAATAAAGTTGTCAGCCTATGATGGATTTAAATATGTACCAACAGTGCTACTGAATGTATTGTACGTGCCAGACTTAAAAGTGAATTTATTTTCAGCTATTTGTGCTACAGATAAAGGATATCAGATTAAAATAACAAGAAATAAATGTGAGTTTTTGAAAGGAAACAAAGTAACAGCTGTGGCTAGAAGATATGGTAAAATACTTATAATGTGCTGCAAATTGGATGAACATATTGCTTTGACAAGCTTAAGTGTATGGCATGAAAGATTGGCTCATCAGAATTACAGATATGTTAAAGAATTTTTAAATAGAAACACTATTAAATACGAGGGCGAAGAGGAGCAATGTGAATCTTGTGTGAAAGGAAAGCAGCATAGATTTTCCTTTGGTAACAGTAATAGTAAAGTCAATAATCCTGGAGAATTAATGCATATGGATTTGTGTGGTCCAATGGAGACAGACTCATTGGGAGGTTCTAAATACTTTTTGCTCATCAAAGACGATTACAGTAATTACAGATTTGTTTATTTTTTAAAGTACAAATCGGAAGCCAAAGACAAGATAAAGGAATTTATAACCTATTTTGAAAAAGATATTGGATTTGCCATCAAAATTGTAAGATCTGATAATGGAAAGGAGTTCATAAATAAGGAAGTTGAAAGCTTATTTGCCAATAATGGAATTGTGCACCAAAGATCAGTCGCCTATACTCCAGAACAAAATGGTAAAGTCGAAAGAGAAATGAGAACAGTTGTCGAGTCGGCAAGAACAATGATGCAGGCTAAGAATTTGGAAAAGAAATTTTGGGCGGAGGCCGTAAACACGGCAGTATTTACAATAAATAGAACTGGATCAAGTAAAATATCTCACAAAACTCCCTATGAACTATTGTATAAGAATACATTTAATATTGATTTTTTACAAACATTTGGAAGTGAAGTGTATGTTCATGTTGCAAAGCAAAAGAGATTAAAATGGGATGCAAAGAGCAAGCAAGGAATATTTGTTGGATATGGTATAAATTGTAAGGGATATAGAGTTTGGTTTCCAGATATAAACAGAATTGATACATACAGAGATGTTATTTTCATAAATGATAAGAAAAATGTGATTAAAAAGAGCAGTGAAATAGTTACCTTCCAAGAATACATACCTCAAGTGGAAACTGGTATCGTGGAAGAAACAACGGTAGCAGATAACGTCAATGAAGATACATTAGAACAAGTTGAGTTAGAAAGCAGTTCAGAATCTTATAGTGTAGATGAAAGTGATGATTCGGCTTTAACTGAGAACGAAGAAGAAACTGAACAGATGATAAGAAGAAGTTCACGTGTATCCAAAATGCCAAAGAGGTTTGAAGATTATGAAATGAGTTTTGTTGCGTTGAACGAAGAGCAAATAACATATCAACAAGCTATAAGTGGTCTAAATTCAAAAGAATGGAAAAATGCTATTAAAAATGAATTGGATGCTTTAAAAAGAAATGCTACATGGAGTGAAACAGATTTACCTAATGATAAGAAAGCCATAGAAGCTAAGTGGGTATTCCGAGTTAAAAATGAGCGAGATAAAGAACCAATATTCAAAGCAAGATTAGTTGCAAAAGGTTTTCAGCAAGACGATCATTTCGATCACTCAGAAATATTTGCTCCGGTTGCAAAATTACCTACGATGAGAATCCTACTAGCAATTGCAAATAAATACAAGTTATCGTTGCATCAGATGGATGTAAAGAGTGCATTTTTGTACAGTGAAATAGACGAGGAAGTATATTTGAAGAAACCTGAAGGTCTAAAGAAAGATGGAAAAGTGTTAAAGCTAATGAAGTCTTTATATGGTTTGAAGAAAGCACCCAAAATGTGGAATGATACCTTTAACAAGTTTATGATTAAGGAAGGGTTTAAAAGAAGTCAATCTGATTATTGTCTATATTATAAGGGTAATAATGAGAAGTTTTATGTTTTATTATATGTGGACGATTTAATAATTGCCTGTGAAGATGAAAACAAAATTATTGGATTAAAGAGATCATTAAAAGAACGTTTTGAAATGAAAGATCTTAATAAAGTGTCAAAATACCTAGGAATTAATATAATACAGAAGGAAAATTCAATTGAACTAGATCAAAAGGATTACATTTTGGAAGTTTTAAGAAAGTATAATATGGAAAATTGTAATCCAGTTGCAACACCAATAGAACCAAAATTACAGATATCAAAGGAACCATCGACAGACAAAGATTTGATTAAAGATTGCAGAATATTAATTGGAAGGCTTATGTACATAATGATGGGCACACGCCCAGACATCTGTTTTGCGTTAAGTTACTTAAGTCGACATCAGTCAAATGGAAATGAAGAGCTATGGAAAGCATTAAAAAGAATACTGCGCTACCTCAAGGGAACATTGGAATTTAAGCTAATCTATGAAGCAAACAAAGAAACACCATTAGTGGGATATACAGACGCAGACTGGGCAGGAGATCACTCAGACAGGAAATCAACTTCAGGATTTATCATGCAAGTATATGGATGCACAGTATCCTGGTGCTCAAACAAACAACAATGTGTTTCGTTATCCTCTACAGAAGCAGAATATATAGCACTCAGTAAAGGTATTGCAGAAGGATGTTGGATTAAGAGCTTATTGAATGAAATTGGTCTACAATGTAAGCAGATTTTAATGTTGGAGGACAACCAGTCAGCTATTTGTGTTTCCAAGAACCCCGAACATCATAAAAGATTAAAGCATATTGATTTAAGATATCACTTTATAAGGGACAACGTCAGAAGAGGTGTTGTAGATGTCACATACATTCCATCAAGAGAGCAGTTGGGGGATATTTGCACCAAGGGATTGAACGGGAATACACTGTTGAAACTTTGTACTTCAATTGGTCTTCGTGTTTAGTTTTTTTTTTGAGGAAGGGTATTAAAGTACAAAAAAAAAAAGAAGAAGTTATTACAGATATTTTGGTGTGGCAACTCTTAGTTAAAAAATAGTTTTGTCACTTGTTATTTTTTCACTTGTAAAAATTCTCTCTCTGGTAAAGTTGAATAAAGAAAGGTTGCTGTGTATCTGAACTCCAAGTTTTTTATTGCAAAACATAATCCTGTCTTCAACAATTTGTTTAAAATTTCTATTATTAAAATGATAAACCAAAACAAAATGGACCAAAATATGAAAGGAGCACATAAATGGACAAGAAAAAACTTAAAAACAGTACATTTATTACATAAAGCGTTGTTGTACATGTACACTCGAAACCATTGTCAGTTGAAATAAAATCAATCCAACATGGGGGGCTAAAATCTACAGAGATCAGCTCGCAATCAATCGATATGAGTTAAACTACCTCGACGACGGCTTGATCGCAAATTTTCTACCGCTGAGCTCTTTTTTCCACTGTTCAGAGTATTTAAATAAAGCAGCTAATGTGTTATTAATAAACGTGGTTCAAATTACACCAAGAGATGAACCACCACTCAACAAAAACAATGTATTTATAAACGCTAATCAGTTTAAAGATAGATCAACTAAAATTAATTGATCCTTGGCTTACAGTCTGCTGGTATTAACTCTATTGGATCATCTGATAGTTGTTGCACGTTTAACCTCTTTTCCCATTCAATTTTGTGCCCGATTCATCTTTAAGACCATCTTATATCAGTAAATAATTTTAATAAAAGTATACTTTAACCAAAGCAAACACGCATTCTTTTACAATTTTTTTACAAAATAAGTATCACAATATGGGAGAGCTACCAATATATTGGGCAATATTTCAAATTATTATGAAAGATTTCTATGGTATTTTTATTAATAAGAAAAATTGAGACACATGGATCAAGTGATCCTTGGTTGAACCACGGATTAATGATTTTTATTAATAAGCGAATGTTTAGATTGATTTTGCAAGGACATTAAAAAACGTGAAAGTTATACCTCCTCCAATTCCAATGGTGAATTCATTTTTCTTGTTGAATATTTGACAATGGTGTTTAAGTTGGAAGCCGCTGAGCCCATACTGAAATTATAACACAAAAATTGATTATAATACATCGAGCAGTTAATAAGATACGTCATAAAAATAGACACATCTTAAAAAATAACATGAAAACTTACTAATTTTTCAATCTCATCCAGTTTTGTCTCAGAAATGTAAATGCAATCGGTTGACCAATAACGGAATTAGAAACAGATCCAAATACTTTGTACGTATCTTGCTTTCTGATTGCAGAGTCGTTTCTCAAAGAGTGATCCAAATACCTAGATAAAATATATTGCCTTTACTATTATATTTCTGTTTATTTGATACCATTAAAAAATCAATCAATAATTTCGGTGTGGACACACTTTATTTAAAGGTGGCTATTTTAGCCAAGGTGTATTTTCACAATTATTAACAAAAAAGTTATCTTTTTTGTTGCTTGGTTGGTTGCTCTCTTGTTCTCAATAATTTCCAACTTTTCTTCTCTATTTTTCATTAAGTATTAAATTTCTACTTGTTTCATACATGAGAGTTTCGACATGTTGAGAATTCTCATGATTAAGAGTTTCGGAGACTTAAAACATAACCATGCACCTAATGGCGAACGTTGTTAACGTAATGTGATCACACTAAGCCAGCCTTCGAAATAACATTAGAAGACGGTCGTAAGCCCGTAGTGGTTTGTTCCATTTAAAAATCGAACATCAGTAATGAATTGTTAAGAGTCATTAGTTGTTATTTTTTCTTTAAAAAAGTTATCGATGAAAATGAGAGAATATTTTTGGTAAAGTACTTCTTCTTCTTAAATAAGGGCACAATAACAAATGACAAGTTAACAACTTATTTATGCAAACATTACATTGATGACGTTCGAATTTTTAATGGTAATTTAGACCACTACCATCTTACGGCTATCTTCTACTGTTGTTTCGAAGGCCGGCTTAGTGGAATCACTTCAAGTTAAGAGCGTTCGCTATTAGATGCTCAAATTTTCAAATCCTACGCCCATCCTGAGTGTTTTTTTCTTATTTTATTCTACGTATTTTCTTCAAATATGTGTATTTTAAAGAGAAATGTTATGGCTTTTACACATCTGAACAAAGGTTGTAACATAACCAATGCAACATTGCTTGAGTACGCTGTTTGAGATGAACCACAGCGTACTATGGAAATTTGATATGTTGCATTGGTTACATTAGCGCGCATGTTCGGGTATACAGACCATTAGGTAGTTAAAAAAATTAACATTAGAAAATAAAAAGTTGTTAAAAACTACAGTTATTGAACAATTTGATAGGATTCTTGATTTGGTGGTCAAATTTGAAATCCTGGCCCTCAAAATGACATCTATTGATTTTTTAACAAAGTTTGTTTTTAGGTATAATTTCTGTATTGAATAGTTTGGTATTTAAAAGTAGTACTTCTACATACCTTATGAGCAACCAAGGTTGTCTGGTGCATCCAAGGGCAGTTATGAGGACATCTCTTTCCGAGCTCGACTGCGCTTTCAAGAATCTCTCCCATATAAAGTTCCATTGAGCAGTTCCTCCGACTCGTACAGAAGTGCAGTAGACAACATTACGGAGGTTTGGGGATATTCTGAAACACCACGTTGAAATTTTATTGGTTAGATGGAAGAGACTGCTACAGCAACAATTTTGAATTTCAGTGGCATATCCCAGATTAGATACGACTGGTTGATTACCCGAGGTATTAACTATAATAATATTTAAAATGAAACCACAAGACTAAGTTTTTTCAAATTTGGTAAATTATACCCAACACCACCTATATAAGAAGGCCTAAGCGCTGGCGGCCATTTTTCCTCTCGCGTCACCAGGCCGCCGACGTGTAGCGTACAGGTAAGTGTATACAGATATAGGCAACTGAATGTTGGGCCTCACAATGTGACGTAGCGCTAAGGCCTTCTTATATAGGTGGTTTTGACTTGTCTTTTTTCATCTTATTGTTTAAAAGTAATATGTCAAGCAGAATAACAAAAATAACAAAATTTTAGTGATGATTTCAATTTTATAGAAACTTTTGAAAAAGGTATCTAAATTAAAATATTCATAGGTACATTTTTTTTTTGATAATGCAACGACTTATTAAAAAACATATTGAATTTATTTATGCGTGATTTATACTGTTTACTTTACATAAACACATATTATTATTTGGAAAAGATGCCTATTTGATGCATATTTGACAATTTTAATATTAAATAGGTACAATGAATTTAGAGATTAAGTAAGAACTCGGACAAGATAATAATAATAATGATAAATCTAACTTACGGATTATAGACGTCAGGATTGGGTGTCATCATGTAATTGTGGAAGAGTCTCACGGCTTGTCCGACACACTCGTCATATTCCAACAAACAAGCAATGTTTATGACGTCTATTCTTTTGTACATGGTCAGCATGGAATCAGTCGGATTGTCATAAAAGCCCACTTCGTCAAACAACCCATTTATCAAACTCAATATGTATTTCTATAAATAAATGGAATTTACAATAATTATTATTAATAACTAGTTTTTTTCTGACAGATGTTGTCCTGTAGTCCTTTCTATTAATATTGATTTCGAATTTGTAATTTATACAAACAAATATTTTTGAATGTTAAAAAATTGTTTCTGAAAGCTCCATCAAAAATCTGCGTCCCAATAATTTTAATGTCAATGGCTGTCAAGTAAACAATAATTTTGTTTTTTAGAATTTTTCATAGATGGCGTCGAGGGAAATCCGTTCTATACTAACTTTAATATTATACAGGGTGGGGCAGAATGGACTCCCTAGTTTCAAACACTCACTGTAGAGCGTGCAGGTGGGTTGGTGGAGTAGGAGTAGTAACGTTAGGTGGGGGAAGCGATGCCATTTTCATATTACTAGTCGCCATGCAGTGGTCCGGTGAGCATCGAGGCTTTGTCGTAGAAACATTCTTTTTTTTAACAACAACAAAAAAGGTCGATTTTCCATTTGAGTTTGTATATTTTGTATTTTAAGCAGTATTTATACCTTATATTCAATATAGTGGGGGCCTTTTGCTAACATGCCATCGATATACCCCAACGCCACGAGCCCGGCTTTCCAAGGCACAAATTCCCTTTCATGTATCAAATATTTGGTGACATCCAAAGCCAGTTTGTAACTGAGTTTTCCTGCCAATGCGAGGTTCAAAGCGTCGTCTAATATTTGAGCACGGTTAGATGGTGGTATTTCTTCAAAAGTTTTTGGATTATTCAAATGTGATATGATCAGCCTCCAATTGTATTCGTCATAATTAACCCGATAAAAACCTAGAAATAATTTAAATACACTCATTTTAAACACATTTCAGAAAAATTATAAGGGCTTATACAAAAATCACAATATGATGTTTTTTACAACTTTCTTGCATTCCACACTATCAAAAATTGTGTGTATTATTTTTTGAGCAATCAAATCTTTTAAAATAAAAAAATTAATTGTAAAATATCGACAAGGCATGTATAGTGAAGTAACCTCTCATTGTACAAAGAATAAATACACATGATATTCTCAGTGCACCCTATCTCGCCCCAGTGATATTTTGGGCTTTATTCCCAAATCCTCCCTGAATGAGAGTTACCAGGTGAATTTTCAGATCGAGTAAAAGATTATTTTACGAACAAGGAAGCTTAGATATCCAAACTTTGATAGATATCAGATATGAGAAAGCATTTTATCGTAGAAAATCTCATTTGATAGCAAATTCTTAGATATAACTGAAGAGAAAGAATATTTCATACACAGAAAATTATCGATATTATAAAAAAACGAACCTGTTTGCTGGATGTTCACAATGACCCACTCATTTTCCTTCAACTTTACATTGCTAACCGTCACATTCTTTTCTTCTCTCATCCACAATACGGGCTTGGTGGATGTAAAGTTGGCCCTTGTTTTGGTTGTGTAAGTTATGGGAATCCACCATAGAGATTTCTGGGAAACGTTGGTTTTGTTTTGGGGCGATACCAGGAGAAATCTTTCCTAAATCATTCAAATCAAATATTATCTTCTACATAATAATTCAGTACAGATTCAATATATTGAATAAAGGTTCGTTATTATTATTATCATATTTTAATTTAACACTGCAGATCATTGCAGATATAATTGAATAGATCTATTATAACAGTGGAGACATTCAAATAACGCACCTGTTGGAATGTGATGGAACTTTTCTCATAATTCCTTGTGACATTGACCACTGGGTACCCTGTCTGAAGCGTCCAAGTGTTCATGATGGTGGCCACGGACATACTGGAATCAAAGACGCCGTCTTTCCTCGCTTGATCCGTGAGAGCCTGCCAGAGGTCCATCTGTGTTGCACTCTGATATTTCTTACTATTCAAATAACTGGCAATACCTTTGTTGAAGACTGAACTCGTCAAAAAGTGGTTCATCATTCTGATGATACTAGCTCCTTTAATGATAAGATAAAAAAATTTGGAAGTTTAATAGATGCATCAATAGAGATTTTTGAGAGCTTTTTGCAGAATCTGTGGAAAATGGAACTGAACGAATGCGGTATAGAAATTAACGCTGTAGTTAGATTATCGAGACCTAGACATGATTCAATAGGCAATAAATATGAGACATCAATAAAAATGGATATATCCATATCCAGATGCCAACTATGTACACATTGACCTATTGAAAGTATAGAACAGACCCTTTGTCCAATATTTTGAAGCCGTGCGGGGAGGGACAAATGCGTGCGGCGGCCATCTTGGTGGAACCACTATTGTGAGCATTTTTCATCAAATACATAATAATAAATATGTATTTTAGCGGAATTTTACTAATTTTAATTTGAAAATGTAATGTTTTCAGATACTTGGAGAATAATCTCTATATATACCGTATATCCATACAAATGCATAAAATTGTGGGTCTTACAAGATGGCCGCCAGTTGATTTCCCTTCCCCACTTTATAACTTCACTGTCATTCATACAAAGTAGTATAGACGTTCCATCCTCTTACTTCATTCATCCATTTATGTACATGACAGTAGTTGCTATCTATTAAGTTTGATGTTCTCAAAAATTTCAACGGATGGCTCTGTATCTAATTAACATCTACTAGCTATTTAAGGAATTTTGAAAGAATTAGAAGTGGCTAGCGTGTTTTCACAGTTTCGAATCCTCCCGGGACGGGCGCAGGCCATGGGATTTTTCTACATGTTGAAAATGTTGTTGCGAGTTGTTGTTTACCTCCAATGATTAACAACTGCGGATAAAAAGAGCCAAACAGGGAAAAGATAAACAATTTCATTATTATTTAATGTTAGGAAATTGTTATAAATTAAACATAGTGTTACCTTTTCCATATGATATCCGATCAAAAATATCGTTGATTTCATTTGGATTATTAACTTCAACAACAATTTGATGAGACGAGGACAGAGCGTCCAACGCAAACACATTTTGTATTTCATGAATTACAAATAAATCCATTGACTTCCACGATTTTTCGACCTAAAAAAGAATAAAGAAACTTTATTAATCCTATTTAAAATACAAAAAAAATCAGTTATCAAAAATATACCTAAAGTTGAAAGACTAACGGCGCTCAATTTAATTTAATTTTATCAGAAAATGGTTGCTACATATTAGCAGAGAATTCGCAAGTTACTGAGGTTCATATTTCATTACATATCTCTTTAATACAGTACATAAATTAATACTTTTCTGTACACTCTCTTTTCTGTCAGTTTAGGCAGAACTTAATGCCTGAAGCAATTTTTTCAGGCCAACCGGTACCACCCAGTATGAGATGGCTAACTACTTTGAAAATTCCTAATCCGACCGGGATTTGAACCCAAGGGCCCTAGAAATTGCTTTTCGCGAACGAATTTTTCAACAATGTAGAGTAGGAAGAAAATTGACTTTCCACTTTTTATATTTCTATAGAAGTGTAATTGTTGGTTTAAATCATTTTTATATATCTTCCAGTGGACAGATTATTTTTTTGCACTCTACATTGACAAAAAATTTATTCGCATAATTCATATTGTATATGGGTGAAAACAAAAAGAACGCCGATTCCGACCGGCACTGATCGGCGCAAATAATGTTTCTTTGCATTTGAATGAGGATACGTACATAGAGCAAAAGCAGGAAGTCGCTTTACGGCTACCCATTGAAAGCATAGACAGCATTATTTGGGTCGATCGGCGCCGGAATATAAAATGAATAATTATAATGAAAAATTGTACTAACTTACAGCATCAACACCGACATATTCCACATAACTAGCAAATCCTTCATTAAGCCACAAATCGGACCACCAAGATGGAGTAACCAGGTTACCAAACCACTGGTGAGCCAACTCGTGAGCAATGACAGTAGCGATCCTCGGTTTGTTGATTCTGGCAGTCACACCACCATCGTACAACATTGCAGTCTCCCTGAAATGCATAATTTTCAATTTCAAAAAGCCAACACACAATTTATTAATGACTAAATAATTAATTAATAAATAATAACTAATTAATAAATCATTAATTATCAAATAATAATTATTACATAATAACTAATTGACTAAATTAAATTTATACACCGCCACTGCCATCTTTGGAAATCTGTCGGAAACAGTAATACCTAATCAATTTCAGCTAACCAAAAGTCTGTGCAAGTGGTTTGGGACATTGCTAGAATTAATGTTTATATTTTATAGGATACTAGTTGACACCCAGCGCGTGCTATTATTCTATAAAAAAAAACACAAAACTTTGTAATAAGAATGACAGATGAGTTTTTTATGTTGACAGTCTGTATTTATGCGCAAGCACACACCAATGCGGTCAAAATAAAAGAAATTTGATTCTCAGTAAAACACTACACAAAACTAAACATTTTTATCAGATACCTTCTTGATATGCCTTAAAGACGGGTATTGAACCCAGAACCTCTTCTTCAAAATTCAATATGTGAACAGATAACGGAGCTACGAACTAGAGAGGCAGAGATCCAAAATCGCCGTAAGGAATCTAGCGTCAAAAAATAGCAACTTACCTAAATGTCATCAATCCCCAGTTTTCCATGGCGCCGGCATTAAAATCAGGCAATGCTATCATATCCATCTTTGGTAAAGGGTACTTTATCTGATAAAAGTCTTCAAAGTATGATAAAATCTTTGGACCAATATCTAAAGCATAATTGGCAGCCTCAATGGCGGTTTCTCTAGCCCAAACTGTGTAGTTTCCATTGGACTTATTGGCAAAATCTGATACAGCAAATGCTACCAAATATGTTGACATGGGTAGGGATTCTTTGAAGTGCGTCCACATGTAATCAGGCAAGTCTTTACTGAAATAATTTAATGCGCAGGATAAAATAATTGAACATTCAGAGGAATTAGTGAATCAAAGATATCAAAAATGAAGAATTACTTACACAGTGCTATTGAAACTTTCTGGGTTCATATTCGACAAAGCTGTCATGTTTTTGGGATGTGCTATGGAAATTTTGAAGATGGCTTTCAGTGCAGGTTCATCAAAGCACGGAAAAGCCCTACGAGCATCGGTTGCCTGAAACTGAGTCACGGCAATCCATCTACAAAAGCATAAATGATGTAAAACATTCTTAGACCTTCAACGCAAGCATTTAGGGCTAAAAAATGAATATTGAATTTATGAATACCTCGTTTTATTTTTGACACTATAGGAACTTCTATAAAAACCATGCAAGTTATCATTCAGATAACCTACAAACTTCAAATTGATCTGCAGTACGGATCCTTCACTGACGTTTTTATCCAGTTTTATAATATAAAACTCTTTGTCCGAATCGTAGACGCAATCTATGACTTTTATAGTTTCAATATTCTTCTTGTTGATAACGGACACATTGTGTGAATATACGTCCAGTTCGGCTGAATGTAATGTTACATTATCAGTAGAAGTTGTTACGTTTGTTTCTATATCGATTTCACCTTTAAAAGTAAAATTTCCTTCAAATATAAAAGGAATGAGTTTGACTGTGTATTTCATTGGAAGCATACTTTTGGGTAAACGTAAATTCAAAAAACTCTCCGGCAATTTGTTTGTTTTATTATTCTTATTTATATCTGGTGATTGTGTGGACGGTTTTTCATTTTCAGTGTCGTACAGCATATCGGTGCTTATAACCAATTCTGTCTTATTGCCGTTACATTCTGAATCTATTGATCTTGTTTGGATTTCAGTGTGCGTCCAGGTGATAAAGTTGTAGGTGAAATAAGCAGTAGCTATGATGGATAAGATATAAATGATGAGGAAGAAGAAGAGTAGGGTCTTGATTGGTTTTCTGGCCTTTGGTTTGGTGGAGTAGGTGATTGATGGAGGTCCTCCGTCCATGATGTTGAGTGGTTCTCGAACTTGCGTCATGCTGAGATTAATCTGCAAAAGAGAAACAAAAATTTATTGGTCATCAATCATCATGTAGGAAAAATGCAAAAAAATAATTTACTGAATAGATCACAAACATCCTTAACGCTCATTTTAGGTAATTGTACAATATTTGAATATAACTTTGGAACTCTTGAGTAGGTACTAAAAAAATTGACGGCCGCGGAGCACGCAGCTATACAACAACACGTGATTGACATCACTCGCAGGATATGCAGTCAAAAGTTGTAAAAGACCTCTTAAGATTTCAAAACGTGGTTATTAAACGAAAGTAATAATTATATAAAGAACCTGTTGACAAGACTTGTAAAAGCCTTAATAGGACTTGTATTGTTTTTTTTATTATTTTAATGAATAAAGAGTAAAAAAAAAGTCTGTTGATTCTAACCAGCCGTTTTTCAATCGCTGTGTTTTCGCACAATATATCAGTAGTGTAGTATTATAATGTACTAATCTATTCTCAATATAAAAATTACATCCGTGATGCACCTTTAAATCGAAGTAATTTCTAAAAGGTATTTACAGACGCATAACAAAATATATCACATATCCCTTCAAAAATTCAAATAAGAACTATGTTAAAAAAAACAAATACGGCTCGTTAATATATTATTACCTTTCCCGCCAGACGTGATCCTGTAGTTCTTACAAAGAATATTGATTTCGAATTTGTAATTTATACAAAAATTAGTAAATATGTTTTAATTTTAAAAAAAAATATTTCTGAAAACTTGAAAGATTTTCTATCAAAAATCTGCGTAATTCAAGTAAATAAAAATTGTTTTGTTTTACAATTTTTCACAGATGGCGTTGTTGTAAGTAAATCCGTTCCGTAATATTTTATTTAATATTATTTGCTATCCATTTTTCGATTTTTTAATAATTGTTATGTTGTCCTGGACGGAGAAGAATCCAACGAACCAATCATCATACAAATCTGTTCAGCCGATCTCGAGTTATGAGTGTTCGCACTAAACCGAATTTCTTTTATATTATAGATGAGATATGCGAGTTCCCTGACACTTAAGTGTTAATCAAATCTTCAGTTTAGTTTACGGAGACTATTTATAGTAATACTGTAATACGAGTATCACCGCTTAATCCTGCAGTAGGCGTTAAACGTCCTATCCTATCATGTATTTGTTTTAAAGTCATTTACAACAATTCAACATTGTCTAAGGCATTTTAAAGACAGGACTGTTGTAACAAGGACATCCTATTTACATATTATTGTAACAGATGAGGATTCTTTTAATTATTGTTAGTAAGTACCTACAATAAATTATACATCGGATTAATGGTACCAGAATGGGTTTAATACCATATACAAGGGCGGATCCAGGGGGGGGTCATGACCCCCCTTGGGCTGGGTCATGTCCCCCCTGACCCCCCCCTTGGGTTGGGTCCTGCCTTTACTTTAAAGTACAATACTTATATTTATTAATAAAATATACCTACTTTTCTATTATAATTATAAGTAATTGTGGACCCCCCTGGATCATGAAAATGACCTTTTTTTAGGAAAAGTGTAGTTTCCATATAGCATATTTTGCAAATTACCCTTTTACTATGTCGTGACCCCCCCCCCCCTGGCGCCAATGCTGGATCCGCCCTTGCCCGTATAATATTCACAAATAAGATTTGTTCGAAATAAACTAAATTATTTTGTTAAAGGGGTATTAGTACGTAATCTATTAATTAATCGTAATCTTCAGATTTTCCGCAACTTAGGGGCGTCCATTAATCACGTGAGCCCAAAAGGGGGAAGAAGGGGGGGTCTGGAAAAAAGTCTCGAAAGATAACGTAGGGAGAGGTGGGGTTTAGTTAGAAAATCACGTGCATTTATTTTTTTCTGATGAATTTCAAGAAACACAGTTGAACTTTCAGAAATTTTAAAAAAGTGACGAGAAACAAAATAATAAGTTTCTTAATTCTTTGTACTAAAAAAGTACACATGATTTTCTGGGGGGGAGGGGGGTATTCTTGAACATCGCCAAATATTACCACAGGGTAGTTGGGATCTAAAAAGTTACAAAAAACATCAAACTTAAGTGTCTATAATTATTGTAGTTTTTTAGATGTTAATCGAGCAAAAATTGAGAGATGTTCTAGAAATAAAAAAATTACCCAAAATGCAACTTGATAAACTATATAGCTTAAAATAAATATTCATTCTACAATAAAATGTCAATTTCTGTTTCGTATGTTAAGAACTCGCGGAAATAACAAGTAAAATCAATTAAGTAAAAATCGGGTCAACATTTTCGTGAATCACAATTGAATGTAGTACTTTCTACTATTTACTATAATATGCACAATCTAACTCTAAGATGATTTATTTCCTTAAAAAAGAGTCTTAAGAACATTTTTTTGTAACTATCCCACCGTGTCTCTCAAGGGATAGGCAGAGAAAACGGAACTCCACTTTTTTTCATCCTAATAACCAATATTAAGCCCTGTACTCACTTGTGCCGCGAACTTGTGACATTGCATCAATTTAATCGAAAGGTTAAGTGTATTCGTGATTCGAAAAGCAAACGCGAGCGGAACACATGCATCCTTTTGATAAAATTGATATAACGATAAACGTTCGCGGCGCAAGCGAGTACTGAGCTTTAGGTTTCTCGCACATTTTTTTGTTTCAGAAATGAATCTGGGCTCACCCGAGTGAACATAAACACATTTTTTTCATCTTTCAAACTAAGCTATGTTTGTGTTGTGAAAGCGGCACCGAGATACGAACCCACGACCTCCAATACGCTGTACGTACGAAAGCCTTCGATTGATACCACTCGATTACCAACCATACTTCACTCAACCTACTATTTCTTTTGCTTCAGACCAAACCATAGATTCTGGCCTACCATGAGGACGGATTGTACTTTTCGTTCGACCACGCTTTCGTACGCCTTTTTCTTTCAACCTCTAAAGTTTATTTTGTAATTCTTTCAACAAGACCAAACCACCTCGACTTAACTTTCATTTTTGTAACGGCACTTACCACATTCCTTCCTAATCTTCCCAATATTCTCATTCTTTTCCACAATCTTTTCTTCGTAGAGCTCCCGTCTCTACTGTATTTTTATACTAAATTATTCCTTTGTTGTTCATGTTTCACAGTCGTACAACATTATTCTCTACTAGCTGATACCCGTCTTGCTTTACGTTGTTGATTTGGCTAGTCAGACTTGAGCCGTAGGTTATTGAACAGGTTTTGTATGCAGCTTTCCCCTTCTCAGGACCAGTAGGCCTAGACAAAATGCATTTGGCAATAGACTACAAACTACTTCGACAATGTAGAGTAGGAAGAAAATTAACTGTCCACTTTTTATATTTTATGTTATAAGGATCATTGTTTGGTTTGAATAAATGTTTATATGTTCCAGTGGACAGTTAATTTTTTCGCACTATACATTAGCGATATCTTTGTTTGTAGTCGAACGCCAATTTGAATTTGTCTACGGCGGCATTTCACGCTAAGATTTAGAATGTGTAACCAGCTAATGTTTCAAAAAAGGAAAAAATAAGAGTCACTGCTAAATATGCGAAAAGTTTGAAAAACTAATGTCACTTTCAATATTTAAGTATAAAAAAAATAGAAGATGAGGAAAAATTAATACTCACTGTTGAATACGCGAAAAAATTAAAAGAAGAATGTAGTTATACATAGGTACCTACCTACCTAGTATTATATAATACGTGTAGTTGTTCCTAATGAAAACCTGTTTGTAGATATAGGTACCTACCTACCTAGTATTATATTATGTATAGTTGACCTACTTATGACTGTAGTGATACATTTAATGAGGTACCTTAGGAGAGAGAGGGTGCAAGCGAACACTGCTTTACCGGCTTTAGTCATCTGTCATGGCGTACATATTTTATAAGAAGTTTCGGTGAAAATCTTTATAAAATAAGAATTAA
Source organism: Mystacides longicornis (assembly GCA_963576905.1). Taxonomy (NCBI): domain Eukaryota; kingdom Metazoa; phylum Arthropoda; class Insecta; order Trichoptera; family Leptoceridae; genus Mystacides; species Mystacides longicornis. The sequence continues at coordinate 22,053,764 of OY756434.1, forward strand.
AAGACTTCTACTTATATTTTTTGTATTTCAAATCAAACTTCGATTGATTTTGTACATTTTCATACCGTAATGCTACAGTTCTACACAAAATTTAGACGTATAATTTTACTTTTAAAACATGACTTTCTCATTTTTGTATGAAGATTTTAAATTTATAGAAATTTGTAAATAATTTAAAATATATTTAATGAAATGTAAATATTTGTATCTCAGATTACCACAATTGTATTTGCGAAAAACTGCGAAGAAAAATATTCAACGCAGAACCTACGGTTTTAGCGTGATGCTCTTACATATAGTTGGAGTGAAACAAATAAATAAATAAATAAATATACATACATTACTGAATTATTATGTAGATTTTTTACTCATTATATTATGGAATATACATGAGTTGTGATCGGATTTCAAAAAAAAAATAGATTTCGTTGAAATTAATTTTCTCGACGTTTTCGAGGGTGTAGATTCCAAAAATGCAAAAACTTTTAAATTTCCGCGTACCCGTATCCGTACGCATATCCGGTACCCGTACGCGTACGCCAAAAATGTGTGCACACCCATAACTCATAGTAATTCTTATCCGATTGGATTGAAATTTGGTAGAACGGTTAGCCCCTCGATGTAGATGAGTCAGTAAAATGTTGAGATCTGTACCTTCAGGGGAACCCTCTTAAAGTATCCAAAGAAAATTTCACTTGGTCTAGAAAAAGGGCTAAAAAAAACGAAAAAAAAAAAATCTTCGATTTTCATAAAAATTTGGTATTCGGGTTGGTCTTATGCTCCTACATAAGCACGTAAAATTTGAGGTCCGTAACTTCAGTGGGTCCCCCTTAAAGTACCGATTAATATTGAATATGTAGTTCTAAAGCAGATAATAAAAAAGCTCCAATAGTCGACATCATTTTAAAGTTTCTATAATAATTCCAAGGATAAATTCATTTTAATCGTAAAATTATGAATTTTTATGCAAAGATATGTTTTACACGAAAAGGCTGTTATAATATACTATGAGTTCTGGGCTACCCTAGGTTAGCAGCTTTTTTTTTGGCTTGTAGTGAGACGTTGTTGTTTTGTCATAATAGGTTTTAACGCACCGACCACCCTGCTGCCGGCAACTTTATTAAGTTATTTTATTGGAAATCATTGGTTTTTAAAATAAAAATTATGTATTGTTAAACGAAAAATGATAAACAAATCCCGTTAAATTTTATCGCCTAAGTTTTGTGAAAGTTTAAAGTGTCGTTCTTAAAAAAGGACATTGGGCAACTAATGGGTTAAAGGAGGTCTAAATATGGTTAAGGAGGCAGAAACAAGTGTGACGGAAAGAAAATGAAGACTATAATATAAATTACTAGCTGACCCGCCCGTCGAACTTCGACATACCTAATCCAGAATAAAAATATATTTTTGACTTATTGCATGAATTAAATACAGTTTATGACATAAACACTGAATTAAATTTGGCTAATAATTTTTTTTTAATGAATCTGTGCTCACTCTTTACCGTGGGGTTGCCGGCTTAGAATAGCACCTCTGCTCTTTTTGCTGGTTTTTCGAGCATCCTGTAAGAGGCAGGAAATCGAAAAATCAGATCGGGACCGTGGGGTTGACCACCTCACGTCCTTAAAACAATCGGTCAGAAAAGGCGCCCATTCTCTTATATGGGTGTGAGTCCTGGCACCTGACCAAGGCCCAGGCACAAAAAGTCTCAGCCTTTGAAATGAAGTGCATAAGGAGAATTCTGGGCGTAAGATTGGTACCACCGCATCACGAACGACGCTATACGCCGGCGCACCCAGCGTGAGCCCATCACCTCATTGTGGGGAGGAGATGGACTTGGCTGGGACATGTGTTAAGGATGCCGAATGACAGTTGGCCGAGGAGAGCGCTGTTCTTCCTCCCATCAGGGTCCCGAAGACGAGGAAGACCCTCTCACACTGTGTTCCGCTCCTTCGAAGCAGAGCTGAGGGACATGGACATGGTGTGGGAGGAGGTCATAAACATTGCGCAAGATAGAGCGCAATGGAGAGCTCTTGTTGCCTCTTGAATTGTATTGTTGCTCACTCAAAGTGAACACAAATACACTCCTTGACTCTTTCACAGTAAGCTACCGAAAGCTTGTGTCGTAAGATGGTCGGCACCTGGGATCGAACCACGACGTCCGCAGTACGAAAGCCGGCGTTGTAACCGCTGGGTCACCAACCACTTATAATGTATAATATAATGATTTTTGTTGATTAGGATGCGGGATAAAGTTTGACAGGTCAAGAGTTTGTAATAAAAACAATAAATTCCTCTATAGATGTGTAACTTTAAAAAAATCCAAGAGATGGCGGTGTAGTAGTTAATAAATCACTTGTGATACACGTTACGATATTCTATTTTTTTTTTTTTTTTTGAAAGAATAGACGTCCATTAAAACCAAATTTTACCGAATTATTGTGGTATTAAAAATGATCATCGTGTCTCAGCCCCTAAACAGGAACCCCCATATATTTTTTAATGAATACTTTATCGCATTGTTTACAAAAAAAAAAAACTATTAACACAGATCGGATTTCTTTGTAAATACATAGGTACCTATGTACTGATAGCGGAAGACGTATGTAAAAAAAAATCATAGTATGAATCACAGGGTAAGTAGGCACCTATATGGGATATCCTATTTCACAGAACGACCACCATCTTAGGAATACAGAGCTCAGGGAGAGTGTGTATGTAATGCGATATTCGCCACTTTGGGTAGTCCTCGATCGGCTTGCCCTATCGATTTCAATGATAGGAACAAGTGTGACATTGCAAAAGAATGTACCTAGTTACGTGATTTTTGTGGCTTTTCACATACAATATCATATCAAATTATTATCATAATTAATACAAAAAAGGTATACTGTTGTGATGTGAATAAATGTAAACTAAGATCTAGAAACACTTCGATGATGTTATTTATTTTTTTTTTTTATTTTTTTTTTTTTATTTATTTACTTTCCACCCATAGGCCCATTCAGGCACTTAGGAGTGTCAAAAAACAACATAATTATTATTAAAATTATAAATACATATGCACACGAATACAAACAACAATTAACATAAAAGACTATAAAATTGCAAAAAATTACAAAAAGTTGTCAAAAGACAATTAAACAATTGTGAAAAAAAAGAGAAAAATATATATACAATTGAAATAAAAATCATAGTCAGATACATCATGCATTCGCTCGTGCGTGGTGTAAAAAGCCACTTTTGCAGTCGTCAGAAATCTTAATCATATGGTTATCAATAATTACAATAAAATATAGCAGCACAGGGTTTATTTCTCAATGCGGGATGGTGTAAAGGGCCACCCCGCATATCGTCATAACAGAGATGATCTATTTAGGAAGGTGCCCTTTGTTTTGGGATATTGTAATGTGGACCCTGTTTCTTGATGTCAAGTTGTAAGTGAACCCGTTCGTGCTTATTTTTCTAAGTAACTTAGAATGTATTACATAGTGGGTACCAACAGCATAAATCACTCATTTTTGAGTAAATTTTTTAAAAAGTTTACTTCTATAGGCACTCAATATCGTAACCCTTTGTATTATTGACACCTTATACAGGTGTGACCCAGCCAGGTAAACACTATTATATTCCGCATCATCCTGTATTTATGGCGTTTATTTTCACTGTCTTTCGTGATGTAGTGGTACCAATCACTTATGTAATACTTGATGAGGCCAACGTGAGTCTTGTGCCAGGGTCTTTGTCAGGTACCAGGACCGTTTAGAAGGAGAAGTAACAAAAGTACACGGTTAACAATTTACATATTAACGTCTCGACGCCGCGCGCCGTCAATAAGTACATATGATCCGACGACAGCGTGTGTCGTTTTGCATAGACAGGGATAGGCAACCAAAAGTCCACTGACTTTTTCAGGACCTTGACTTTTATATAAGTTTTGTTACAACAAATTTAAACTTACTGCAGTAGCCCTATTCTAAGTTTTATCGGAAAGTAGTCACGGAAGTAAAGTGAGTATTACACGATACATTTTGTATGGAAAGCGTGAATAGCGCTGCCACAAAGATATTTCTAGAAACAAAAGCGATTCTCGCATTCGATACGTATAGACGTTTTCCATACAAAATGTATCGTGTTACTCACTTTATTTCCGTGACTATCTTCCTTTAAAACTAAGAATACGGGTACTGTTTACTACTATAATAGTAGACGAAATGTAAACTGTTTGATGCGTGTGTGAATTAATAAATGAAATATACTTAAAATTGTGATGCCCATTCTCCTGTGTGGATGTGAGTCCTGGCACCTGACCAAAGCCCAGGCACAAAAGGTCTTCGCTTTCGAAACGAAGTGCCTCAGAAGAATTTTGAGTGTAATGTGGTACCACTGCATCACGAACGAAGCTATAGGTCAGCGCACCCAGCGTGAGACCATAACTTCTACCATTATGGAGAGGAGATGGCCTTGGCTGGGACATGCATTAAGGATGCTGAATGACAGTTGGCCGAGGAGAGTGCTGTTCTTTCTTCCATCAGGGCCCGAAGACGAGGGAGACCCTCTCACACCATGTTCCGCTCTTTCAAAAACAGCTGATGAATTTTGGGTGGGAGGAGGTCATAAGCATTGCGCAAGATCTAACGCAAGGAGAGCTCCTTTTGCCTCCATTTGCTCCGATGTGGGGCATAAAGAGAATTCGGATTAGATACTACTGGCATGTTCTTTATAATAAAAAATAGATTGATTTGATTCGATCTTTTTTTATGTTTTAGAAAAATATTGATTAAAATACGAATACCAAATAAATTATTTGGCGGTTCAGTTGGCCAACTTTTGTTCTGAAGTGTTGTGGGTTCGATCCCCGGTACTGACTTCGACCATATTCTCTGAGTGAGGCGAAATTCATTGGTGGTGAAATTTATTGTCTGCAGAATTTTATCTAGCAATCGGTTTAACGCAATCTGAAACAAAATGTCGAACGTTAGAAGAAATTTATGTAAAAAACACGAATAAAAATTCGTAGGCGACGGAGAATCGAACCTGGAACGTTTTGTGTAAGATCTGTTCTACTAAAATAAATACAATAACCATTGGAGCATTCTAAAAATTCTACAATGTTGGTATTACTGAGATATTTTTAAACGCTGAATTTGAAAGTGAATGAAACTTTATGTAACTTTGAAGCGTTCTTAATGAGTATAAGGCATGGAAACGACGGAATTCGAGAGGATTAGACCTCTCATATTCGTCCACAGAAAGACCAAAATCACGCTCTACAAAACAATAATCAGAACCGTGGTAAGATACGGATGCGAGGTGTGGACGATGACAGCAAAATCATCAGAACTGCTGGACATCTTTGAGAGGAAAGTACTGCGCAGAATTCTGGGGCCCGTGCGTGATGGCGAAACCTGGAGAATGCGATATAACGAAGAGCTGTACAACATCTACCAAGCTCCCATCAAGGCTCTCTGTGCACGCAAGACTGAATAGGATTAGATGGGCCGGACATGTACAGAATGTACAGAGGATGCCATCATCCCGGGCACAGAGGAAAATTATGGATGGACACCCAGGAAGTCGAAGAAGAATTGACAGACCAAGGCTGCGATGGTAGGACGAAGTCAGAAAGGATGCCGAACAACTTCTTGACTCACGAAATTGGAGGACCGAGGCAGAGGATAGGGTTGCCTGGAGGCGACGAGTATTGGAGGCCAAAGCTCGAATTGGGCTGTAGCGCCATCGGAAGAAGAAGAAGACCTCTCACATTCAGCGATATCTTTAAATTACTTTTACCGGCACCTGAAGATCTAGTCAAAGACAAAATAAAAATAAAATGGATCTTAATCAGTTAACCTTCAATGTTTGGGACCCCTGGCGTAGTCTTGAAATACTAAATATTATTATATCACAATGTTTCTATGAAGACAGAAAGCATTGTTGGTGTCAATCCATGCGGATGGTCGAACAAATAGTTTGGTGTCAATTGATCTATTCATCCTGCTTATCACAACAACAATGTAACCAGCTGTCTTCACGTCAAACTATTGTATTTTGCCACAGCCATTCGGAATATTGACACTTAGTGTAAAAAACTTAATAAGGTGGATTTAGACCATACGACCGCATGCTCTACCCTTACTCGCTCGTTTGATACAGAGCTAACAATTACGTTTTCAGACTCAAAATCAGGCATGATTCACTGTCTACTACAGACACTTGACGAATGAGCAATATACTGTAATTGGCAATCTTTAGATTATCTACCTCAGAATTATAGTTCTTGCTCATTGACATTTGATTAGTGTCAACGTTAAAATTTTAATACAAACCTTTGTTTTCTGAAACCTGTCGGCTTTGTGATATTCAACACCCAAAAATATCTCTTCATTATTGGCACTACAGCCCATTCAATCCGGTCCATCTCCCTCGTCCTCCTCCATTACTTCAAGACACTCCTTCATCTACTTAAGATTCTGTATTCCTACACTACTAAATTTCTCCTTTTGTTTGTGTGTCAATAATCTACCTCGAAATTCTGGATTATATGATATCAAACCTTACAGACCTCTACCTGTGGTATCTTATTCTTCTTCCTGGCTTCCTTCCAATTTATCGCCTCTGTTGGCTGTTGGAGTTGGCTCTTCTCATCCATAGGTTGTAAGCTCTTCGTCTCTAGATGCCTTTTTACTTTCGTGTCTCCACAGAATCCAGCTGTATTGCATCATACAGTTTTCCTTCGGTCACCCTCTCTATAAAATACGGGGAGGATTAATCCACATTGCTTGATTCACCGAGTGCACGATCTGATAGCCTTCTTTTTTGTGCCCCGATTCGACTTAAAATTTCTCAATTTATATCTACCAATATATAACGCCAACCAGGCGTAATGGAAAGGTTTTTCTCCTAAATACATTTGAGTTTCATTGTTTTTGGACGTTTATTTGACTTCATTGCCTCTATATTTATATTGTATTTTTTAAACCATTTTCTTGATATCTTTATTGTTAACTTATTATTGATTGATTTTACTTATTGATTACTTATATTGTTGTAATACATCTATCTATATTGTAGTGTTTACCTACGTGTATGTATGTATGTATATATATATATATATGTGTGTATAGTGTGTTTTTTTTTAAAAAAAATTTATAGTTTTTAACTGTTATTTTACATCATTATATTCATTTAAAACTATTTCTTATTGTTAATATTATTTTGATTTTACATTTTTATTTTTATTCTATATATACAACATTTACATTACATTTTTGTATATATATACATGAATGTTTGCTAAATGATTTGATTTTCATCTTTAATGTTTACCTTTGAAATTCTAATAATTCATTGTGTTATATATATATATATATATATGTATTTTGTGTGTTTTTTATTTATTTATTTTATTTATTTATTTATTATTTATATATTTTTTATAGTTCTTTTACTGTTATTTTACATCATTATGTTTATTAAAAACTGTTTTTTTTTATTGTTACAATTATTATTGATTTTACATTTTTATTTTTGCATTTACTGCATTTCATTGCATTTGTATATAAATATTTACTTTATGATTAAATTTTTACCTTTAATGTTTTTACTTGAAATTCTATTAATTCATTGGGTTGTAGGTGTTTTATTTAACCGTTTATTTCCATTTTGACTTTTATTGTGTTTTTTTTTTGTTATCATTATTAATATTTTCACATTGTTTGCTGGATTCCATTGATTAATTGTAATTTTTATTAAGTATAGTGTATTATTCTTAGGTATAGGTATTTTATTTCATTGATCAATAACCTCCTCTCCAAGACAGGCATTGCCTAGTGGAGGGAGTCACTAAATTGTGTATTATTTCTAATGTATTATTTTTCATTGAATAAAAAAATTATTATTATTATTATAAGGTTCACGGAATTTCCAACATTTTATTAGCTATCACGCTAATAAAATGCGTGTATCAAGTGGATTGGATAGTGGAACATTTTGGGATGTCCGAAAGAGTGTCACTTTATCTCCTATGTTATTCAACCTATACTCTGACATAGTATTCAAAAATGAACTCCACGATATAGAGAAGGGGATAAAAATTAACGGGTTTACTTGGGGGAAACGCTGACGACACTGTTATCCTGGCGGACAACATGAACGATCTACAACTTCTTACTTGTTAATAGGATTAACGATTCAGGAGAGAAGTTAGGTCTAAATATGGACGTCAGTAAGACAAAGTTCGTGATTTTTAGCCGATAAAACCATGCAGACGCGCTTATATAGAAAGAATTAACAAATTCAAAAACATTGATCCTGAAATCATAATGAAATGTAGAATAGAAGCAACTCGTGCAGCATGGGAAATGTTTTCTGCAATCATAACCTCAACTTCGTCAGAGAATGCGTAGGTGCTTTTGTCTGGTCAGTGCTACTATATGGGGTAGAGTCATGGACCCTCAAGGTGAGCACTGTGAACCGCCAAAAGGCATTCGAAATGTGGCCCACTGCCAAATCTACATAATATTCGCACATTCGTTGAAAAACAGAATTTGATTTAATATACAAAAATAATATTGAATTGTTTGATGCATCACTAATAAAAATGGAAAATAAAAAATATTGCTTCTCTCTAAGATTTTATAAAGCTGTAATAAACCTTTTTCTTCCCGGGGCCGCATTGACCATCGGAAAAGTTAAAAGGTCTACAAATACACATCACAAAAATATTGTGCCTATAAAAACCTTCATATCGATGATTTTTCCCCAGTTATGACTGACAACATAATGTATTATTACAGTCACTACTATCAGAGATTGTAAACATTTTTTTTAATTTGTATAATTTATTTAATCACCAATCGACATAAGAAGTCTCTTTTAATATAAAATAACAAAAATCAAGAACATCGTCAATACAAAATTTTGAATACGAAACAATAAATTTTTAGAAATAAAGTCTACACATACTGCTATTTCAAAATTTATTCATTTCGTTCAAACAATTAAGAAATAGTTGTGTTATTTTTTAACTGTCATTTAAGTCATAATATTTTCTATGAGATTTCATACCGTTTTGATGCTCATCTTTTTTCATGCAATGAAAAATTTGATTTTCAAAGATATAGAAGCATAATAGAAAGGCCTAATGTATGATATGATTGAGGATATAATATAACCGCGGGGACGAATCCCAGATACAGTCAATAAAATCTGTTGTATCGTACGACTCAGGGAATGACCTCGGGGACGAATCCCAGGTACACTCAACAACATGTGATTTATGGTACGATTGAGGGCATGACCGCGGGGACGAATCCCAGATACAGTCAGAAACGTGTGCTGTATGATACGATTGAGGATATCACCGCCGGAATGAATACCAGGGATAGTTCTGTTAACAAAATTAATACTTACAAAACGTGCGTATTACGATATCATTTTATTTATTTATTTATTTTTTTCCCAAAAAAAACTAAAAAACATAAGCATTTTACAATGTGTGTAAATATATAATTTGTATAAAGGGTTTATTACCTCACTAGTGGAGAGTCTGTGCTGAGGCAATACTACTTAATGTAAAAAGAAAAAGAAACCATGCACCCATCAACCATATATGAAGTTCTCAACTTGCATTAGAAAATGGCAATACAGAATAAGCACGCACACAAAATAAAACACACATACATTCATAAAGTCTTTTCAGCACATTTCACAAGCATCATCCATCACCAATTTAACCATTCATAACTGCAAAAAACAACGTCGTCCAACTCAGAAGTCCCTATCTTAAAATTTGCATTAGCGCACTCTCCGATCCATCAATTCCAACCCGCAATTTAATTTAATTTAATTTAATTTCTCATTTCATTTAATATTTTTAAATGAAATGAGAAATGCTTTAAGGTCCCCAGACCGATGATTTAGCATAGCTCCCTCATAGTATTGCCCGTCGCAGAACCGAACACTTGAATTAATTAAACGCCAGTCAAGGAGGAGACGAACGTGCCTAATCCCCCGATGCAGACATTATCGAGTCTGGCCAATACAGAATTCGCAAGGTCGAACAAACACTGGATTGTTCGACTTAATAGAACTTCGATACTTTGTAAAGGATCTATGCATGTACCCAGACGTTCGAATTTCGAAAATCATTTACAGTACCCCCTAAACCGCTAAAGAACACTTTCGCTAAAGGAACATTTAAAATTTAAAGTTTCCTTTAAGTTGACGGGTTTCATGAAAAATATTCTTTAGCTAAAGTTTGAAATGTCAAAAAAAAATATTTGAAAGTTGGAAGCAGTTGGTATTGTTACTATGGAAATCTATGAAAAACATAGGTTTTTTACTAATAATTTCGCGGAATTTCAGTTGATCTGTCAATTTCATTTCTCAATAGAGCATCAAAGTGCCGTTTTTGTGTCAATTTATTATTATGGTTTACGAATTAGTAGCCGAAATCTGTAACCAATAATATTCTTCCCGTTTTACCATGTTTTCCACCCTATTTTAGTCATTTTTGTCCACAATGTTACCGCATACAAAAGTTCATCTTTGTGACTGATAAAGCTGGTAGGAAGCGCCACGAAATTTTCTATGAACTCCGGCAGCAAAATATTGAACTACACTAAAGTCGACTTTAAGTCCCAAGAAAGGGACTTTAACATAAAGTGTCATTTTGTTATTATGAAACGCGTTATTTTTTAAAGGAAACTTAAAGTCTTCATTATTTTTTATGAAACCGGCTGTCACTGATGTTTTATTGTAACCTTTCTGGGCCCCCAGATAATTTGAGTTTTCGCAAACGATTTTTAAGACAGTGTAGAGTGCGAAAAAAATGTACCTGGAACATAATATAAACAATAATTATTTAAGCCAAACAAAGACACAGTTTATTTTCTTCCTACTCTACATTGTCGATAAATTCGTTCGCGAAATTCAAATTGTTTAGGTCCTCAGAAAGGTAACAAATGATAGCAAAATTGTCCATAGAATTGGATGGCTTTACGTCAAAACATGTTAACTGCCTATGAGTTTCTAAAGCAGATAACATGTTTTGACCTAACACCATCTAATTGTAGAGCGCTTCTTCAGGTGTGCTATTTGATTTAAAATTAGATAAAAAAAAAAAATAAAATTTAAATTACTTCAACCAAGAAAAATGCATGTTCTACAACTTATAAATTTAAAAAAAACATTTTTAATTCTTACAAATCATTTTAATTTAATAATTCAAGGTAAAGCCACGGCCATGCTGGCCAAATAGAGGCTCTGGCCAATCATGGGCAAATAGTGTGGCCGATGCACCAATGACCAATATCACCAAATATTTCACATTGGCCGTTACTTGTTTACTTGTCGATTGAGTTCGCAAGTATTCACCAATATTGGAACAATGTGACAGCTGTCATGTCTTCCATGTTGTTATTTTCATAGTGATTTGTACATTTTTTATAATCCTGATAAAATAATGGAAGATGACAATGATAATATCATATTATGGCATTAATTGCAGCATCCTATACAGTGATACATGCGGCAACTGCTTTTCTGTTATTAAAAATAATGAAAAACGCAAACGGCAAAGACGGTGGTTGATGCTTTCTTTAAACCACTCGAGTACCTATGTATGTAATGTACCCATGATTCTTGTTTTTTTTTTATCAATATCTTTTATTTTAATTTATGTTATAGTCCAAATCAACCTATAAGAGCTAGGTAAATATATACCTATTGCAAAACAATAAACATCAATAAAAATTGAAGGTTAGGTTTAATAAAATTATGAATGTTTTTATTGTGTATATTTGTGAATTGGAAATTATATTAAAATATCCTTTTTGCCCAGGGAGATAAACTCTCTTGAAATTCCCCACTCAGATAGTATACAGTGAATAATTGGAGATTAGAATGTAAAATGATGAATAAAAGCAAGAATTAATCAACAAATCAGTGATAGAAACATTGTGTAGCAGTCTAGCCTCGTGGCAGCTGTCAGAGTTGGGCCAATAGTGTAGCCAGGTGTACAAGTATATTTGCCAAATGTTGCTACTTGCCAATGCTTGGCCAGAGCCACTATTTGGCCATCCTGGACCAGCATGGGCCATAGTGTAGCCGTAGCTTAATGAAAATAACGGTGATTAAGCCAAATATGAGTCTACATTTTTGCATTAATTTTTCATAAAGTATCTCTGAAAAATCTCTCAAAATAGAATGTATTTTGAGAGAATATGTATCTCTGTCGAACCTTTCACGAGTAAGTATGTTCCAAAGCATAAGCTGAATTTGTACCTGCATGGAGCCAGGCTCTTCCAGAACCCTGGACTTAATTAACTGTAAACCAATTACATGCACCATTAGTTTCTGGATTCGTACCACCCTTTCCGCTATGATCGTGAATAAAGCTAGGTAGGTACGCATCTCCCAATTTTCATCAAATAATAAAACTATTTCGTGTTGTAAATGTTATCGCTTGTAGAAAAAAAAAATGTGTCTATGCTTAACATAAAAACAGCAAGGATCCACGACGATTAAAATCCAACGCAGAACCTACGGTTTTAGCGTGATGCGCCAATATACAAAAAAAAACAAATAAATATACAAACATTACTGAATTATCATGTAGATGTAAACAAACAGTCATTTACAAAATGGATGGATGATTTATGCCACCAACAAATCAAAATGAATCATCCACCGTTATCAATCAATTTTGTGATTAAAACGTAGTTGTGCCGGTTACAAGACATATAGTAACTAAATTATTACCTACGATGCTCTTTTCAATATATTTATATAATAATCTATATATTTCCACAGAACCCAAACTCAATAAGTACTCCACATTCAGTGGGTACTCTACATTTGGGAATCTGTGGTATAACTCAAACCTGTCTCTCAAGGGGTAATTAACTCTTAACAATATATAGTTAGTGGACCAACAAAGAAGTATGTATAGTTATTCAGTTCATTATTAAATTTTAATAAAACCTACGGTCTCGAAGTATAAAAGAAAACTAAAATATACGCTGAAAGTACCTGGTAAAACAATCAAAACAGATTTTTCTTTTTAATATTGTCAACAGATGGCATTTTAACAAAAATACAGATAGTCGCACGGAACATTAGAAAAATTAAGAAAACTCAGCGTGAGCTACCTTCTTAGCGCTTTTGACAATATACATTAACTTTTCAATTTTTTATTTTAATTTTCTTTTGACATATGTCAGTTGTTTGATAGTTGATGCGATTGCCAGAGTGTGACCTGTTAACATCGTTGAAAACAAATGCATCGATCGGAGTTATATTGGTTACATTAAATTTATCACTATACAAATTCCAGTTCAATATAGGAACGTACAAAGTAAATACAGGACAAAGTCTATTGAAAAAGCTAGTATTTATATAAATGAATGAATGGACAGTGTTTCGCGCTAGAAGCAACACGTAAAACACCAAAAAGGAAATGGCCAACCCCAAAGAACCTCAAAAAGATGGCGAATGAGGATATAAATGATGGCTTTATTCGGAACAAAAATATTGCAATTGATAAAATGATTAAATAAAAGGAGATATTATATGGAATGGTATTATTGCTGGTAACTGTTAGGTAGTTAAGTAGATGGATGGGAGAGACTGGCGGGTTCAAGGACGCTCCAGAAGTACTGGCATAAAGAATCCTGGAAGAGTACCTTCTGAGTACCATCTGACGTGCGCTGTCCTCTTTTCCTAAACAAGATGAATGGATCCAGCACATTACATAACAGCGCGTACTTCATATTACAATCTTATTGACATGTGTTCCTCGTAACATGAACGTAATTGGATTTTGCTACAAAGTAAAGATTTCTTTGTGCAATTAACCAGATTTTCAATATGAACATTTAATGAAAATGTCCTGTATCTACGCTAAAAGTAAAAGAAATATCAAATGGGATATGGGATATAGATTTTGTGGTTGGATGTTAGAGATTGTTTCGGCTATAATCCCGCCATTGCCACTTTTTTTATACACTGTTTTTTAATTTGTGCATAAAGAATTAAATAAATAAATAAATCTATATACCTCCGGTAGGTAACCTATCTATATATTTATACGTGAAGGAAAATCTTTGTGACTATTTTAAAGCCACGGCTAGACTATGGGCCATGTTGGCCAAATAGAGGGTCTGGCCCATCATGGGCAAATAGTGTGGCCGCTTCACCAATGACCAATATAGCCAAATATTTGACATTGGCCGTTACTTGTTTACTTGTCGATCGAGTTCGCAAGTATTCACCAATATTGGAACAATGTTGACAGCTGTCATGTCTTCCATGTTGTTATTTTCATAGTGTTTTGTAATTTTTATTTATAATCCTCATAAAATAATGGAAGTTGACAATGATAATATCATATTATGGCATTAATTGCAGCATCCTATACAGTGATACATGCGGCATCTGCTTTTCTGTTATTAAAAACAATGAAAAGGGCAAACGGCAATGACGGTGGTTGATGCTTTCTTTATACCACTCGAGTATGTATGTAATGTACCCATGATTATTTTTTTTTATCAATATCTTTTATTTTCATTTATGTTATAGCCAAATCAACCTGTAAGAGCTAGGTAAATATATACCTATTGCAAAACAATAAACATCAATAAAAATTGAAGGTTAGGTTTAATAAAATTATGAAAGTTTTTATTGTGTATATTATGTGAATTGGAAATTATATTAAAATATCCTATTTGCCCAGGGAGATAAACTCTCTTGAAATTGAATTGAAGTGGTTGGTGACCCAGCAGTTACAACGCCGGCTTTCGTACTGCGGACGTCGTAGTTCGATCCCAGGTGCCGACCATCTTCCTCTTTCACGACACAAGCTTTAAGTAGCTTACTGTGAAAGAGTCAAGGAGTGTATTTGTGTTCACCTTGAGTGAGCACAGATTCATTTGAAAAAAAAAATATAATGTGTAAATAGTCATATTATGTTAAGTATTTGTATATTTTGTACCTACAGGTGAGTGTATTTGTGTTCACTTTGAGTGAGCACAGATTCATTTTTATAAAAAAAAAAAATTCCCCACTCAGATAGGAGTATACAGTGAATAATTGGAGATTAGAATGTAAAATGATGAATGAAAGCAAGAATTAATCAATAAAACAGTGATAGAAACATTGTGTAGCAGTCTAGCATCATGCCAGCTGTCAGAGTTGGGCCAATAGTGTAGCCAGGTGTACAAGTATATTTGCCAAATGTTGCTACTTGCCAATGCTTGGCCAGAGCCACTATTTGGCCATCCTGGACCAGCATGGGCCATAGTGTAGCCGTAGCTTAACGGAAAATGCGCGGAGGGTAGAGGTGGCTAATGCACTTATTTTCTAAAAATTATGCATAATAATAGATTAAATCAATAAAAACAACATTACAAACACTACTGTAATGTTACGTATTTGATAATCACACACCTTTCCACAGACTTCTTATAAAGAAGATTAACTTCATTGGAAAATAATGTAAAATGTAAAGCGCCTCACATTGGGTGAGAAAGCTTTTTGACGGAATGTTTAAATGGAAAGTTCAGCTGAAAATAGCGGGATATTCAAACTCATTGCGTCAAATTAAGAATAGATCATATTGGTTTTTTTTTTAATAATACCTTTTAGAAAAAAAAACTTTACACATAATATCAATCAAGATTTAAAATTTGACGTATCCATGTCATTTTTTTTTTCAATAAAAATGAAAACAATAGAATGTGTTTTATGATGGTGTGGTAATATGAACCACACGAATGTCGGCCAATATGGCCCAGGTCCATATTATCACCCATGTTTTGATTTCAAAGGTTTCTTATAGTTTCAGAAATTCTTTTTTTGTTACATTAATTGAAAGCGTAAATGTTATTTAATTTGGTATTTTCATAAAGTCAATATATTTTTTTATTGAAATAAAAATAAAATGTCGTTTTATTCGCCGTTTTATTTAAATAAAGTCCATATTATATTATGTGCCATATTCCCCGTACTTACTCTACCTCAAGGTTTCTCTTTTCCTCTTTCAGGTTCTTTCAAAACGTTCCCACTCCATTGCTGTTGCAACTTATACTGCATTATACTGTACTAGAAGTGTTCTTAATGAAATTATCACATTCTTAACAATACATCATCTTACTACATGCTTTTTGGAGCACATGGTGTCTCAGAATGGACACTGAGGTTTGAATTCTTGTAACTTTTTTTTTATTTAAAGTGGTTGATTGCCTGGCGGTTACAACGCCGGCTTTCGTACTGTTTGGTGCGGACGTCGTGGTTCGATCCCAGGTGCCGACCATCTTCCTCTTTCACGATACAAGCTTTAAGTAGCTTACTGTAAAAAAAGTCAAAAGAGTGTATTTGTCTT
The DNA here is from genome assembly GCA_963576905.1 of Mystacides longicornis. Taxonomy (NCBI): domain Eukaryota; kingdom Metazoa; phylum Arthropoda; class Insecta; order Trichoptera; family Leptoceridae; genus Mystacides; species Mystacides longicornis. Next base: position 22,070,148 of record OY756434.1, read on the forward strand.
AACAGATTCATTAAAAATATTTTGAAAAGTTATAAGAAATTCAAACAAATGCAATTCTGCGCATTGTTGCTAACCCGAAAAGTGGAATAAATAGGAAGATTGGTTTTTGATTTCCGGAAATGAGAAATTTCCCCAGGAAAAGTCATTCCAATTAGTTTCTATCCGAAAAGAAGGGTCGTTTCAATAATTCGGTATCCGGAAAGGTAACAAAAAAAAGATCATTTGGATAATTTTGTGATTTTTATACCGATAACTTCTAAAATAGGTAGATTTATTACACAAATAGGTAGGTAATCAGACAAGGACCAAAATCCGTAGATCCACTGAAAAGTTTATATATTACAGAGTACAAATATAATTAGAGACCTTTATCAACAGTCACGTGACTAATAATAAATTATCAATAATAATTCATTTTACTTTCATCCACAAGCACAAGACAACACAACATCGCTTATAGGTACTACGTTTAACTAATTATATGATTGAAACATAAAATTCCTCTAAAACGTTAAAAATAAAAAATCGAATGTCACACACCGCTACCGACAATAATTATTATTGTCTTCAGTTTGTATGAGTTTAACAGCAGTCACGTGGTACATGTTGAGACCATGCGCATTGCGCAGTAGCACATTATTTCTATAGGATTATTTATTTTCTTCTCAAAGGTAGATATGCCGAAGCTTATTCTGCGCCACCCGGTGCAACTTTAGTATTGATATTGTTTGAGAAGTACGAAGCGTGTTGGGAAAGGCATTGAAAATGTGAAAAGAAACAGACGTTGCTGAACAAAATGAAGCCTATTGTTATAGCGGAGAGAACGGCAAAGTTGTATATAAAGTTGCGACGGAGCTTCTTGATTCAAAGTTCTTGTTTCAACAAAATCACGATTGTTTCAACTGTTTCGAGGGACATTATTAGTTTATTAAAAAGTTTCAAGTCTCTCACTGCCACGATGTTGCGACAATTTGTATATTATTTACTAACCTTCCCGACAGACGTTGTCCTGTAGTCCTTACTAGGAATATTGAATAAGAATTTGTAATTTATACAACAATACGTTTAAAATATGTTTGAATGTTTAAAAATTATTTCTAAAAGCTCGAAAGAAAATCTATCAAGAATCTGCGTACCAATGTTTTGAAACTCAATGGTTGTCAAGTACCTAAATAAAAATTGAGTTGATATGGATTTTCTCACAGGTGGCGTTGTTGTCAGTAAATCCGTTCCATACTAACTTTAATATTATATTTTATATTATTAGCTATCCATTTTTCGAACTTTTAACAACTATATTCTGTTATCCGGAGCGGAGAAGAATGTAATAAACCAAGCATCTTAAAAATCTATTCAGCCGATCTCGAGTTATAAGTGTTCGCATTACCCCGACCTTATTTCATATTATAGATATAGATGGTGTTTACAATAAAAAACGGATGCTTGCAAAAGATGTTTTGAAAATTCAGCAAAATTTAAGATTCAAAACATGAATGATGGTAAAGTTAATAACGTTGAGAGTGAGATATTTTACAAAATGCAGATTTACGTATTCTTGGAACCTGTGTCCATTATTTCTGTATAATTTTGATAACTCTGTATTGTCGGAGTGTATCGCATAAGAAGAGGGATCGCTGTACATCTAAGGTTACTAATAGTGTGACACCATACAGTTTCGAATAAACGAAGTCCCTTTTATGCAAGAAACATTGTACAAAGTAAAGGCCGTGTTTTAAACAAAGCACCTCCTAGTACGTTAGTTCAAAGTTGCGCGATGTTTGCTCGCCCCTTATCTCCACAATAAACTACTAACAAAGGTCCTTCGAGCCGAATATTTTAAACGAGTTTCATGCTGCGGAATAACTCTGACTTTAATTAAGGGTTTAAAAGAAAGTAATGAACGTTCTGTTTCAAATATACACCTCAATTCATTTAGCGGCAAAGTGGGTCATTGAATAATTTCTATCTATCCAGAAAAAGGTTTGAAATACTTTTGAAAAAATAATTTGTGAAAAATAGAAGATGTAATAAACCAGAAGGCGTGGTAGACGATGAGAAACGATCGAGTGTGTTTGACGTTATGAAAGGCAGCTTAACGCCTATAATAATTACCAATTAATATAAATCCCGTCATACCCCAGATGTACATAATTATCTCGTTTTTTTCTTTTGACCTTGGCCCTGGCACTGGCCTTGAAGAGTGTTGATTTTTCTCTAAAAGATATGTTCAACATAATCGAATCCGCAACTCTAGCCGTCTCAAGCAAAGACTCGAGCCACTAGAGACTAGACGATACGCTGTTAAGAAAAAGTCATCATAATAATGGTCTGTTTTCCTAGGAATACGGTACTGCTACAAACAGCGGTGAATTTGTGCAGAAGATTGTCCATGTGCTTCGTCTGACAAAACGGATGTTTTCGAAAATCGCGACACAGTTTTTGTCGCCAAGATAACCACATAGAAAATGTTCTACACTGACACTATTTATAGCAGTACCGTATTCCTAGGAAAACGGATCATTAATCAGTCTTCAAAACTGAAGTTAAAGACGGTCGAAAGTCTGAAGTGGTTTCGAATTTGTAAAATTTTACCTCTAAAAATTCGAACATCAATGAGACTTAAGTCATTGCATCAAACAATTATTGGTTCCATAATAATAATGTGAGAACTATTATTATACGGCAGAAGAATCTAGAAACATTTGCAACGATGTACAAAACTATCTAATCGGCCGGGGACATCAGTCTCTGAGCATGATAGGGACGCTTGGAGAAGTTTCAAGATGTCCAAACGAACGTGGGTTATTTAAGTAAGATTGAACTTTACTTGATGACAATATGAGGTTGATTTTATGTTACAAAGAAAAACTTAAGTGAGCGATACCTATCTTCCTCAAAATTTAAACAACAAAAGCTGCACGACATGTTGTAAAGGTTAGAAATCTGGGGTTAATGTTGTGAGGTACCTTCTTTACTCAAACAATATTATGTTGGGATAAAATAATCAAAGAGATGTTGCTCTTTCTTGTACGAGGCGAAGAATGCCTCCAGGCTCTCCGAGAAATATGCTTTGTGGGAAATATTTCAATTATGCCGCTGGAAGTTTGTTGAGGCCTTGCGTTTTACGCACTGCTCGACATGATAAAGGTAAACATAGGTACTATGCTAATAAACTAACTTGAGTAAGTAATTATTAGTTTTGCGATGAGTACCTCAAAAACTCCACTATGAGCATAGAAAGGCAAGCAATGTGCTTCAAAATAATCTTTCCATCTTTTTGGAGGTACCGAGATCAAGGGCGGATCCAGCTTTGTTGCCAGGGGAGGTCACATAGTAAAAAAGGTCATTTCCAAAATTTGGTATCTGGAAACTACACTTATCCTTAAAAAAATAAAAAACATTTCCTAAATTTGATATCTGGAATCTAAACATTTGATCAAGGGGAGGGGGAGGGATCATGACCCACAAGAAATTATGATTACAATAGAAAAGTAGGTATTTCATTAATAATTGTAAGTACTGTACTTAAAAATGGCCTGGACCCAGCCTAGGGGGTCCAGGCCAGTCCCCCTGAACCCCCTTGGATCCGCCATTGCCCGAGATGTTGTTCGCTACCACGTTGGATATTCGGGTGCTGTGCATCCTAGCTATGTAAGGGCTGATCCGGGGCGGGGTCATGGGGGTCATGACCGACCCCTGGGCTGGGTCCAGGACCTAGGTGAACCACTTATTAAAAATTGTTAAACATAATGTTTTTATGTACATATATTTAGTCACAATATAGATTTTATTTAAGTAATTTCATAGGTAATTTTATATTTGTACCTATATTATTATGTTAAAAATAAATAAATAAAATAAAAAATAAATAAAGGTACCTAGGTATTTTTAAGTACGCTGTACTTAAAAAAATACTTATTAATAACATTCCTACTTTTTACTTGTGTCTATTATTATCCAAATTAAATTATAACTTCTTGTGACTTGACCACGACTATGTGACCCCCTCCTGGCGCCAAAGTTGGATCCGCCCTTGCATGTGGTTAGGCCAGAAGCGTCTCCGTGCCCTGCCCCATCTGACGATGTCCTCTGTGTTGCAGGTCTCTCTGATGGCAGTATTTCGAATTCTATCTCTTAATAATCTTCCAAGAAAAGCAGGCACAGTCTTCATTTCGGATGTTGTGAGCGAAGCTTTAGTTCTATTTGTTGTATTCTAATCGTATAGCTACGATTTATTAATAAATAATTTTAAACATACCCAGACAGAAACTATGTTTTATGAAAAAACTAGCTTTCCCGACAGACGTTGTCCTGTAGTCCTTACTATGAATATTATTTGGAATTAGTAATTTATACAAAAATAGATTTAAATATAATCAAATTTAAATAAAAAACTTTTTAACTATTCCACAAATTTATTGTACCTGACATGTTTCGAAGGGGCACGCCCTTCATGGTCACAGGTTATTTGAAACAGGTTTGGTCAGAGTTTCAAATAACCTGTGACCATGAAGGGCGTGCCCCTTCGAAACATGTCAGGTACAATAAATTTGTGGAATAGTTAAAAAGTTTTTTATTTAAATTTGATTATTTAAATTACTTCCACCAAGAAAAATGCATGTTCAACAACTTATAAGATTTAAATATGTTTGAATGTTTAATTATTTCTGAAAGCTCGAAAAAATCAATCAAAAATTTGCATACCAAAAATTTTTTAATGTCGATGGTTGTCAGATAAACAATTATTTTGTTGTTATAGCATTTTTCATAGATGGCGTTGGCGTCGCAGGAAATCCATTCTATACTGACTTTAATATTACCTTTATTTTTTATGCATTTTTTTTTCAACTTTTTAATAGTGTTATTCTGGTACCCGGAACGGAGAAGAATCCAATAAATCAAACATCGGAAGAATACTCTATTCAGCCGATCCCGAGTTTTTTGCAGGGTTGCCAGATCCCACTTGGTATCCGAAAAGAGTAAAGTTCCCCAAAAGAGGTCATTCCCAAAATTTCCTACCCGGAAAGTTGAAAATTTTTCTCTAAAAAAAAAAAAAAGGTCATTCTCGAAATATGCTGTCCGGGAAATCATAAATTCAGTTATAAAAATGAAAAAACCAATCCGAAAATTTAGTATTCGATATTATGTCAAAAATACCGAACACTCCATAGTTCGGTATTTTCCTCATACCGAACACGGTGCAAAAATACCGAACATTTCGGTAAAACACCGAACACCTGGCAACCCTGGTTATAAGTGTTCGCACTGCCCCGACTTCTTTTTTATATGTATTATAGATTGATTAGGTATTATATAAAAAAAACTAAAATAAATTATTAAACTGCTGGTTGTATTAGGCAACCGGAAACTAGCATCTTTACAATAAGGATTTTTTATGTATTTTTTCCTTAAATAGACATAAGCACACGTCGTCATATCGTATATTATTATTATCATCCCTTCAGAATGAACCCCTATGCTGTTATTTCATAAGATACACGACAACTACATTAAGCTACCCTCTAAAATTACTTGTAATAAAAACTCACCATCCCTACAAAATTATAATAAATCGCAGCGCTATGAAATGGTTCATTTGTTTGTAAGGGGTAATCTTTAGTGTTTAGATCAAAATGTCGAATCACGATTAATATTACCTATATTATACCAGCAGCAAAACCTGTCCAACGACAAACACAGAAAAGGGACATTCATTATTTGATTGTCCGATAAATCTTTTTTTTTTCGACATTTCTTCTCATAGCAACCACTTATTTATGACAACGGAACTTGGTAGCCCAGTCTTATAGGCTTGGACTTCAGATCAAAAGGTCACGGGTTCGATTCCCGGTCGGGTCAAAGTTTTTCAGTGTTTTTTCACTTGAAATTTATATCTATGAGAAGTGAAAATTTATATATTTTATTTAAGATCATAGCTACGAATATTGACATATTGACGAATAATGTAAGTATGAAAAAACATTTGCGTGGGGCTAGTATTTCAACGAAATAACGAGTTTTTTTTGGAAAAAAAAAATACGGAACCTCCGAACCAGTGTTGCCACTTGGTATCCGAAGAGATGAAAATTCACCAAAAAAAAGGTCATTCTCAAAATTTGGTATCCAGAAAAATATAAATTCCCTGAAAAAAGAAAAAAGTTATTATTATTATTTATTGGGATGATTTTTTTTTTTCATCTTTTACATAGGTAAGTTCATATATATTTTTGGTTAGTAGTAACATATTTGGAATTTATCACCTCACTAGACGACAGCCTGTGTTGAGGTGATACTAATTTGTACTTATTGCGACACTGTACTGTGGAAGACATAAAGACACAAAATATACATACCGACACACACATACATACATGTATATGTACACATACACACATATATACACATACACACTCACACATGAACAATAACGATCAGAACACAGAAGAAACAAAATATAGTAGAAAATGAAAAAAGGAAAACGATCAGGACATACCCATATACACAAACACTATCCTATACACGCCATCACATACATACACACATCCATTCCAGATCAAAAACAACGAATTCCACAACAATCGACCACTCCTTACTAACGAGCAACTAGTCCAAGTAAGTAAACTTTAGAAGACATCGCGTCGCCCGGAACAGTAGCTAGTAAGGTTTCCAAATTTCATATATTCGTCATTGTATTACCAGAACAAACACAGCATAAAGTCAATAATGTTATGTTAGCGGCGAACAGGGCAAGCATCATCTCTTGAACCTTAATATTATATTGTGAACCTTTGCATGACAGACAGTTTAATATTGAAGATATTTTCGGGTAAGAGACAGGATTATTTCAAAGTAAACGAAATCAAATCATAGAGTTAATGTAGTTATCAGACATCAGGAGCATTACAACATTTAAAAAATCTTGTCTAGGTAAACGAGAAAAATTCCAATTATTATTAAGAAAATTCTTCAAAATTTTCCGCAACTTACGTATCTATAAGATTCCTTTCCATGCCTCACAGACTCTCTCAACATATTCTTCGTAGAGCTCTCATCTCTACTTCTATACCACATTTTCTCCAGGTTTCACATTCATATGACCATCCTGTCATAGTAAAATCAGATTTGCAATACTGCTAAAGGTGTACATCAACGATTTACGTTTCACAGGTGTCTTTATCTTGTCTTCTTATATATAAAAATGGAGAGCTATTTTCCGTGGTCATCGTATCACGCCTAAACAGCTGGACCGATTTCGCTAATTCTTTTTTGTCGTGTTAGCTTTTATCGGGGGAAGGTTCTTATGAAAGAAAAAAATAAGAGTGTTCCGTGGAAAATTAGAAAATTAAGGAAAAATCTACGTAGGCAATCTTATTAGTACTTTTTACTATATAATTTTTATTCCAATTTTGAAATTTTGACAGAAACTGTCAATTCTCAGATAGTTGGTGCGATTGACAGAAGGCGGATGGAACATACATGGTTTAAAACAGACGCATCGGTCGGAATTACATTGGTCAAATGATAATTAATGCATCTCTATACAAATTCGAATTCAATATTCATAGTTAAGAACATAGGACAAAGTCTGTCGGGAAAGCTAGTTCTCAAATAAAATTTAAAATTATTTAATTTAAATAAAGTAGGTAGGTACCTACATCAAAATATATGACAGTCATTATCTTTTGTATTGAATCCACCCGCACAAAAGGAGCCATATTTTGCGTGTGTAATAAATATAATAATAAGTAGTTCGAGTAAACAAATCAAAGTAACATCCCTAGGAGGGTGCACAATGAGACATGCATCCCCGAAAGGATAGGAGACACGAAATATTATTAAGTATTATTGACATAAGAAAATTTCAAATCCGTAAAATTTATTTGATTGAGGGGTGCCGCTGTTTGCCACCCTAAATATAATTTTAGAAACGGAATCGAAAAATATTATTAAATCCAATTTCGTGCCGTGGATGATATTTTATCGGGGGGTGGTTGGTGGTTTGTAATATACAGCATATCTCCGTCTCTATTTTAAACGATTACAGCTACCTTCCGTCTCCAGATAATTTTTATTTCGAAATGTTTGATTCTAATGCAAATCATCTGATGCTTAGTAGGTATATCATTTAAATTATTTCGGACGCAGTTCATTCTCGAGAGAGTGGATTGTCACATTAGAAAGAAGATGAAGAAGAAGAATTCTGATCTCAATTTCTCATCCCGGAGCATCACAGAACAAAAATTGAAATAAACAAAATATGATATCCAAAAATTTGATGCTATCATAATTATTAGTTTAAAATGTTCGATTTTAAGAGGTAATTTTTTACAAACTTGAACTTACGGGTGAGCGAATATCTTCTACTGCTATTTTAATACCACTTAAGGTGGATATTGTTAGCGTTGATTGTAGTACCTATCAGTTAAGTAAGGGAGGTATGCCATGGGTAGAGATGGGCATTATAACGATAGCTGATAAAAATATAAGATAGGTAAATAAAAATAACGCCTCTAACGTTATTAATATTTAACGATATTTATAAATAATAGTTATATAGTAAAATAATAGTCAGGTAAATAATAGCCTACCCCTATTATTTATGTACAGGTAATATTAGCCTAGTGAAAACATTAATCTGAATGAAATTGAGAGAACGACATTTTTTTAGGAAAAAGTCAAGTTTCCAGATACCAAATTTTGGAAATGACCTTTTTTTTAGGACAATTTATGTTTCAAGATACCAAATGTTCATTTAGGCTTGTTAAATAAAAATAGCTTTAAGCTTTTAATATTAACGTTTTTTTTAATTAACTAAATTGCTATAACGTTTTGCAATTTAAGCCGTTAGTCCCACTTCTAGCCATAGGTATGCCTGACTGCCTGAGATCCACGTTTTGCGTGCGTATCCACACGAGTTTTTCAGGAACGTTCGTACATTGACAGTTCACAGCGGCCAGTTTTTTTTTTTTTTTTTGAGTGAAATAAATAAAATTGGCTGTCATTTACTTTGCCGAATTTAAAAAATGTAATAAAAAATAACAATACCTACGTGAATATTTTATCTAAAAACGTATCTTGTTCGACCAAACTTCACTTATTTTTACGATCAAAGAGTTCAAAAGACCGTATACATATTTTATTTACGGTGGTTCGTAATGACAAATCCTTTTAAAGTTTCATGGAATGGAATTGCGATTTTTTTTAATCATATATATTGACTATTTTTCTGAAATGAAAAACAGACGATTCAGTTGCGTCGTATCCAATTTTTATTGAGACTTTTGAAATTACTGTATTCTGAAAATATTTTATCCAATAGATACATTAGAAGCGTTACTACTGGTAATCGATTAAGTTCTAAGCAAGAGCTTCTTGCGTTGAGTTGGAACGTGAATTTGAGAATATACCAGTCAATATTTTTTTTAATATTTATTGTTATTTCAAATCTAAGAAGGTGCACTATGTCCATAATTTCTTTTATTTTGTTGCTGTTATATTGTATAATTTTTTTCTCAAAAGGCATTTGCCGTGTATTGTGGATAAATAAATTAATATTTCGGAAAAAAAAAAGTGTGCCGGGCCGCACCGAAATGCTCGGCGGGCCGCATGCGGCAGGTTGAGTATCGTTGATTTAGGACTTAGGTGATCAAATACTAAAAGGGACTTGTTGAACAATCAACATTCCTGAAATAGGACACCAGATGAGAATCTTGCTAGGACCTTTGTTTAGGGAGCAGCAAAAAGACGATTAAGGACTTCATGTGGAGGGTAGTGGGGCAATTCACAAAAGAGTTTCTTATGTTTAAAAATAAACCAGTCAAATATTTAAAATTTATTGATGTTTTGCACCAAAATACCCTTAACGAAACTGAAATCCACGTTCTATTTTTATTTATTAAATGAATCTGTGCTCACTCAGAGTGAACACAAATACACTTTTTGACTCTTTCACAGTAAGCTACTTAAAGCTTGTGTCGTGAAAGAGCAAGATGGTCGGCACCTGGGATCGAACCATCGAATATTGTATAATGAACTTTGATAAAAAAAAAGAATACTTATAGACACCCAAGTGGAGGAAAATAGTGTGATTAATCTTTATGCCAATTGGAATTCGTCTGATTTACCTAAGCATGATGATTTTTAGCATAATAATACCCCTTAAGAAAATAATTAAATTTAATTCGAACTAAACTATTTTATTTTTCAAGCGAATATCATATATATAAGGAGTAAGGAATATTATAAGCATTTGCACACAGGAAGGATATTCTGTTTTGACCACATCCTCGCAATGTAAATAATACTTTCAAATATCTGCATATCATCATTTTACCACCATAGAATCACTAACATTACTGTAGGCCATAGAATATAATATATAATTGTAACCGGCAATGTCACCCTTTCAGGGGCAACTCGATACAGCATCGGGGTAAACAATTAAAGTACCCACATGGTGACTTGTACAAAAAGCACCCATTCTTATCACAGAGGGTTGCGGACACCTGTCTAGTCACACGGGGTATGTTGGGATGCTAGTGGCGATGCTAGAAATATGGTTGTTTATGTGAAAGCCTGTAATTGAATTTGTCAAAAATTTGTTAAAAAAATTTCGGTGCTTTGTTTAGAAGAATTAATAATTCTAAGAAAATATTTAAAATATGAAAATGATATGCTATCTATTTTAATAATTTCTATTTAAAATAATATGCCTAAAAATGATATTTTTTCTTGCTTTATATTCATAGAAATCAAAATCTTTAGGCATGTATAAAAATGGAGCCCTATTTCTTGTTGTCATCACATAACGCCCGAACGGCTGGACCAATTCCGCTAGTTTTTATTGTGTTTCCTTTTGTCAGAAGAAGATTCTTATGAAATAATAAATGAAGAACGTTGCGCGGTAAAAAAATGATACCGTGGTAAAACAAGAGGAGGAAGTTTAATTTTATTTATTTCACAAAATTTTTAAAAAGAAATACATATTATACCTATATTTTTTTTTTATTATATACGATGGTTACATGATTTGATTTAAAGTAGTATTGCCCCAGAACAGACGTAGTCTAGTGGGGCAGTAAATTCCAATAATTATATATGTAAACTGATTGTTATAATAATTGTAATTGATAATGGAAATAAATAAATAAATACGCGTACAGTATGCACGACAAGAATAAGAAGAAGTTGTTTATGAAGATTATAATTATTATTATTATCTAAATTTTTACACTTGGGTAGAGAATATACCTATCTACTATTCTAGAACGAGATCTCGTAGTTTATTTAAAAAGTTAACCGATATATGCGTTTGCCACTAGCGCACTACTTTGACAATATTATAATATTTTTTAAGGATTCGTTGACCCTTTTGTTGACATGGATTTGCATAAACTCAATTGTGTGCCGTCCACAAGCGTTGCCTGTGTAGAGTTTTAACACATCACCCTATGTAGATAATTTCATTTCCTTTTTTTCAAATTGATTTTTTTTTTCCGAATGATCCAGTTATGGAGAAATAGTCGGAACAATAATTCATTCTGAACGCAATTTAAAGGATAACGAAAAGTTGAGCTAAAAAGTATGTCCTACAACACATTTTCCAAAAACACGAGAATTTTTATACTCGAGAATTGAACCCGGGACCTCTTGTTCAAAAACTGGCGTACAGGCAACTAATGCTACCAAGGTCGGTTGTTGGGCATTATTTATAATTTGACTATAAGATCAATTTTGAACATTATCAATAACCCAACCTAGTAACTTAAAAACAAGTTTATATTCATTAAAAATTAAATATTCAACACCTAACCTTGGCGCTAACTTCATAATCAAGAGGTCCCGGGTTCGATTATCGGCTAAATCAAAATGTATTTCACTTGAATTTTCTACTCGGGGTTGGACTGTCGACACATTTGTATAGAAAAGTATTTATTTATTTTATTGCAGGTCCAAAAATATCTTATCCATAAAGTGAAAAATTGCTTCCAAAATGCTACAAAAAACCGGGCCTACGTAGGTAGGTACAAACGAAATGTATTTTTAGCACATTTTTAAGTAGGTCTGAGATACCTTGCAAACAAACAAAATCGCAAAAAGATATCTGTTAAATTTTTGAGACATTTACAACGAGTGGTGAACTTGATTGATGAAATTGCTATAATGTAGGTACCTGCCTCAACTTTGTCGAAATGATTGAGGGATGTTTTTTTTTTGTCTTAGAACGTTAATAAAATAAAAAAAATTGGGTAAGCTTAGGTATATTTTAGTTGAAGCATTCTTATTATTATTTTTTTTTTTGTTGAGGCCTTCCACCCGATATCGAGTGATTTTGGATTAATTTGAAGTCTTGTTACTTAATTGATAGAGACAGTCAAAACTAGTGGTGAAGTTTTAATGTCAAAGATGATACAACATAATCCAAGATAGGGGGAAGTCTTTAAACGTAATTTAAATTAACAAATAATTTGCCTTTTGCATATTATTTCTAGGTTTTTCCGTACTTAATTTGAAGAGTGGAGAAGAAGAGTCAGCATGCTTGGTGCAAACCAATCCTAGGATTGTGACTCAAAGAGAAGAGAGTTAAATTAGAATTTTAAATTTAAATTAGTTTTATAAAATTACATTGTAGGTCGTATTGACTTCTTTGACACCAGCATCGGCCGCCTTAGGAAGATCACCGAAGAATCCTTCTGATAGTCCATCCTTTGCATGCATGCACTCACCGGAGTCTGCATCTTCAGCCCTTCCTGCCTGCCTGTCTTGCTCTATGGGCTTGGGAATTCTCTGTGTGTCTTGTTTGTGGATGGATTGATTGTTGTTTGTTTTTTATTTATTTGTTTTTCCATTCAAAGATATTAACAATAACAGATCCCTTTGAGACCAATAATCGGTCTTGTCAACAGGTTTCCATTCATTAAATTTCAAACTTCTTATAAACTACATAGTATGCTAAATCTACATAAATCTTATAAACTACATAATATGCTAGTAATCTTATAAACCACATAATACGCTAGTAATAACAATGACATTTTGCAAGTATAATCTTATCTACGCATTTTCATATTATACATCTACTTATTCAATAACATAATATTATTATTTTTTCTTTTTTTTTTTTACTAAGAATCTTAGTTTCATTTTGGCATTCAAATAACAAGATAGTATTTACATTTTTGCAATTTGTATTAAATTAAGAAAAGTTAGGTATAGTTCCCATACATAAATATTCAATTTAACTATTAAGCTTTATCCATCTTAAGAGTAATTAAAGTCTCAGTGTCCTATATTGTAATCTTTTTGGTACACTACTTACTATTGGTTAACTTTATAATGTATATCGATTGTGTTTTGCCAACTATGTATTTTGTTTGTGACTATATTGTAATTGTAAAAGGCCTCGGCCGTATATTATTGAAATAAATAAATAATAAATAAAAATGCGACGAAAAATTCTGTTGTTTTTCTCCAATAAAACACAATTTCAAATCACTTCCATATGTTAGCCAATACGTATGCACATCATAAAAACGCAATTTTGAATTATCAAAACAGACACAAACGAAAATAAACTTGAAAACATACAAAATAAAAAAAATATACAAACATGGTCACTTACCTATATTTCCAAATAATTCAGAACATATTAAGAATCAAATTTCAATAAAATAAAATCGAGAAAAAAAATTGAGAATTTAAACAACAAAAGTGTTTTTTTTTATAGTAGGTAATAGGTACCTATATAAAAATCACTTATTCTTCATACAATATTGATATAGAAATTTTCAATTCACTTCTAACCCCGCACGCGACCTTTTCCTTCGAGCGAATATTTCGCACTAACTGAACTTTCGTCGTATGTAATATCGTATCTACTGAGATTTTTATTATGAACAGTGAACGCGCGGGAGAAGTTCTCACTCCAGATTAATAAAAATACCGCTACAATCCTTTAAGCCGCTTTATTTTTTTATTTTTTTTTTGTAATAGGTACCACCTATTATATTATGATGATAATTTTTAATACCTATATTATTTCTTGAGGACGGAATCGATGTGTTCGATCCACGTCATTTTCGGTCGATCACGCCTTCTTACACCTCCTTTTCAGCTTTATAAAATTCTTTTTGTTATCCTACTAGCATCCATTATTTCAATATGTCCAAACCATCTCAACTTATAAATTTTATCTTTATTGCAATTGCAATAATTTTCATAACACACACCTTCCTTTAAAGTGTGTATAGTACCTACAGAGTTTCGATCTGCTTGCGATACATGGATCCCAACCCCAACCAACGGAGCCGGCCTATCTACGAATGTGGACACTATAATAAAAAATTATGAAACTTATGATTTTAATTATCGATTTTTTTTAATTTCCTTCTTAAAGTGCAACTGTGTTACTTTAAATTCATCAGAAAAATAAATGCACGTGATTTTCTCGCTAGACCCCCTCCCCCCTCCCCCTACGTGTTCTTTCGTGATTTTTTTTTCCAGACCCCCCCCCCTTCCCCTTTTGGGATCATGTGATTAATTAATGGACGCCCCCATACAAGGTGTCATTCGAAGGATGCGTGACTAATGAATAGGTTAGTAACAAACCGATGCTCCCTGATACCAGGCAACCTCAGAGTGCCTTTTTGCCTTACCCCAGTGGTCGGCAAACGTATTTGCTAAAGAGCCAAATATGCAAATTAAAACGATTAAAAAAAATTGAGAGCCAAATCTGTTTGTAAAAAAGGTATATTTTTCTTGAAATAATACATTTTATTGTATACCGTTTCAAGTTGTATACTGTAGTAATAGTGGGTAAAAAACGATTAAAAAAATCTCTTCTTTCGAGGCAAATAAATACCGTATTCTGGGGGCGTTCAAGTATTAGAACGTTACTGTTAATGTGCGCTACCGAGACGAAAGGGAGACAACGCGTTACATCATATTTTTTTAAATTTAAAATATGAAATTTACAAAACAAAAACCGAAAAAAAAGTTAAGTATGTATTACCGCAAACGCGATTAAAACGATCAAAGGTATTTACACGACTTTCCGGTATACTTTGAACAAACTAGACAAACATTACCACCTAATGGCGAACATTGTTAACGTAAAGTGATCACACTAAGCCAGCCTTCGAAATAACAGTAGAAGACGGTCGTAAGCCCGTAGTGGTTTGTTCCATTTAAAAATCGAACATTAGTAATGAATTTTTAGAGTCATTAGTTGTTATTTTTTCTTTAAGATCTAGTCCTGAAAAGGTCACAAGAATCTAAACATAATTAGAACGTTGTGCACCAACAAAGCCAATAGCAGTGGCGTAACGTGGGCTTTCGCCGCCCGGGGCGGGATTAACATTTGCCCCCCCCCCCCCCCCAATATAAATTGAAAAAAAAATCAAAATAAACAAGTTTGCATATTTATTATAACTAGTGGTCGAAATTCGACCATAATTAATGTAAACTATAATAAAATATATTACAATAGTGTGCGTAGATTTTCATATTTTATTGATTTAATCTACTTTTATGTATGATTTTAAAAAAAATATTAGCACTTGCCACCCCTTCTCTATAAAAACTGTAAGTGTGCGAAATTTCATACTTCTCCGTCCGCTCAATTTTCGTAAAAAGGGGCACAAAGTTTTCCCTTCACGTATTAATATATAGATACTTACAGCACTACAATATATAGTACAAAAATTCAATTTTTGGATAATGGGAGAGAGCTAACTTCTGACACAGAGTTTTCTACCTGCGAAATCACCGCAAAAAAATTTTTAAGACCTTAACCCGAAATTACTTAAAGAAGAAAAAAAAGGAACTTGAATTAACTCACTCCGGTGTACACTTTTTTTGTACTAGCTTACGCTGAGACAGGTTAAAAGGAAAAAATCTATATTTTATCAATTTTAAGAATTTTAGTGATTTTTTTTTCTCATTTATTTTCCCTTCACAAACTCGGGGCCCCGATTTTTATTCTCATTTATTTTCCCTTCACAAACTCGGGGCCCCGATTTTTATTCTCATTTATTTTCCCTTCACAAACTCGGGGCCACGATTTTTATTCTCATTTATTTTCCCTTCACAAACTCGGGGCCCCAATTTTTTTTCTCATTTATTTTCCCTTCACAAGCTCAGGGCCCCGAATTTTTTTGTCATTAATTTCGGGCCCCGATTTTTTATCTCATTTTATTTCGGGGCCGCGGCCGCTTAGTCCGCGTACCGTTAGATCCGCCTTGATGGGTACCTTATGAAATGTTTCCAAACGTCATGTCTGCCGATTAAGACAACAGTGCCGACATTGATAGTGAATCACTTGGAGGTATTATAGTAGAAAAAATGAACTGTTACTTCCTAAGTGTGACCTGCAACCTATGGACTGAGCACGAAATAAATTCTCGTTCTATTTAAGTTTTGTGTTTTTTACCAAGTTTTTTTTATTTGTCGGCTCATTTTGCCGCCTCCTGAAAAGTGCCGCCCGGGGCGGACCGCCCCCCCCCCCCCCCTAGTTACGCCACTGCCAATAGGCAATAAATATGAGACATTAACAAAAATGGATATAGTCATATCCTGGCGCCAAATACATGATAGCAGTCGCATTCTTTAAATTTGGTTGCTCTCTTGTTCTCAATAATTTCCAACTTTTATCTCTATTTTTCATTTTATTATTAAATTTCTACTTGTTGCATACATGAGATTTTTCGACATGTTGAACATGTTGAGAATTCTCATGATTAGGAGTTTCGGAGACAAACATTACCACCTAATGGCGAACGTTGTTAACGTAAAGTGATCACACTAAGCCAGCCTTCGAAATAACAGTAGAAGACGGTCGTAAGCCCGTAGTGGTTTGTTCCATTTAAAAATCGAACATTAGTAATGAATTTTTAGAGTCATTAGTTGTTATTTTTTCTTTAAGAACTTGATAATTATTATATGTGTCATGCGTTTGGATAGAAAAGGATGGAGGTCCATTCTCTCTGCCTACCCCTCAGGAGTCAGGACACTGTGTAGTAGTAGTGGATAAAAAAACGATTAAAAAAATTTTTTTCTTTCGAGGCAAATAAATACCGTATTCTGGGGGCGTTCAAGTATTATAACGTTAGGTACTGTTAATGTGCGCTACCGAGGCGGAAGGCAGACAACGCGTTGATAATTAGGGATTTTCCAAATTTTTATATGCGACGTCATTGTTTTACACGAGTAAAATTATGCTTATTTTTACAATTTCATCAAACAAAAACCAATTTTTTAATTAAATTATGTTTTAGTCTACAAAATAATGATTTTTTTGTTTTTTTTTATTTTGATTATGAAGTTACAAAAATTACATATTTTATGACTTAAAAATAACAATATTATTCCACTTACATATATTATACAGATTTAGACGTCACATTTCTACAACATTCACATTACTAATCTATGCTTATCACTACTCTTTATAGTAGGTAGGAAGGTATGTACATGTTTGTTACTTTTTTTATTTATTTATCCACTTCACCCATTTGGCGATTGAATTTAGCCTAGTTTTTTTTTAACTTAAGTAAACCCTGATTCACATCTAACACTAAGACTGTGTCGTGAATTTTTATTCACGATAAAAATATATTCAGAACAAGTCAAATATTAAAGACTCAAGTGGGCTTCGCACCAAAACACGAAATTTTGGCTAACTTTAATTGAATACCTAGTTTAGCATGATTTTTTAGTAATTTGCTTTATTTCGGGAGCGTCTCCCAAATTAATTCAAAAATAAAATACCTACCTACTTATACATACATTTCATAAAAATGTGAAAATTGGAATTTATGCCTTTTTTTCTAAACATGAATTCTTTTGAGCGTTATAATGCCCCTTAAGAAAACAGTTCTTTTATTTCTTTCTATTCTTTTTTCTTAAACAGTCAACTTTTTCGCTACCTCTGCTGATTTCATAAAGTAGGCATTTTAGTAGTGGTTTCTCATTTTGACACATCCTCACTCACAATTTGACTTCCAAAGTAGTCCAGAGCTTTGAATTGTGTACTACATACCGGAAACCGGACTCAGCACAAAACTGTCAAAACTTTATGTTATAAAATAATACTGCAAGTTATACGTTTGTTAAAACGATGTGTGAAATAACAAACTTTAATTATGTATTTGTATTTTCAAGTTTAGCTTAGATGATAAATTAAAGAGAAGACTATTTATTTTAAAACAAATGCTGTCGGGTGCTGACTTACAAAGATAATACATAACATAAGGACCACTATCAAAGTAATCTCGGAAAAAAAAGTCATGATCGTAGAATTAATAGTTTTGCCACAGTTGTGTATATTAGTCTGAAATCCAAAATTTACTCAAAACTATATTTCCCGACAGACGTTCTCCTGAAGTCCTTACTATGATGATGATGATGCTGGATAATTTGTTTGGCACCGTTTAATGGATTTCCATATCAAGGGCGCACGGGATGCTCTGTGGAAAGAGCAGTGTCTTCAGTTTGCTCCTGAATGTGCTGATGGGCTGGTCCTTTCTTAGTTCTTCGGGAAGTCGGTTCCAGGTGACGGGTCCTGCTACGCTGAAAGCCCTGTCGTGGAAGTTCGAATATGACTATGAATATTGATATTAAACTTGTAATTTATACAAAAATACATTTAAAATGTTTGAATTATTTCTGAAAGCTCGAAAGAAATTCTATCAAAAATCTGCGTACCGTCGTGACCCCTAACTTCGCCTGTAATACCTAACTTCGCCTGTTTTGGTAAAATTCAATATTTTTGTATTTTTATCTATAATACGATCTTCATTTAATATTTGAATGAAAGTTTTATTCATAATGGCAATACCTTTCCTTAAATTTGGTGCTAACTTCATGCGAATACGTCAGATGGTTGGTTTCAAGTTGGCGCGAAGGCAGCGTTTATTGTATTGTTATGCGAAACTTTCACTTTAACAAAAATCTGTCAAAGATAGGTTCCTGTATTGGAATTTAATAGATTACAAAAAGAATCTAATGTTTATAATAAAAATCGGTAGAACACTATCTATTATAGTTTATAATTTATTTAAATAAATATTCACTGAGGCGGGTTACCTCCAAAAATGATCCAATCTTCGCCTACCTATAGGGTTGTCACAACACACTTTTTTTTGGAACATGGAAACAAAAATTTGGTTAAGTTGTAATAAAATGTCCTAATAAAATGTATAGGATAGCCTCATAATAACAAAACTGTTTTTTTATTCTTAAATTTTTAAGAATAACTGTTCTTACAATTTGCGTTGTAGGTAATGTATAAAAAAATGTAACATGAATTCTAGTTTTTTTTTGACAACCCTGACTAAAGTTTGTCAAATGTATGGAAACAGATTTAAATGTGTACCTAACTTCGCCTAGTGGAAATATATTGCTAAAAAAGACCTAATTGTATTCTCGTTATGGTTCATATTGCTTTGTATGATGTTCACAACACAACCGTATTATTTTTATGTGTCTGTGGTGCACACTTTAATACTTACACGTGGTAGGCGAAGTTAGGTAAAAGTTCCCTAACTTCGCCTGCCGTCTTTAAATGCTAATAAAATGGTAATTATTATAAAATACAGGTATTTATCATGACATTCCTTTAGAATTCTTCTTATTGAATATTATTTTCAATACCAATCCGTCCAGTACTATTCTATTTTGGAACTATTCAAAAAAAACTTCTGAAAACCAGGCGAAGTTCGGGGTCACGACGGTACCAATATTGTTAATATCAACGGTTGTCAGATAAACAATAATTTTGTTTTTATAGATTTTTTTCATAGATGGCTCTGGCATCACAGGTAATCCGTTCCATAATAACTTTAATATCATATTATTTCTTATGCATCTTTCAACTTTTTAATAGCAATTATGTTATCCGGAGCTGAGAGGAATCCAATAAATCAAACATCGGAAGAATCTGTTCAGCCGATTTCGAGTTATAAGTGTTCGCACTAACCCGACTTTCTTTTGTATTATAAAACTCACAAACAAAACGTAAATAACTTTTGAACTAACCAATTTCAAGGTACACTACCTCCTTGCTTCGGATTATCCACTACAGCTGTCACACTGTCTCAAAGGGGGCGTTCAAGTATTACGTAACGCAATTTTTGAAGATTTTTTACCCCCCCTCCCCCCCATGTAACGCGCCGTAACGTTTTTCTGTACCCCCCCCCCTCCCCCCCCCTAAATGTTACGTAACACTCTGGAAGTGACTATTTTTTACTGAACTCTCGTATAATACCTACTATTTATTATGTTCCATAAATTTTTCTTTATTTTTTCTTTTGATGTTTTTCAAATTTCATTGGTATTTTTTTGACATAGACGCGTTGGAAAGTCAGCATGAGAGCCTTTATAGGCCAAGAACAGTTGATTATGTAAATCCCCCGCTTTCGTGGACATTATAGTACCTATCTACAAACTCACTAACAACGCTCACTACAAGCAATTTGTGTTTATGCGTACTGCGTGTTTAAAGCACTAACGAATACTAACAACGAAAATAAAATAAAAATGACGTAAGTATAATACAGTCGAGGGATTCCCCGTAAAAAATAAAAGAAAAGGTTTGCTAACTTAGGAGAGCGAAATGAAAATTTCGACATACAATGCAGTCGAGGGACTCCCCGTAAGACGTAATCGAAAAAGGTTGCTTTTTACGCAGAGCAATAAAATTACATACAGCAGAATTGACTTGGACTCCCCGCATTACATAAACGAAAAATCGAGGGACTTCCCGTAAAACATTGTCCAAAAGGGTTGCTAACTTCGGAGAACAAAAAATGATGTACATTACAATCGAGGGACTTCCCGTAAAACATAAACGAAAAGGGTGTCCAACTTGGAAGATTTATTTCACAATTTTTTTTTATTTAAGAAAAAAAAACGTTACGTGACGCATTGTTCGAACCCCCCCCTCCCCCCCTTGTAACACACAGTAACGTTTTGCAAGACCCCCCCTCCCCCCCAAATTGCGTTACGTAATACTTGAACGCCCCCAAAGTAGTATTTTCTTCTTTTTCTAAAAATATTTTTTTTTACTTGCAGCCTGCTGCTCTTCATGAATTGGTCTTCCCATGTGCCAATAACAATATAATATTATGTTTCTCAGCTTACTTAGAAAGGTATTTAGAATTGGAAAGTGGAAAGGTATTTAATAAATTAGACCAAAATAAGATGAAGTAGTAATTTATTTACTGAATCAACAACAATAAGTTAAAAATATACAAGTATTTATTTATTTAATCATAATCTGAATTTGTGCTATGAAAAATACTGATGTATCATTGAAATATCAATATGAAAACATAATAAACTATTGATTATTGATAAGAAAAAAAGAGGTTTTTTGATATAATACTAAGGCAAAAGGGATATGTTTTATTTTACACGCGATCGTTGCACAAAATCGGTCCAATTTATGCGCGTAGGTGCACAAAATTTATATATGATTCTTATTTTGTGTACGATAACGATATACAAGAAAAAAGATATTACAGGAACGAGGTAATTTTTTTTAACAGTTAATATTCCAGACTTATCAATTTTTTTAATTCCTGAAACCTTAATTTTTTAACTGAAATTATAAGCTCAACATTTAACTTAACAAAATCAAACAAAATTTGTTCTATTGGATTTACTTTACAACATCATAAGGCACAATGTTACAAAATTATTGCACATATTAAGTAATTTGTACTAAAGTATTTATTGTTTTTAAGGATGTGTATAAAAATATATTTGTGTGTATAAGAAATATTATAAACTTTAAGGCATCTTTGAGCAGTCATACTATGTAGTTTTTATTTAAATATTTCTGGTAAAGATTTGTAAAAATATATTTATATAATGCACACTTTAAGTGAATAGATTTTTTTTTAATTTCGAAAGTTGTAAACACCAAAAAATAAACGCATTTTAGGAAACAAAACAAAAATAACAAGAAAAAAAGTTTGCTTTTGGGATTTTTCGTAGGAGTAAATATTTTATATCTTTGAAATTATAACGTAATAATCAAAAATCATAGCTAAGGCTACAAATAATGCACTAATAAACATTTAATGTCAGAAAAAAACAACAATATAATGGTAATAAATAATAATACATCGATGGAGACAAAAGAAGTATACGTCATATTTAGATTATTCTTCGGGATTTTCTTCTGTTTCAAGAATGGTCTTGAAGCAGAACGGCTGGAATGGGTATCCTAGACCAGTGTAAAATTTACTCATAAACTCCACCCTGGAAAAAATCATAAATTAATTAGTCAAATTACAATAATTAAAAAAAAAAAACATATTTGTTAAACCATAATTATTATTTTAATACCCTGACTAGTTAGTTTCGCAGCCACAAATCCTGCATAATCAATCACAGGTGACAAAAAAAAATAGTTTTATTAAAATTTCTTTATAAATAGTATGGATTGAGAAGAAAGGAATATCATCAATACGTGTAAGTTTTCAATACATTTTCTCTATTCTGTTGTCTAATAGTGTGGCGACAACATATGTTTAACTATTATAATAGTTATGCCACAATAAGTGTTCTTTCAATTGAAAATTTAATTGAAATGTGGGCGTCACTGGGGTACGAGCCGTACGGGAGGGGACCATTAGAATGCTACATTATTCCATATTAACATAGTCTAAAAAATATTTTGAAAATATTAGGGATATGAAAACTAAATAATTTTTTTTAATACCTATCTACCTGTGCGAAGCTGGGGCAGACTGCTTGATTTAAATATGTTCCACCAAGTAATTAAATTGAAAAAGACTCACCAATGAAGACGGAGTGTATGAAGGAAAGCCGATAAGCCCTCCATCAAAACTAAAATGGACAGCGTGAGGGCAGCCCAAACGACAAATATGACGTATAAAACAATAGCACCGACGAAACTCTCCATCTTGAAACCAAAACTGAACACCATGTTCCATAGTACTTCAGACAGTTCTGCAAGCAACAAAATACGGTTATCAATCTCATGAAGTATACAGGGTATATGGTACAACGTTGGACTAACTGTCACGGTATATACTTCCTTCCGCCTCTTCCTTCCCCGTGAACTGGGTATTTTCATATACATAATAACATGAACCACTGAGAGTATGCCCATTAAAAAAAATGGAGCATACACAAGAGTGGTCTGCTTATACCATGACAGTTTGGTTGTTTCATGTTCTACCAAACATCCTGCATATCCCAATATTAGATCTTGTAAAGATGGTTGTCTACTTACGGGCATGGGCCAATGACAGTGCCCAAAGACGCAGATAGGAAGCGGTGTGTGAAATAGTACTTAAAACATATTCAATAGTGTGGATGGCCTGATGGATCATTATTTCGGAGAACGGTTCGTCTTCCCCGTGCCCGTGACCTCCCTCGTGAGTTGATGGCTTGGGAGCTTCCACAGCTTCCGGAGTCATTTCCAAACCTTGGTTCACATCACCGTTTGTCTGAAAGAAAAAAATCAATAAAAATATTAATGCATAGAACGGTTTCTAGATCATGCCGAGTTTTAATAAAGGTTATTTATCTATACTAATATATAAAGAGGAAAGATTTGATTGTTTGTTTATTTGTTTGCATTGAATAGGCTCTGAAACTACTGAACCGATTTGATTTTATTGAATTTTCAAAAAAAATTAGGATCCTTACTAAAACTCCAATAATGTAACCCAAGGTGTACAAAAATTACCGGAAATATTCTTTACATCGCGTGCGCCGATGATAGAATAAAATAATGTACTTACTACGACTTGTAGAAGACGTCATTATTTACAAAAAGTGTTGCGACAGCTTATGTCTAACTATTATAGTTATGTCACAATTAGTGTTCTTTTAGCTTAAAAAAATGTAATTGAAATGCGGCAGAGATATAGGTGTCACTGGGGTACAAGCCGGATGGGAGGGGACCATTAGGATGCTACATTATTCCATATTAACATAGCCTATAGAATACTTTGATAAAGTTAGGGATCTATAAAGATCATAAGAAAGATAATTTTTTTTTAAAAACATATCTACCCGTGCGAAGCTGGGACAGAATGCTAGTTTAAGTATAAAGAATTTACATACACAAGAGTCTATCCCATAGTTATGACATTGAATTGAAGAATATATTATTGTAGATGGACATTATAACAACAGATAGGTAATTTTCTTTTTTGCAATTACGAAATTTATATAGTGTTTAGAAATGAAATGACGATGTTAAAAATATGAAATATAAATAAATGAATAAATATCAACACTTCTCTTTACAAAAGTTTTAGTAAGGCCGGGAGAACTTATTGCCTGAGGATCCCGTCCAATCTGAGAGACAGATCAACCCCGGATGGAAATTTTAATTGAAAAACACAAAATGGAATCCGGAATCTCTTGATTCGAATTCAACACCTATACCACTGGGCTACCGAGACTACTAATGTAATTTATAATGAGAAAAAAATGCAAAGCTTCTTTGAAAAGCTGTTTCACATCACATTAAGCTTTGACAGAATAGTCTAATGTAAAATATTAATTACAAAGGTGTCAGTAAAGTAACACCCGAATTCATAGTCGTTTACTTGAGTAATACTTGGCCGAGGAGTACTCGAGTAAAAGGCAATAATCAAGTAGCGGATGCATTCTATGGACAAACACTACCCCTTTATTTGTGTTACTTGAGTGCTGTTTTCATTTCATAGTCATACAAAACTTACCCAAGTAGTACTCAAGTAGCTGTCAAACTCAAATTGTCGACGAACACGACTTGAGTGTTACTTGGAAATGTCAAACGCTGCTTTTTGTAATGTATTTTGTCGTTTTCTTGCAGTTTGTGTTTAATAAAGTATAAAAGGGCGAAGAAACTATATATAAATAAATTATTTGCTGAGTAGCCAAGTACATAATGAATATAATATTTATTTATTAATTAAGTATACAAAACATGCCTGTCATCTCAGATAACAATGGAAACGTCACATTTTGTCCAGTTATTTGGCATTATTTTTTTTAATAATTTAGGTTTGTGGATAAATATAAATAAAGTCATAATTTATTTCAAACATATATCTTAATTCAAAATATCAATTTATATTTCATAATAAATAATAGGTCCTGGAGAATCGGCTTAGTACTAATTGCTGAGTAGTTTTTTTTTGATAAAAATATTCATGTACTTATACAAAAGTTTGCAGGTTAGATAATAACTTTAATCAAAACGCAAAAAAAAAACAAGAGAACGCGACGCTGAATGAAAGAACGGTTTGTCAAAAGATTGTAAGGTCTGAGGAAGAGGTTGTAAGGTCTGAGGAAGAGCTGCTGCCGATTGATGAACACCACCCACCGCTCAGTATTGGCTTTGTTTTGGCAGTTATTCAGCCTCCTAGTTGTCCGGTTTATTTTTATAATTTTAAAAAATGTAACTTCATTAACACTGTAGAATATTTGTTTGAATCAGATTGGACTTTTCTTAGATGTGATGATATTGATGTCATTGTTGCGAGGTTCTATGAGATTCTTTTCGATGCGGTGAATTTGAACACTCCTTACCAACGGCTTATAGAGTCTTCTTTCCCCGTATGGTTCTCTTCAGAATTGAAACTCAAAATATATGAAAAGAAAAACGCTCATATTAGATACAAAATAACTCTGAAACAGTCTGATTATAAAGTTTTTTCTGACCTTAGAAATGTGTGTAATAAACTACGGAAGTCTTGCTACGATAATTACTTGCGTGATGCACAGGAATATGTCAACGATTCTAAGAAGCTTTGGAAATTCAAAAATTCACTTTCTAGGGGTAACTCTGACTATCCGGTGTCAATGTATTTTGATCGATCGGTCGTTAGTAACAGGCAAGACGTCGTTAACATGTTTGCTCAATTCTTTAAATCGGTATATGACAGGAAGGGTGTGAGTCAGGTCTCTTACAACTACAACGTATCGACCAACATCTCCGACTGCGTTTTGAGCTATGAACAAGTGATGAACGGACTATTGCGCCTAGATATCAACAAATCGGCGGGACCTGATGGGATCCCGGGAATTTTCCTCAAGGGTTGTGCTGATGCACTCATGGTTCCTTTGACTGTAATCTTTAACAAGTCTTTGTCCTTGGGAATATTTCCAAGTTTATGGAAGCAGGGAAATATTACTCCCATTTTCAAAAAGGGCGACAAATGCGACATAGCTAATTATAGGCCCATATGCATACAGTCTGCCGTTGCTAAACTGTTTGAATCTCTGGTTCTCGATAGAATAGCTCCCGAAATCTATCAACTGATAATTCCTGAGCAGCATGGGTTTGTACCTGGGAGGACTATAGTGACATGCCTGGCATCTTATGAGACATACATCGCGGAGGCCCTTTCGAGTGGCCTGCAAGTGGACTGCGTTTATACCGACTTTAGTAAAGCTTTTGATAAGGTATCACATAAGCATCTAATAGCAAAAATGAGGGCTCTGGGTTTCCACGGCTGTATGCTTGAATGGTTCGAAAGTTATCTCGAGGGGCGTACGTTGACTGTGAAGGTACGGGATGTTGTGTCGGAAGCGTTTGCCGCAACAAGTGGGCTGCCGCAAGGCAGTCATCTTGGTCCTATGCTGTTTTTGATTTTTGTCAATGATTTTATATGTAGACTCTCTGATGTGCGCGTTCTGCTTTTTGCGGATGATATGAAAATTTTCAAGGAAATAACGTGTACGAGCGACTGTGAAGTTGTTCAAACTGCCCTAAACCGGCTGTACGCGTGGTGTGTTGATAACTCCCTGCACCTAAATATTGGAAAGTGCCAATTCATACGATTCTCGAGAGCCAGAAATATTGTGGATTATCAATATCGGATAAACGAGCTGCCGCTTGAAAGGGTAAACGAGATCCGTGACCTGGGGGTTACCTTTGATAGTAAGCTAGCTTTCACTGCACACATTTCGGATGTGGCAGGTAGGGCGATGCAGGCTTTGGGGTTTGTCCTGCGGACTACTCAAGGGTTTAGAAGCATACATACACTGACACTCCTCTATACGTCCTTGGTGCGGAGCGTATTAGAGTATGCTTCCCCTATATGGTCGCCGTGCTACGCGGTCCACATCGATAGGTTGGAAAGGGTGCAAAAAAAGTTTCTTCGCCATATTAACTACCTTTTGGGCATACCGAGAGAGCAACTGGACTATAGATTCCTATATACCCAAACGGGTCTCACCCCATTGGAGAATCGACGAATTTATTTCGATTTAATGTTGCTTTACAAAATAATAACTTGTACCTACGACTGTCCAGAACTCTTGAATGAGATAAAGTTTAGAGTACCCACCCGTATTACCCGAAGCACTGATTTGTTCCATATTGACGCGCACCAGACTAATTATTTGCGCAATATGGTTATGCCTCGTTTGCATGTCTTGGGGAACCAATGTTTGGAATCCATTGATATTTTTCGAGCTGAATTGTTTCAGTTCAAGACGCAGGTGAGGAGCGCAGTGTGTGGCTCATCTCGATAATATTTCTACTGTGTTTCCTGTCCTAAATTGCGCTACCAGGTTTGCTTTGAATCATTGTCTCACTTCGTCTGGCTGTTATATACTTTTCGCTGCTTTCAATGATTTTATTATTTTACGATTTTATACCTTTGAGTTTTATAATATTTTATTAATTTTTTCAATTTTGTTTTTAAATAAACTTCACTTTTTATATTTTAATTATAGTTGTGCAGGTTTTTCGCTGTTTGAATGTTTTTATTATTTTACGATTTTATACCTTTGTCTTTTAATTTTTTAATTTTATAATATTTTTTAATTTTTTTTTTTTTTCAATATTGTTTTTGAATAAACTTCACTTTTTATATGTTAATTATAGTTATACAAACTTCTCAATGTTTTCGTTTATTTTATTATTTACGTTTATATACCTTTGACTCTTATAATATTATAATAATTCTTTCAATTTTGTTTTTAAATTAACTTCACTTTTATATTTTAATTATAGTTTGTATTACTTATTTATTCTGTATCTTAATTATTTTTATCCAACCTTATTGATTCAAGTTGTGTATTGTACTGTGTGTCCAATGCTGTATGGGTGATTTTGCGTTGGTAAATTTATTTATTTGGGATAATTTTGACACAATTTGTTTTTTTTTATGCATACCTATGTTTTTTTGTGGTATTATTATTATTTTTATATTTTTTTTTTATTATGATTTCATACTTTTTGACTTTTATGATTTTTTAATAATGTTTTATAGTAAACTTCGCTTTTTTATATTGAAATTACTAGTCTACAAGGTCTCACTTTTTTATATTAAAATTAGGAGTATACAAGTTTAAGTTACTCATTTATGTAAATATTTTTTTTTTTGTTATTTCAATTAATGTTTATAACCTGTTAAAGGCACAGTGGTGCCGTATACATGTAAATAAATAAATAAATAAATAAAATTAAGTTTTCGTTTATAATTTTTGAGTTTATGTTAAACCGTAGACGTGTGTTAAACTGACAGGCGTAGTGACATTTAACGATCATTTTATGTAAAAAAAATATACTGAAATGTTAAAAAACAGTATTACAAAAAATAAATTGAGTAAAACCGTGTTATTATGTTATTCATAATTTTTACTTGAGTAATACTTGGCCGAGGAGTACTCAAGTAAAAGGCAATACTCAAGTAGCGGATGCATTCTATAGACAAACACTCCCCTTTACTTCGCCAAGTCAACGCTTGAGTAGTGGGGTAAATATTATTGTGGCGAAAAGCGTTGCCACAAAACAAAATGTATTTTTAATTATGTTTTAGGACATTTCTTTTTTATTGTTTATTAAACACAAACTGAAAGAAAACGACAAAATACATTACAAAAAGCAGCGTTTGATATTTCCAAGTAACATTCAAGTCCTGTTCGTCGACGACTTGAGTTTGACAACTACTTGAGTACTACTTGGGAAAGTTTTGTATGACTATGAAATGAAAACAGCTACTTAACGAGCACTCAAGTATCGGGGAATACTCAAGTAACGACTATGAATTCGGGTGTTAGTCACCGGACTGTCAAATGAAAAAAAAAACACCAAGAGAAGTACTGATCCACATGAAAACCATTTATTAATAAAAAAAAAAATTCAACCGTGATTTTGTTGTGACTTGTATCAACCGAATTTCAAAAGTATCTACACTTTATTTCATCCAAATCCAATCTTTTAATCCAAAGGTATGCTTCATTGAAAGAGAATTAACTAAGTAGGTATATTGTATTTTTTATGAAATGCAACTCACCGTGTGTATAGGTTTTTTCTTGTTAAATTTAATATAGAGGGGTTTCCCGAGCAGCATGACGGGGATACAGCACACGGCGATAATGACGAATACCAGCTGTATCTTGTACTGGCCATCGTACATGTAGTTCTCACAGTTCTCCACGTCCAGCGACAACTTGGACAGGAGCATCATGTTGATGAAGAAAATGAGCACAGACGGAGCACACGCGGGCGAGAGAGCCGGATCTGTACCCTCTGGAAACATGAGATTAGGGGTTAATCTCTATATATAAAAAGTGGGCCCTATTTTCCCTGGTCATCCAATATTGCAAATTCTTTTATTGTTGTGTTTGCCTTTATCAGGAGAAGGTTCTTATGAGGGAAAAATTAACTTAATTAAATTTAAATTAAGAAATAGTCGTTGATATTGGACACCATGAAAAAAATAACGAGCAAGAAATAATTAATGGGCGAGGACAGTTCTTTCTCTTTGTATTTCCTTGGTGTCCATATCAATGATCAAGAAAATATATGAATATATATTTTTCCAGCTCTGGCTCTATGTTCGTTTGGTATAAACACACCCTTAAGTACAGTTATTCCAATTTTATAAATGTACAGCAAGACAAATATCGGCAAGTAGCAAAATATTTTTACAATATGTTTTTTCAGACAATAAATCATGAGAGCATTCATTTTCATCTATATAAAAGATTGTTGGAATAATTTATTTCATGGTCAAAATGGACAAAAATAAGATAGTTACCATATTCAGCGCTGTACATAAACCATTTCATGATGATCATCACAACCATGTAGAAGAAAAGGAGGAACAAGAACAGGAATTGTGGTAAAAACTCTAAGAAAATGGAATACGATCTCTTGAAGAAACTGAAATGAAAAATAAATTTTTGTAACTAACTTTCAATTGATTCTTGCTAATCTTTCTGCCTCGCACAAAATTTAGATGAAATAACATAGAATGATAACAATGACTGACGCAGTGACAGTAGCCCTCCAGAGGGCAGAAGAATAAACTTAGAATGATATGTTTTTTATCTGTTGGCTTAATGATTATTTAAGTAATTTTTTAATAATGTGGTATTTTTATAGGCATATTGTGTAGAATCGTCAAAATTCGTAACCCATAAGGATTTAGTTGAAGGGATTCTCTAAAAAATATTTTCTTGAAATTTAATGGTGTCGATAAGGGCTGAGATTCGAATTAGATCACAACTAGATCGTATTTAGACCGTTTTGTGGATAATCCCCTTTAAAATGGCTTCAATACAAGTATCTACAAACCCAAATCACTCGACAACAAGTGCAAAGGGTTAAAAAAAAAATTATCTACAATCAACTTAATATGTTGTAGAGGTGGGAATGACAGGATTACCCGCAAAATCTTTTGAATGGACTAAAGTGTCAGACAGAGATTGGGGAGTGTGCCATAAGTCATAAAGAAGCCTCATGAGCCCGCCCACATGGTTGCAAGCATATTCTGACTGATACTTTAATCATCTTTGCTCGTGGGCCTTAATTACCTAACATTTTGCCAAAAAAAAAATTCAAGAATATGGAACAAATAATGACTCGAACAATTCATTACTCTAGCAATTCAATTCACTCTAACAATTCAAAAATTTTCAATAGGATGACTTTTTTTTTTTTGATAAAAATAAAAAACCATCGATAAAAAACACGAAACAGCATAGTTCCAACGACAGCAAAATTATTTTTTAAGGTGTATTCACAGGAAGTTAGCTTATGTCATCTTAAATGTAATAAGTGGGTAGGCAATAGGCATACCTATAGTTGATGACACTCATGAAGACACCAAATATCATATGGATGACACCAATCACGATGGACAGCTTCATTTTGTACGAGTTGTAGAATATGATTTTGTTTTCGGCCAGCTGCAATCAAGCAACAAAGTGTGAAAAAAAATTAACCAACTTAGTAAAATTAGACTGTCACAGTAGATTTAAACTTTCGTATATTGGACAAATCGAGGGGATAGAGTGTCCGTTAAAATGGAAAGTATCAAAAAAATAACTACAGTTATGTACTTATTTGCTTATGTCATCACATCCCACATGAACTGCAGACTTTATTTATCGCTGAACCTTGCAATTATAATAGTAGTAATGTTCAAATATATTAAAAGATTTCTATAATGCTAAAGATTAAAATTTAGTGAAAGAGAGCATAAGGGCATCAGTTAATGTTAAATAATCAATCAGTGAAGAAAAGACCAGTATTCTGCATCAAAACCTATGCGTTATTTTACCAGAAAACACTCCTGCTAGGTGCAGTCTAGGAATTGTTTACTTGTGGCGACACTTAAACAGACGTAAATGTAAAACAGACTATCTATAATATTTCAAAATTAAGAAGGCAGCTTTAAAATGAAATCTAATGCACACCTGCCAGCCTGGATCCATCCCGAACGGATACGGCACATGAGAGTAGTGATCCCTGGGGTGCAACTGAATGTGCTTATTCTCCATCACGGTGGAAACGTTGAATGAGTCCACTTTCCAGCTGGAGCCAAATATGTTGAGGGATTTGGAGAAGGCGTCATTATAGATGAAGCCGGTATAAACGGAGAAGACTCCCATGAGCAGAATGATATAGCGACCTCCAAAGAAGATGTTCCAGATTTCGTTGTTGGATTTCTTGGCGCTCAACTGTTTCTCTCGGATACACACAAAAGCGGCGAAGGCGGTCATGATCAGGCCATGCCCGAGATCGCCAAACATAATACTGAATAAGAAAGGGAATGTGATGATGGTGTACAGAGCTAGAAAAAAAAAAAATAAAGAATTAAGTACAAACAATAGATACATAAATCTTACAAACAAAATATAATTGGTATATGCCATACCAGGGTTTGCCTCCCTGTAACTAGCAACACCGTAAGCATCGATTAAATTCTGGAAGCCTTTTGTAAATTTATTGGTTCGGTTGAAGGTCGGTGGGTCCTCGGTTGTCTCTATGCAGTTCAGGAATGACGGTATGGAACTTCCGCATGCATTCTGAAAGAGATTGAAATATAAATCATTGTATTGAGTCAGAAGATCTGTGCCACAAAAATACAAGGTAAAAAGAACTTTATTATTAGGTACATGTTTTATAATCCTTTAAATTACAATGATAGCAAATGCTCTTACAACTAGCTGATTCCAGTGATTTTATTGCACTAATACTTTAAAAAATGTCACCCCTTAAAGTAGCTTTTCTCCTTATGAATTTGCCAAATAACCTAACGCGATGAACTTTTTATTGTAAATTTTACACTCCTACGACTTTTTCACTAATGAATGACTCTTTGCATTTAACAATACAAGCAAAAAAATAATTCAAAATTTAAGAGAGTTAAGAAAAGTAAACTTTTTATCACAAATTTGATAATGTACACTTATATAGCTTTTTTGTTATGAATGGGCTAGTGTAAGTAGCCAGGGAGTAATGTAAAATGACTTAAAACTTTCCTAACCGAAAGAATTAGGTTATTATTTTTATTGAAAGGCTCGCTCCCCCCTGGGGGTTGCTGTCACTGCGTCCCATATTGGAACTATTGTGACTAGCCTTGCATTAGAGCTCATCGCTCAGTCCAACCTCCTGGAAAAAGTGGAGGATTTTGTTGGCGTTGAGCTCTTTAATTTCTTCTGGGCACATTAGGAAGGGCACGAGGAAGACCCTCTCACAGTGTTCCGCTCCTTCGAAGCAGAGCTGAGGGACATGGACATGGTGTGGGAGGAGGTCATAAACATTGCGCAAGATCGAGCGCAGTGGAGAGCTCTTGTTGCCTCCCTATGCCCCTGAGTGGGGTGGAAAAGGGAGAATTGATTGATTGATTGACATTAGGAATTTGCCCAGGTTTTTATGTCTGTTTTGCATCATTGGTAGGCATTCTCAGAGGAGGTGCATGGGGGTCTCTAGTGACTCTCCACACATCCTGCAAATGTCAGAGTCCAGGATCCCGATGGTGCACATGTGCTTGTTAAGCCTACAGTGCCCCGTTAGGGATGTGGTGATGTTGCATAGGTTTTTTCTGTTTAAAGACACTAGGGTCCTAACAGATTTTGCGTTATAGGCATTTACTAATGCCTTGGAGTGTGTTTTTGACCCTGGGTTTCATTCCAGAGTTTTATTGAGCGTTCATGGTAAATAGCTGCTAAAGTTTTGCGTATGGTGCTTTGAGGAATACCAAAGAATGGCTCAGGTCCGCAGAAATTCCTCGCAGCTCCGGCCCTTGCTAGTTCTAAGAATTAGGTTAACAAATTCACCAAGAAATTTTCAAACCCGATAGTTATTTCCAGAGAATTTAATTTATTAATATTAAGTACAGGGAGGTTTGGAGATGTTTCTTAAAGGCAACCAAGACCCACCAAGGGTTGTGACGATGCTGAGGATGTATGTAGTATGTAAATTGCCACTGTCATCAACTGTCATGTTCCATACAAAACAAAGTTAACTGAATACGTATTACTTAACTTAAAGATGGCTATTCTGATAGTTCAAGTGTCTAGCTGGTCGGAAAGTAAAATAAAACAAACTCACAGATCCGTCGGTGAGAGCCTTCTGCACGTTGGGTAGGTCGGCAGTGGGCACCCAGCATTCTCCAATCAGACACTTCTTGGTCACATCCCTATTGAACAGGTTCAGGGTGTGGAAGATAGCCTTCATCTTGCGAACCATTATTATCCAGCTGTTCAGCTCTTTAGCAACGTTGCTCAAAACTCGTTGGCGATGGTCCCTAGTTTGGTCCAACACCTAGAAACATTGTCACGTCATACTGGATTAGCATAAAACGGTGGACACTTTGGTGAGTGTTCTGGGGCCCCGTTCCACCATCATAGTTTGCGTTATTCGAAAATCGCCTACCTCGAAACAATCTTGTTCTACAAAAATAAAATAACTGCTTGACGACATCTAGGCTATTTGAAAATTCTTTATAATTATTGTACAGTGGTATCTAGCATGGTACATGTTAAAGCGACATCTTATATAACCCAAAGTTTAAACGTCGAAATAGTCTTTTCAATTATTGATTCGCAAAGCTGCAATATTTTTTTTTAATGAATAGTGTCTATGGTGGAACAAAACCGTTGGTTCTCTAGAACAAAAACTTTGAATTTGAAAGACTGCAAAGTATGATGATAGAAGAGGGAACAGATTGACAGTCTTAAATCTTGATATCCTTCTAATGAAGGTTGTGAAGATGTTGGGTAAAGAATAAGTGGTTTTGCGATAAATAAATGAAGCTTTTCTATACAAAGGTGTCAGTATTGTCAGCCAGAAAAACAATTCAATTAATTCGGACATGATCAGGAATCGAACCTGGAATCTCTTTAGTCAGCCCCTATACTACTTAAAGCTACCAAGGACGATCAGAAAAAATCCAGAAGCAAGATAGCAATGGTTACTTTTTATGAATCACAAAAGCTACTGTGGAATTGAAATTTGGATACCATACAAATTAGGACCCTTTAGGTCTCTGTAATGAATCTGTTGGACTCCTACAGCCCCCATGAAGTTATCTAAAATTGAATACTTGATAAATATGCCCCCAATATGGTGCGACAGTTAATGCAGTAAAATAGCAAGGAATTTCAAAATTAATGAATACCATAATCTTCTATAGGAGTAGCGAGCAAACATAAAGTAGTTATCGGACAAATTGTGGTAGTCAAATTACCAGAAGTAAGGTTAAACATTTTTGTTTTTCAAGTTTGGATTTAACATGACGAAATACAGAGGGCTGATCTTACCATCTTCATATCCTCCAGTCTTGTTTTAACACCCTTAACCATTTCTTGCCTCTCTGCGTGAGAGTTGGGACAGGGGTATAAGGATGCGTGGAATCCGGCGCAAACTTTCTTTATCCTCGATTTGAGCTGCTCTCCTTGGAAGAATGCTACGAAAGCGGTCTTGTGAATTTCGTTTCCCTGTATTAAATAAAGAAATTGAAATAATGAATTTTTTCATAACGCCCTTTTGCGGAGGGGGTAAGCGGAGAGTTTGGACTTTCACTCTTTCTTATCTACACAAACCTCTCTCTCTTCATTCAAAAACAAAATATTCCGCATAAATTTTCTTCAATTCCTTGTACTCCTGACTAGACCCTCCTTTAAGAGCACCGATACAATTGGTCCACATCATTGTAGGTTGGCTTCCTTCCACCTATTCTTTCAGATTTATAGATCCTTTGTGTCATTTTCTCTATACGGCCAAACCATCTCGATTTATTCACTTTCATTCTAGTAGTCACTACGCTAACATCACTTCTAATTTTATCATTTCTCACCTTATCCATCAGTCTTTTTCAGCATATCTCGTTCTTATCTCTCATTGGAGGCTAAAGTTCATCGACAACTCTACAACCAGCCAGTTTCCTTCTTTCAAACTCCTTTTCACACCTTCATCTCTACTAAAGTAACAACCTCAATACACAGTATTTTGATCAAATATTACATAGAACGTACACTAGTTGGATCTTCTAGGGGTTTCTCCAATTCAGCTTGCCTCAAGAAAACATTACCACGAGAGATGCGCCACAGCATTCTCTCAAACCCAGGGACTCTCTCCCTTTGAATCACTCCGGCGACAAATCCAAGACGCCCTCTGATGGCACTCTGTTGACCTTCGTCTGGTATTAGTGCTCTAGAAAAAAAAAACAAAGATTCAATTCAGAAATTCTCTTATTAGAAGAACCTGTGATGTAAATGGGGTTGAAAAAAATTACCCATATGAAGAGATGATTTTCGGGCAGTTTTGAAAAGCTCTAGACAAAAAAGGAGTATAATTATTCTCAGAACTAAAATTTATACTGTATAATAATCCTAAATGTAAACAAAATAAAACAGGCATCATGGGTGAGGAATATCCAAGAGTGTGGACAGCCATTAGAGGAGTGGGGGAACATTTTTGAGCGCCGATGCTCGGAAAGAAAAAGAGGCAATGTAGAAAGAACAGAAAGGCTGATTAATATAGAGATGAAGACCACCCAAAGGATGGAGGGTTGGTTTAACACAAGAAAGGGATGATAGATTGTAAAGTAAATTATCCTAAAAAGATCAACATAAGTCCAGTACCTAGTCAAAGAATCCATTCCATTCGCTTCTTCCTGCTCTGTGAAGAACACTTGCGTTTTTTCTAATACATATTTGAGTTCCGTCAATTCTAGATAATTGGATTTCAAACTGACGGCGCTCTGAGACAGCTCGGAGATTTCATTCTCGGTCTTTTCAACGTGAGCCTGAAACACGAATTTGAGTTTAAAATAATATAACATTTTGGATGAATTTATAACAAAACAATTAAAAAAAATCAAAACTAACCTCCAAATCGATGATTTCTCTCGGATTGGGTGCTCTGGGCATTTCCCTGACGTCGGGAATATTCACCTTATCTTTGATAACCTCAGTCTCAATGTATCTCAGTTTCCTTTCGAGCTCGTCACAGCGACGTACGTCATTCACAAAGTTACGCTGGAAGGCGTTCACCTCGGGATTCAACTGTAAATTGTACACGTCTGCTAAGAAAAGGGTTTTCAATTTTGAAACATTTTTATAATGCCAAATAAATATTTTATAGTAATCATAATTTAAGATAGGAAATATTATTCTAACACTATGCTTAATCGAGTCATCATTTTTTTTTTTTAATTATCAATAAAATGACTTTAATTGTTGTTTGCAATTAACTTTAATAAACCTAATTTATCACTAAATGGATACTAAAGTGATTAACGAAATTATTAGAACAGCAAGTAGGTAGGTATTATAAATTTACAAAAATTTCCACAATTCACTTCATTTAGATTTGATATAAGATGGAGCAATTTTGAACAAAACACCCTCATTTCATTAAAATAGCAATTTTTATTCAACACTACAATCAAGATGTATTATGATATATCATAAATCATGTTATGTTTATATGGTCTGTTCAATCTATCAATATGTTTTTTAGTAGGTACACACAAAAAGAGTTACCTATTCGTAAACACATGAATAAAATTTCGTTAATGCACACACAATATGATTCAAGTGTAAACTTTACTGCTGACTATGACTGGAAATTGATTGGTGTATAAAAAGTAAATTTTATATAAATTCCCGCTTATGTCTAATTTTGCGTTCCCTTAATTTCACATCCGCCATATTTTGTGTGCAGCGGCTGTTTGTAAGTTGAAATGTTTACTTTACAAAAAAAAACAGATGTAAACGAACAAATCTTATTCAGTTAATATTTACATTACCTACGCATCATGTGGTGGCGGTAGAACTCAAATAAATAAAACTCATTCATTTACCAAGTTTCAATAACAGTAAAACATCAATCAAAAGATATAATAAGATTATACAACATGACTATAATATCAATGGAAAAACGTTGTGAACATTTTTAAGAAAACTGCGCAGAGGGAGGACTATGAAATTTCCCACACTTATAGTTTATATAAAGAAGGGGTGACGAATGCTAATATTTTTTTTTAAATTATGCATAAAAATAGATTAAATCAATAACAAAAAAACACTACGCACACTTTTGTAATGTTATGTATTTGATACTCTGAAACACTTCCACAGACTGCTTATAAAGAACATCAACTTCATAGAAACAAATGTGAATGAAAAGCGCCTCATTATGGGTGCAGAAAGTTTTTTGGAGGCGGTATATTTAAATGGAAAGTGGAGCGGGAAATGGCGTGATATTCTATCTCATTGTAGGTATGACCCAAATTGAGTATTATTTGAATAAGTTATGGTTGAATTTCGAGCACTGGTCGACCACTAGTGATTATTATTGTCACAATATTAGCGCATGTTATCAACTTTTTAGACCACATGGTGGACGCGATTCTTATGAAAACATGTTCAATATCTGTTGCAAACATCACATTTGTATGAGTGCTCATTACTACCTGGTTTCTCTCGATCCCTGACGAGCCGCTCGCAGCCCAGTGCTAGCGACGGCATATACTCGGACATCGTCGGAGTGGCCTTGATTCGAATCCCCAGCGTGGCACTGGGAGAAAATATTCGAATCAGTGTACTTAAATGGTGAACGCTGTATACGTAAAGGTGATCACAACTAAACCAGCCATCATGATTGATGAAGGTCGTAAGCCCTAATGGTACACAGTATGTCATACTAACATGGAAATAGCACTCATACAAATGTGATGTTTGCAACAGATATTGAATGTGTTTTCATTATTATTGTCCTTTGTTTTTGGATTTAAACAAAAATAGACTACCTGACATATTGTTTTGAAATGTTTACATAATAAAGATCGGTAGCGACTACTATAAGCATGTAGTTATTCAATTGTAATTGTTTAATAGCTAAGGCTTAATTGAAAAGTATAAAAGACAGGTGATAAAAATCTACAATGAAAAATATGTACTGCACACTATGTTTAGCACAAATAATATGCATAGCGAACTGTATATATATATTCACAACAGACACATTTATATATTATAGTAGTGGGACTGAATTTAACAACCATTTTTTGTCAATAATAATAATAATATGCAAATAGATCTCTCATATTTTTCATTAATATCATTCTTGTATTGTAACAACTTTCCATTTAGTTTGCCATTACTGTTCATTCTTTCAACACATCCCAGCTACCTCAAATGATTAATATTAATAATTTAGTCAGGCAGTTCCAATAATAAAACTATTCTAACTCCCTTTCTCTTTCGTACTCATTACCCTTACGGCGAAGTCAAATAATTAAGAAAGTATTGCATAAAAAATATATGTTTAAAATCTCGATAATTATCTTTGTTACTTGTGCTATTAAATTCTTTTCTATTATTTTTATCTTTTTCCTGCAGTCATTTCATTCATTCTCCCTTTGTGACCCCATTAGAGGGAAGGCGAAGGAAAGCAACCACAACTCTCTGCTGCGCTCAATCTTGCGCAGTTTTTTTTTAATGAATCTGGGCTCACCCAAAGTGAACACAGATGGTATTTCAACATAAGAGAGTAAAACTTGTATCGTGAAAAGGAAGACAGTTGGCACCAGGGATCGAACCTATAACCTCTGCTACCAACCACTTGCAAATGACTCCACCATCACCACAGCAAAATACCTTAGTTCTGCTTCGAAGGAATAGAACACAGTATGAGAGGACCCAACAGAATCTATCCCAACACTGATGCCTCATCTATTCTGCACTTATATATAACATTCCTTCTTTTTTATGAATGTACACTTTTCACTTTCATACACCACTGATAGTAACAAATCGCCTATAGCTTGTAGCGAGAGTTCACCCTTTATTTTCTACTATTTCACAATTTCCATCCTTTTTAAGATTTATTAACATACATCATAATTACTAACGCATTCATTTTCTACATTTATCTTTGTTTGTACTTCTATTTTCCATTTTAAAATCTAATTAAGAAAATAGTGTACATTTTACTAACGTCTCGAAACTGGACAGTCCCATTCTCTCCGAGTTCAGAGACAGATGCATAAGCTGCCTCCGGTTGAATGAAGAGCTGGCACAAGGCCATCTCCTCACTCCTAAACATAGCACCCATGGTTGGATCCTGCTCCTCTTCCTTCCAATAATTCTGAAACAAATAATTTAAAAAATGAATTCTTTAATTGATCATTCAAAAATCAAAAACTAGGTGCAAATGAAGAATAGTTGGGAACATAATATGAAATTTAAACAGTAGGTAATGCACGCAAAAGAAAAAAAATATTTTCATAAGTATGAAAAATAAAAATTTATTTAGGTACGTCAGATCATGCAACTTTAAAATAAAATCATGGTTAGGTATTGAATTAATTTCTCTATTATTTTGAGTAACTGGTTGTTATTTTTATATGTTACGTTTTAAAATGTGAAAAATTATAAACTCAGGAATAATCTTTTCGTAATAATTGTGGTTTCACAATA
The DNA here is from genome assembly GCA_963576905.1 of Mystacides longicornis. Classification (NCBI taxonomy): domain Eukaryota; kingdom Metazoa; phylum Arthropoda; class Insecta; order Trichoptera; family Leptoceridae; genus Mystacides; species Mystacides longicornis. Next base: position 22,110,354 of record OY756434.1, read on the forward strand.
CTAATAAAGTGTCGCGAAGACGAGAGAATTATAACTGTTCATTTTACTTAGATGAAAAAATAATAATTAAAGCCTGTTCATTAGAATAACAACAATTGAAAAACGAAAGTATTCACGTATTCACTAATAATTGATAACAGTTTTAATACGTCACACTTCACACTACTTATTATTGAGGAACGTAGATATACAGTACATTTGTTTATAAACAATAATTTAATAGTTTAAAAACTAAGGATGAAGAAATTAACTCACAAGTAATAGATTAATTAAAATTAAATGTCTTATCACAACATTAAATTTTGCTACAAAACACAGCCCGCAGCAGCGCTCCAACGAGAAATCACATGGTATACAAATACAACAGGTGGGGAGGTAGTTTTATCAATCAAAACCATGTGACTCCTCTGATAACAAAAATACGGTATCGACAAGTATGAAAATTCACGACTACGGAAGGTAATTCAAATGATGTTTATAAAAGGTAACGATTTATATTACTACGAATTAATAACAAGTTATCATTGATTGATACTTTTTTACGCAGCGCCACTTGAGCATGGTTGCGTTCGCATATACGTGAAAAGAAAATCGAACGCAACCACGGATCACGCGGGAAAATGCAATCTCGACGTACTATTCGAACACGGCGCCTTTTCATTACTACACGAAAACGTTAAAATTAAATTGATCTAGGTACCTGTTTTCTCTGAGAGATTACATATTATGTAGGTACATATAATTCTACTGATTGATAACAGTAAAAAGATGGTGTATTATTTTCAGTTTTGTTGACGTCAATCGTTTTTTTTTTAATAATTGAGGCAAAAAGTGCACTTATTTTATTCTTCGCTGTCAATTGTCAAATGGACACTTAACAATATTTTTTTCAACATTATAACTATGTTTGTGGTTTTTTTTTTTGAAATTAAACTTTTATTAAATAAATAAATATACACAAGCAAACAGAAAGATACAATAAGAAACTTATTTACACAATATTTTACACAGAAACAGTGCAACAAATGAGCGGAACCGAACCCGGAACCGGTTAACGTTAGAATTGGGTCATTTTAATTATAATAATGCTATGTCGTTATAAATGGGTTTAAGAATACCGAGTGCTATAAGAAGAATAATAAACTGACAAAACATCTACAATAATTGATATTTCGTTGACCTTTTTGCAACTTTCACGGTCAATAATAAGAACAAACAACATAAAATTATATCTAAGAGGCTCTCAGATCGCGTGCCAAACATTCGTCAGACATAACATGCATACAATACATACTTAATAACATAACTGACATATGTACTTGTGACTGATGATTATTTAATAATACATAATTGATTCAATAGACAAAATCAACATACGTAATTTTCAAACTACACGGCCCATTGGTTAGAGACCTTCGCACTTGATCTTATAATAAGTAATTATTATTATCTCAATGCCGTTAATTGATCCGTAGACAAGAATTACTCAAGAATGAAAAATATATGGGTATCATAATTAATAGACAATACAATATAATTATATCATTTCTAAATTTTATATTATCTATGAATTAAACTGCCAATAAACTATCATAGAAGATTCTTATTTCAAAATTGCGAATGATTCTAGAATCTAGAGTCTTTAATTGTTAATTAATCTCATTAATCTTTAACCCCTATTCTCTGTTTTATCGTAAGGTAATCATGGTAGTAAAGTGAGTATTAAACGATACATTTTGTATGGGAATATAAATTATTAACTTTATTATTTCAAATGGCCCCAGATAGTATATTCTTATTTTAAGCTGCTACTGTTATTTCAATCAGAAGATTCTAATTTCAAAAAGGAGATGCTCTTTTTTTCAAATGGCAAAAATAATAGATACCTCTGGGTGTGTACATATGTATGCCGTTGCAGTTTGTGACCAATTAAAATTCTCATTAGGAATGTTATTGAATGTGATGGAATGAGGAAATCGCACAGTAAAACTAACGATATACGTGTGATAAGGATATAGTATGTATAATAATATGTCGGTCGGTGCACTGGAGTGTAGTATAATATCCCATTCTCTAACTAAATAAATAAAAAAAAAACGTCTATCGCAATACAGCATGCCTACCCACTGTTGGACAATAAAATGAACACAAATACACTTTAGAAATTTTTCACAGGAAGCAAAGATTGTGTTTGTAAAAGTGGAAATAGAATAGTCGGCCTCCAGCAGAGTAGGAGGTACAAAATACGTCATCGAGTTAATCGCTAAAATACCAACCACATCATTTCATATTTCTTCTTCCAACAAGGTTGGAGTTAGCATAGTTTGTTAGTATAGTATACCAAACTATGCTAACTCCGAAATGATTATATTGGAGTTAGCATAGACTGATCTAAGGAGATTCATATTTTCATAATATGTATGTACAGTGCGAGCGTAAAGAATAACTACTGGGTACTTATATTTAAAAAAAAACTTAGTCATGTATTCGTTTGGGTAAGACACCGGCGTGTTTTATCTCATCCTTGACGTAACAGGGCACTCCTTATCTGGGAGAATTCTTATCTATGTGGGCTGCAGATAAGGATTGGCTGTGGTTGTGTTCCTCCTGGGGAAAGACCGGACTCGATTTCTCGCCTACACGGGATACCTATCACAAAATATGTGCTAATAAAACAAGCGAGCAGAATTATTTTCAAGACAGTTATATTATCCATATCTGCTGAAATATGGTATAGGGCAGTGATTCCCAAACCGAGAGGCGGGAAAAGGAAAATTGTTCTGAAAAAATATGGTGTATTAAAGGAGTTCCGGAAAAATATGATTTTTAAGGGAGCCGTAAGGCGAAAAAGATTGGGAGGCTGTGTTATAGTGCATGGGGTTAAAGTTTTAGTAAGTATTGTAACTAGGGTTGGCAATGTTGACATACAAACGGAATTTTCGAAACAATTCGGAAATATGGAATTTCTCAGGGGGAAGTCTATGTCTGATGCAAGGACAGTTTTCGTCCGGAATGCGGATAAATTTAAAACTGTCCGGAATTTCCACTTTTACTAAAGGCACAAACACAAAAAGCAATTAATTAACTGAATATATTCTATTTAAATCAATGTTCAGAATTTTCTCCTGACTTAATTTTTTTTCATCTGGTAGCCCTGATAATTTGTAACGTCATCTCTATTTATAAAAATGGAGCCCATTTCCCAGTCATCGCATCCGCATCATCACGCATGAACGGCGGCTGGACCAATTTCAGCACTTTATTGTTTTTGTATTGTCAGGTTTTTATTAAAGAAAGAATGTTGCCAAAACTTAACTTAAGTAGGAACCTAACCTTCTAATTACTTTTGAAAATATGAACTTTTCCATAAGTACCTACCTATTTGATCTGACAAACTGTCAGTTGTTTCAAAGTTGTGGATTGTAAAATCATTTAATTAAATGTAAATTTTATCAATGCACATATTCGCATTCAATATTCATAGCAAAGACAGAACGTCTGTCGGGAAAGCTATTGTTAGATAAAATCAAAGCAACTGGCGAGCGCAGTCAAAATTAAACAAATTTTAAATTTACGTCAAAAGTCCGCCATTTGAAATTTAAAAAAAAAATAACATTCGAAATCACGTCAAATCCACACGCATATGGGCATTTATGAAACAGTGAATTCTTAAAATGAATCCATGAAAGACGGATGTTAGTTGAGTTTTAATCTTTTCACGAAGTACCTATGGTAATTTTCGAGGCTTACGTCATATTATTGAGTGACTATATCAACACAATACGATTGTCATGCGAATAATTGCTAGGTAAATACTCAATATTGTGTACCTGACTTGATGAAAATATCAATAATATCATCATAATAATATATTATTAAGTGCATGCATGCACGCATACCAGAGCTGCGTATCTTCAAATAGAGGAATTGATTAAGAGTAAGTTAATGTGCAGCATATCCACTTAGCAAATGTTTGCCTCTTCAAGAACTGGTTGATCAATCCTGAAGCCTTTAACACAATCACATCTAGCGGTTAAGGATCAGCTCCATAAAAACCACCTCTCCCATTGAGTCGTCGCAGCAACGGAGAGAGGAACTCTGGTGGCAAATGGCTCGGAATCAACGCCGTAGGTGACGAACGCTCAATCATTTGGTTTGTAGACTACCCTCAAATTAGACTCAGGGTCAGTGGCAGCAGATGTAGGAAGAACCTACAAAGATAGGGTTACCTTTCTGCAGATAACAATGGATTTGAGTGTAGTGAGTTTCAGGACTAAAGCCACATGTTGACAAGTCCATTGATCGAGGAATGCTGTAGAGTGTAGGCCATAGGACGTTATCCTGATGAAGACTGTCCATGCTTATACTGGTGTGGCTTACAGTTTTAAGTCTGAAAGGCGATCACACTTGCATTCCAGTGAAAGACAGAACAATACTCGACCACTCTTAAGTGATACTCGAACTCGAACGAAATGCAAGTGTAATGCTCAAAATATGATGAATGCTGTCGAAAATAGAAGTGTGAGTATTGTAATTTGAAATGTATCGAAATCAAACGGATCTAACAGTAGGTGAGTTAAGAAAAAGAATAAGAAAGAGGACATCATTTAATTACGTTGTTGTCTTTGAGAAACCACCGTTGTCACGTCAACTTATAAATTGACAATTTTTTCAAGTCAACCGGTCTTGTCCATCTGAGGCAAAATGGCAACCCCCCGGTAGAAGTCTAGGCTGACTGATTCAACAATCGAAGCCAGGACATCTTAATATTGAGAATAACGCAATCCAATCGATTCAAAAGCGATGGGGATAGCGACTTTAACGAATAAGAACGGAAGAGGGAATAGACATCCAGAAACGAATAGAAGAATAAGGAAGAAGCCTTTCTCAAATAAGGTAAGAAAGAGAACTGAAAATAAGATAAACTTTAGTAGAAAGTGGTGAATAAACTGAATCGAGAACATTTTTTTTAATGAATCTGGGTTCACCCAAAGTGAACACAAATATACTTTCGACATCTTTCACATAAAGCAAAGCTTGTGTTGTGAAAGTGGAAATTGTCGGCACCGGGATTCGAACCCACGACCTCCAATACGGTGTACGTACAAAAGCCGTCGACTGATACCACTGGTCTACCAACCACATCAACCTGCTTGTTTTGTTACGATACAAAAGCCAGACATAATCTGAAGAATATTGCTTGTATCTTGTAGGTATCTATCTACTTAGGAGAGTGAAGGAGTCAGTTAACGTTTATCTTGAAATTAGGTGTTAATGAATACGTTAATTGAAAGACAACCTACAGATTTACACACAGCACTATGTGGATGCGGATATATTATATTGTTATTTAGTTAGCAGTTTGCATATACTCTTAATTCTTATAACAAATCCTTTTTTTAAATTTTAGTGTTAACACCAAGTTAACACAGATATTTTTTTATGCCTTAATCGTATAATTAGTTAAAGGATGTAGGTACTAGGTACCAATAGGTTTTGTCGTGTTGTGCTATGCTTGTTGATGAAAGTAAAATTAATTATTATTCATTACGTATCTTCAGTCACGTGACTATTAGATAAAGGAACCAACGTTCGGTTCTGCGCTTCCACAAAAGCTCTCTAAAAACATTTTGTACTCAGTGCATATACCCAAGATATGGGCAATAGAAGACGAGGTTTTTTTTCGCCGTGTGTCTTTGAAGTGTGCAGACGTGTTCGGAGCAACGCACCGTCGATAAGTTTTTAAAACTATTCTTTACTATTTCTTTTTTATTTTGTATCATCATATCTTAAATAATTTAGAACATACTATTTTTTTTCCTTATTATAATCACCTCCCCATAGGGGATGTGATTAATTAGATATCTATTTTGTATTTTTTTTTTCTTTTTTCGTATTTTGGGTTATTATTGTTACAAAAGTCAGCGTCCTCCCCGTGTGAGGCGGGCCCACACAGCCGTGTGCGGTGGGACATTATTTTTCTTCTTTTTATTAACATTCGGTTATTTTTATTTTAAATACTGGTGAGATTATCCCAACTATATTTTTTCTTTTTTTTTCTTTCTTTATCCTTAATACTGTTCTATTGGTAATTATTAACCACTGGGCCTTTTACAATGGATGACCCTCCTCTCGGGGACCCTCCCGAGGGCAGGAAAAGAGCGAGAACAGAATCACCACCTACTGTACAAGACCCAACTTCCCTCAACAAAAATATAAATGACAATATTAACAAATACCGCGAGGGAGACATTGGTCCGTTCTCTGTATTCATATCGAATGTGGAGGACAAACCAATTTACCCAATGAACACGGGAAACACACTTTTTAAAAATAATATTAAAAACATAGTGAGCGGTGGAGTGAAGTCAGAGGGCAGATTCAAGGTCTGCGTCGACTTCAAAACATTTGCGTCTGCCAACAATTTCTTAGATAATCCAATAATAAAGGAAAATAATTGGAAGGCCATAATTCCTACTCACAAGACCTGTAAACAGGGTATTGTAAGGGGAATTGATATAGAAATAACGACAGACGAAATTATCGAAAACGCGTCGTCCCCTATAGGATACGGAAAGGTTATACATGCAAGAAGATTAAATTACAAAGATAAGTCCTCTGGTTCAGCCGTTTGGAAGGCGAGCCGAACACTGGTTCTAACATTCGAGGGACAACGACTCCCTCAGCACATATATATTTATCATAACTCTTTGGTGGTAGAGCAATATGTTTCACCTACTGTTTTGTGCTTCAATTGCTGTAAGTATGGCCACTCAAAAGTTCAGTGTCGGTCATCGCCTATATGTTACAAGTGTGCAGAGCCGCATGCTGCGGAAAACTGTACCACCACTACATTAAAATGCTTACACTGTAAAGGATCACACTCTGCAGCAAATTTGAGTTGTCCCGAGTTTACTCGGCAAAAAAATATTAAAAAAAAAATGGCTGAGAACAGTTTGTCGTTTAAAGAGGCAGCAGTGATGTTCCCTCCATCTAAAACTTCCTACGCTGAAAAGCTATCCTCTCCTCCGGCACAAAACCTGAACTTGTTTCCAAGCTGGTCTCAAAAAGTCTCTCCAACTCCAGGAAATAATCAATCTACTACTTCTTTGTTGGAAAACCAACCAAAAAATTCCAGGTTCTATCAAAAAAAAACCTCCTTTTCAAGGCCCCCTTTTGTCTTCGAAGGTAACAAACCTGATCTCAGCGAACATCTTTCTTACACAAATAGCCAACCTCTTTCAGGTTTGAAAGATGGATGTGCTCTCAATAGTGGGAAACCATCCGACAATGCTTTCAATTGCAATTCTTTTTCTTCTAATAATAATACAAATTTCTTACTAAATTCTATCATAGAAATTCTTCTCCAAATTCTTTCTAATTCCAATATTGATTGCCCACCCACTTTATTATCTTCATGTATGTCACTCCTCAAACAATTTTCTTCCAATAAAAATGGCAACAATGATGAATAAAATTCCATATAAAAACATCCTACAATGGAACTGCAGAAGTGCGGTTGCAAATAAAGGAGACCTCGTACAATTATTTTCATCGTATGACATCGATCTGGCTTGTTTATCAGAAACATGGTTCCGTCCAGGGGTCAACTTTTCTATCACAGGCTATAATATTTTGAGAGACGATCGTCCTGATGGAAGGGGCGGTGCAGCCCTCGTCATCAAATCCAAAATTCCCTACAGACAAATTAACTTAGCCTCTTTTTTAAATCCATTGTCATTTCAAATAGTAGCTGCCGAAATAGCAAACATTACATTTATTTCGGTATATATTCCTCCCAGAAATGTGTTTGACTTGCAGATTTGGAATAGAATAGTCCAGAATATTGCCACTCCCGTAATCATCTTGGGCGATTTTAACGCTCACTCTGCCGCGTTTGGATGCGCATTTGATAGTCCATCCGGTAATTCTATTCTTGACTTCATGGACCAACACGAACTTGTTGTGCTAAATGACGGTAGTGCAACAAGACTTTCACGTCCAAATCAGAGGCAAAGCGCGGTAGACCTATCAATATGTTCAGCGAGTCTGTCAACGAAATATTCATGGAAGCCTTTGAACGATCCTCTGTCGAGCGATCATTATCCCATAATAATAACATATGATAACGGAATGAATAAACAAAATGTCGACTTTTCTCCGAGGGGTCTTTATAATGAGTCTCTTGCGAACTGGTCATTGTTCAAAGAAATTTTAAAACAAAAAGCTCCGTTGATTGAAACTTCTGATTTGGATATACATTCCCTTCCTAATATTATTAATAATTTAACTAAAACAATAAGAAGCGCGGCCGATGCAGCAATTCCGAAAAAAAGAAAGAAATGTCGAAGAGAATCCCCACCTTGGTGGGACTCCGAATGTACGGAACTTGTAAATAGAAGGAAAATGGCCCATCATAAATACAAACGAAGTATTGACTTCGAAAACTATTTGGAATATAAAAACATCCAAGCATTGGTTAAACGCACATTTCAAAGAAAGAAAAGAGAAGGATGGAAACGTTACTGCGAATCTCTATCACCGGAGTCTTCGGTATCAGAAGTGTGGCAGTCCATACGGAGATTTCGCGGGTGCTCTTCCCCTGCTGGGATCGTACCTAGTAGTGGCGAGTGGCTGGAGGAATTTGCAAATGGGCTTGCTCCCGACTATGTTCCAAACGTTGACGAGATAATATCAGATAGACCACCTCAAAACACCAAATCGTGGCTTTGTGAAAATTTCTCAATTGATGAATTGATCTCAGCCATAGACTGTGCAAAAGACTCTTCCCCTGGAGTAGACCGTATCCCTTACTCATTTATCAAACATTTCCCTTGTTCACTTCTTGAAATACTCCTTAAAATTTACAATTTTATTCTACACAGCTCCGCTATTCCTCCCCAATGGAAAATTCAAAAGATAGTACCGATCCCTAAACCTGGTAAGGATCATTCAAAGGGTTCTTCTTACCGACCTATCGCCATGTCGTGTTGTCTTTTGAAGATCTTTGAAAGCATGATGAAATCCCGATTGGAATATTTTTTCGAGGGTTTGTCTCTTTTTCCTAATTCTCAGTTGGGTTTTAGGAGGGCTAAATCATGTCTCGATAACTTGTCCATACTTGTTTCGGATATCCAACTCGCCAAAATTAACAAAGAGGCTGTGGTAGCGGCCTTTCTAGATATTTCGTCAGCGTATGATAACGTGTCATTGCCACTGTTATCTAATAAAATGCATAGTCTGGGAGTACCTGGGAACATTGTAGCGACAGTATTTAATATATTCGCCCAACGCAGGATTGTTATAGATCTATTGCCTAATGGTATAAATCGCACCATACACCGAGGCTTACCACAGGGGTCGGTTTTAAGTCCGATTTTATTTAATATATACACGATTGATCTTCACAAACGCATCCCATCTACAGTCCGATTGCTTCAATATGCAGATGATTTTGTTGTCTATCTAAATAATAAAAATATCCCACGCGCTACAGAACAAATAGAATCATGTTTATCAACTGTCAACATTTGGCTCAATCAAAATAACCTCTCCCTTTCAGCATCTAAAAGTAATGTAGTAGTGTTTTCGAATAAACATAAGCTCCCTAACATTAATATAACATTAGAAAATACAAACATCCCTATTGTGGAGTCGGTGAGATTTCTTGGAATGACACTTCACCGTAAACTCTCATGGAAATTACATATAGAACACGTCCTCTCGAAATGTGAAAAAAGTTTAAATATCATGAGAGCAATATCGAGAGTATGGTGGGGTTGTCACCCTGTGACTATGCGTATGTTCTATTACGCACTTGTAAGAAGTCACATTGATTATGGTGCATTTTTGATCGACCCCATTCCGTTATACCTCGAAAAAAAGCTGGAAAGAATACAATCCAAATCCATTAGATTAATTCTGGGTGCAATGAAATCTTCTCCTATCGTCGCTATACAATCTGAGGCAGTCGAAATGCCACTTACAATAAGACGTAAATATCTTTCATCGAATTTCCTATTTAAGAGGCTAAACGGGGAAAATTATTCGATTATTGATACTCTAAATAAAATAATAAATATGCATAATTCGCACACCAATCAACAGCGTAAAAACATGTTCTTGTTATGCCATAGCCTAATATTGTTACAGGATAAATTTAATTTTGTTGCAAAAAATAATCTTCCCATATTCAACATCCCCTACAAAGCAATAACCCACACACCAACTATTATGAGGTCAATCGGTTTCGAAAAAGAATCTTCCGCACGTTTATGCCCGTCAGTTAATGATAAAAAATTTCTAGAAATAATGAATGACAATTTCAAAGAACATATTCAAATATTTACAGACGGTTCCAAATTTGATAACTCTGCATGCGGGGCGGCATTCTTTGTGCCATCCGTTGAAACGGAGAATAAATTTCTATTGCCCTGTAATTATTCAATATTTACCGCCGAATGCATTGCCCTCAGGGAAGCACTCTCTTTTGTTGTGTGTAAGAACTTTAAAAACGTAATTATTTTGACAGACTCTTTAAGTTTAATAGAAATCCTTAAAAAAAATAATAACAAATCCTGGCATAGCAACGAACTAATATGCTCCATAATATAAAATTATATAAAATTCATGTGATGAATATAGACCTCCTTATATCGTGGATTCCATCGCATATTGGCATCAAAGGAAATGAAAGGGTGGATGAGTTGGCTAAAGCAGCGTGCCTGACTGGTACTCCTACTAACTTAGAATTACTTACACCAAATGACCGATCATCTGTCCTCAAATGTCTCTTCAGGAAGGAATGGGAAGAGTCGTGGAGTGCAAGTACAAAGGCACGTTACTATGGATCGATACAGCAAACTTTGCCCAGAAAACCGTGGTTCTTGGGAATTCCATTATCAAAATTTTGTATATCCACAGTCTGCCGATTACGGATTGGTCACTGCTGTGTGGCCTCACACCTTAACAGAATAGGTGTCTTTGACTCGCCCTTGTGTGCTTGTGGATTGGAGGATGAAACTGTTGATCATGTTTTGTTTAACTGCCCACTATTTGATAACACATACCTGATTGATTATCTTAAAAAAATGAAAATTTCTTTCCCAATTAATACTATGTTCCTCCTCTCACAAAACTCTATTGGGATTAACACATGTATCGCAAAAACATTCCAACTTAATAATAAAAAGATTTAATGTAGAGTGAATTTATTTTTATAGTTATATTTTTTTTTCTCTCATAGTTGTGTTCTATTTTTTGTTTTGTTAATTGCATAAATCACTCATTTGTGAGTGGAAATGCATAAAAAAAGAAAAAAAAAAAAAAAAAAAAATAGAAGACGAGACTTTATGCTCATAGATGTCAGGCATTTGTTTCAGACTGAGTTAAGTAAAAAGAAAACACAGATTACACTTTTCACGTAAGTCACACTAAATAAATTAATACTGGTTCTTCGCATCTGCGTTAGCGTTAATGTAACATCAACGAAATGAAAATATTCCATACTATACATAGATGTGTGTATGTTTTGTTGTTTGAAACGGGCGAATACACACACATACAAGTTTGTGTAGACAAGAGCTATAGGTTATTTTATTATTTACTGTCAGTGTGCAGGCGTAAAACGGGTGACGACGTCTGTCACGTGGTGACGGTACACTCCTAGTGATGTAATAACGTTTGATTTCGTTTGTTCGTCAATGACTCCAAAATCCATTCAAAGAATGTCTTGATCTAAACTCAAGAAAACAATACCTAGATGAATAATGAATATTTTTTGCAGAAGGCACTTAAAAATCTTCCACTTGCTAACTTTGTAAAATCCAAATTAGATCAACTAATGATCACTCTCTTGAGAGTGAATTGCCACATTCAAAAAAGAAAAAGAAGAAGATGACATTGGGCGAACATTTTTATACGCAAGGACACAATTATTTGCAGGTACGTCCACTCCCAAAAGGAAAAACAGAACCTAATTTCTTAAATACAAATAAAATACACACGTCTTCTTCTTCTTCTCTTACATCAATCAAACATTGTGAGATAACCAGCGAAGAAAACAACCTTAAAATTAAATACAACCTTCAAAATTCGAGCACTTTCGTTTTGGAAATTCAAATTATGCACATATATATTTTTATACTTTGAAATTTCGGCTACCCAAAAAACGGTAGATTACGGGACACTCAAAAACATACTTAGTTAAAACACTTTTATTCGCGCACAGGACAGGATACCATTAAAACTGAAAATAAAAAAAGGCACTCACCGTTGATATAAAGATATCGTTACTTATTTAATGTGGTACAAGGTAAGCGAGGTCTCTCTGCAGAACCTCGACTTCTCAGTGCAAGCGGCGCTTTAACTGCCTGAGGCCGGCGCAAATCAGCTGACTGGCGTGGCCTTATCACGGCTCCATGCCATCCGGTCTCGTGACTCCCATCAGCCGCTGGACGAGAGCGACATCTATCATTCACCAGGTGGAAACACAATCACATTACTAGAGGTATAGTACTGACAGTTCAATTGGAATGCTGAGACCAACACCGGTCTAACCCGCATTCAGTTTTTTTTTTTACCAAATTTTAATTTCCATATATATATATATAAATGGGAGTCCTATTTTCCGTGGTTATCTCATAGGTAATGCTTGAACGGCTTGACCAATTTCCCCAATTCATTTTTTCTCTAGCGTTTGCTTTTGTCAGGAGAGGGTTTTTATGAAAGAAAAAAAAAAGAAAGTCGCGCGCAACATTAAAAAAACTTAAATTACCTACGTAACTTTTAGTGAGTTTTACAATATCCAATTGTGAAATTAAATTGGTGTTTAACAGAAACTGTCATTTGTTTGATAGTTGGTGCGATTGACAGAATGTGGACACAAAATACCTTTATCGTATAAAACAGATGCATCGGTCGGAATAACATTGGTTAAAAGGTATGTAATTTATCATTGTACAAATTCGAATACAATATTCATAGATAGGACCACAGGACAACGTCTATCGTGAAAGCAAGTACTTTATTTATATGCTTTTCAACGTTATTTGAACAATGAAAAAGTATGAAATGGGTACCTTGAAAGTCTAAAGGAGTAGACAGAAACGAATTATTGTCTCAACATTATATTCCCAACATCCTTCTTAAAAGGCCTGTCATTCTCAGAATTCTAAGTACTCGCGAACATCTTCTTTTGTCCTTTGATGATATAATGACTGGTATTCTCAAATTCACGTTCCAACTCCACGCAAGAAGTTCTTGCTTAGAACTTAATCGGTTGCCAGTAGTTACGTAACTAATCTATTGGATAAAACATTTTCAGAATACAGATATGTCAAAAGTCTCAATAAAAATTGGATACGACGCAACTCAATCGTCTGTTTTTTATTTCAGAATAGCCGTCATTATTCTATTATCATAAAAATCAGTCAAATTAATTCTCCCTTTTTGACTCCGTTTAAGGGCAGGTGACTCGTGTGAGGCAACAAAGACCTCTTCTCTGGGCTCGATCCCGCGCATTTTCGATGATATCCTCCCATACCATATCTAAATTTCACAGCTCAAGGAACAGAACACGGTATGAAAGAGTCTTCCCCGTCTTCGAGAACCGAATGGGAGAAAGAACAGCGCACTTTTCGGCCAAATCCTCTATACATATCCCAGTCATGTCAATCTCATCTCCACAATGGTAAAAGTGATGAGCCTGCGCCGGGTGCGTCGGGTTCTCGTTCGAGATGATGTGGTACCTGGTACCACCTTATGCCCAATATTTTTTTTAGGCAATTTGTTTCAAAGGTGGAGATCTTTTACTCTTGGGCTTATTTGGTTAGGTACCAGTACTCACACCCATAAAGAAGAACGTGTAACACACATTCTTAAATAATACACACCCTTAAAAATATTTCGTTTATTTATATTATTAACGATCTCTACATATTAGCTTTCATATTTTTTTGAATTTCTTACTTCCGCCCTTTCGAAAAGTGTACATCATTGACGGAAAAAGATTTGCGTTACGCGGAGACTTTTTAACAATGAATTATTACCTTCTATAAAATGTTGATTAACAAGAAAATATATTATGTTTTTAGCCACGACATTATGGGATAGGCCTTTGTTACACTCAGCCATTCAATTATACCTAAAGAATGCTATACTAACCTACTGCAATACCTACGGACTTGAGATGGTCTACTAGTGTAAATTGAAAAAAAACATAATTTAGGTGAGTTCTACATCTACATAATATTTTAGAAATGTTTGTATTTTTATTTGCCTTTGACAATACTTTACCGTTATGTCCGAGCATCACGCTCAAAATACAAATGCTACGTCAGATATTAATATGCCCAGAGCCGTACGAAATGCTGGAGAAGGTTCTTAAATACAATTTGCTGCATTAACTTTAATATATTTAGAGCTATTTAAAAAAAATCTATTTTTTTAGGATCTTCATACAAATTTCTCAAAAAGACTTTTGGAAACAAAATTACTCATGTAAACGTTGAATGGAATCTTGGTATTACGGTATGAAAATGTAATAAAATAATCGTAGATTGATTTGTTATACATATAAATGTTATTCAAATCTTATTATTCTCAATAAATAAAGATTTAATGAAAAAATTTGAAGTTTGATTTTGAAGTTTGACAGGTACAAATTGAATAAACACATATTAGCATCGCCATCTGTTGAAAAGATACATAAATGTGTTATGAATTATTGATATTGAGTGTTTTGGCGTTGGTCCCACAGATGGCGGTGGTGACTTGAATTATTGATATTGAGTGTTTTGGCGTTGGTTCCACAGATGGCGGTGGTGACTTGAATTTTTGGTATTATCAGTTATAGAGGTCTGTTAAGCAATGGGAAGCTAGACTAGAACCTGTTTAGTTACCTACCGATCAAGCCTGACAATCGGAATCAAAAACGTAAAGCAAAACGGGTATAAGCTAGTGTCTTTATAATTGAAGTAAAAACTGATCGGCGAGTTATACGTAATCTTACGATTAACGATTTTTTTATAAGTAAGGCGGTAAGATTTTTTGTCAAAAATCCTATCGTTTGAAACCCATGTTCGCTAACAAATTGTGTTGTTAAGGAGTATTTCACAGATGGCGTTTTATTATCAAGGATTATCTGTTCCATACTAACTTTAACATTATATTTTACTTTATTCGATATCATTTTATCGTGTTTTAATAGTTATTCTGTTTTCCAGAGCGGATACGAATTGAACAAATCAAACACTACAAAAATCGGTTCAGCCTTTCTCAAGTTATAAATTGTGTAACTAGCCCGACTTTCTTTTATATACTAATACTAGCTTTCCCGACAGACGTTGTCCTGTGGTGGGCAGAGGCGGCTAGTGAACAATATGTACGCATAGGTTTGGAGTACTAGATGCTGCAGGATCGAGAGGTGTTTACTATTTGATGGTCGCCAACTTGCAATAGGAGATCTCAATAGGTTCATTGAAGGGAAATTTAGGAACGCTAAATCATAGCATTACTTGATTGCAAGATTTTTTATATTCGCTCTCTCACCAGTTGACATTAATTTGGTGATTTATGGGACCTCATCTAAAGAACTTAAAGAATAGGTAACAACTAATGACTCCAACAAATCATTAATAATGTTCGATTTTTAAATGGAACAAAAACCACCACGGGCTTACGACCGTCTTCTACTGTTATTTCGAAGGCTGGCTTAGTGTGATCACTTTAAGTTGACAACGTTCGCCATTAGTTGGTAATGTTTAAGTCTCCGAAACTCTTAATCATGAGAATTCTCAACATTTCAGACCCCAAATCGTTTTTTTTTTTAAGAGTTCATGGCTTGGTCTAAAATATAATTCTCAATTTAAAATATAATAATTTACACGAAATTTAAAACAAAATATCGCATAAGTAATTTACCCAACACAATATTTCCAAGAAGTCAGTTCGACTGTGAAACAAGGTATAATAAGGAATCGAATTACAAGGAAACTGCAACGTTCGTAAAACGATACTACTAACTCGTCTATCCCAAACGATTCAACAACTTGAGTTAGTTATGTACCTACACTTTTCAAAATAAAATGGTATGAGATCAGGAGAAGTCTTGTAATGAGAATAACAATAAAAATGAATCTCTCTTCGTTCGCCTCGCTTAAAATCGAGAAAAGCTTTAGTTTCGAAATATTCGTTTAAGCAGACCAGGGAAATTTTAATTGGTACGAAAATATGGAATATTTCGAAAAATAATAAAAACAACAGCTTCATTCATCTATGGTTTTCCCATGCAAAGGGCCAAAGCAGGGTTACCAGGTCTTTTGCAAAAAAAAAATACCGAACCAGTATCGGATATACCATCCGAAAACATGAAAGTTCTCCAAAAAAAGTTCCGGAAAGGACTGGTTTAATTTAGGGAGGAAAACTAATCGGAATAAAAAATACCGAACCGCCTATAGTTCGGTATTTTTGTCATACCGAACACGGTGCTAAAATACCCAACAGACATAGTCCTGTGATCCACGAGTATTGAATTTGTATAATGATAAATTAATTACCTTTTTAACCAAACGTATAATTCTGACCGATGCATCTGATTTAAACCATATATTTTCCATCCGCACACTTTAAGCTTTATTAAATTTACTAATGTTCCGCGCAATTTTCTTAATTATTATTTCTTTCAAAATAACCTCCTCCTGACAATAGCAAACACAACAAAATAAGAATTAGCGACATTGGTCCAGCCGTTCACGCGTGTTATGATGACCAACTAAAATAGGGTTCCATGTTTATATATAGAGATTTTTAAATTTGAAAAATGAAGGTGTTTGAGCCAAAAGTATAGGACATTGCAATAATTGAATTGAAAAACTAATTATTTATGAGATTGCGTTGAAGTGGGACTTAATAAGTGGAGTTCTATCTCTGTCCCACCCATCATTGATATCCTATAGTCCAAAAAATGTTGTCATCTCTCTCGCTCCCTTAACCTTGACCCGCAATGAATGCAACGCCATCTATAGTAATTAATTGCAATTGATCGAGACCGCACGCATTATCGCTTACCGCATATTTTTTCATCCCGCTACATAATTATATTTTGACCGCATATTTTTTCATCCCGCAAATTAATTTCGCTAATAACCTAAACCCGCTTATTTTACTATCAACATAATAATTATTGTTGTATTGTCAGTGTTGTGTTGTGTGTAAAACCACTGGAATCAACGGAGAGCTTCAGGGAGATCCATGTTACCAGATCCATTTCAAAGGTAAGAATTTGTGTTTATTGATTCTCACCACATGTGCAAGCCCTTGATTATTTTCTTGATTCCATTATAATCGCATAATATACAGTCCACTTTTGCTCATCGCTCATCCAGAAGGAATCGTGTTTACAGCTGCATTATACGAGCACATAGTTCCTATTCTATTTCACGTCTGTTTATGATTTTTTTCTAGTTTGTTTGGTTCCACATCCCGCCAGACTTTTCTTCCGACAATAAACGATACATCGACCGACGATAGAAGACCAATCGCCTTGTTCCTAACACCAATCTTGTTTCATTCTTATTTACGCTGCTAGTGAAGTAAGCGACTCCTCAACTTCTTTATGACAATACACTACACTTCAACAATACCTACTTAAAACACAGTTGGTATATAAAAAGGTAGAGATAGAAGTCTCACAATTCTTCACTTATCTGAAGTCCAAGCCTACATAATGCCACTAGGCTGCCGAGGTCGGTCGAAATAAAAAGGACATAAAAATGAGTAGGTTCTTAAGTTTGTTCATTTTGGATAGGTTAGAAGGAATTATCGTGAACAGTGACCTTATGCTTGACGTTCTCGTTGTTTTTAGAAGATGACCGTATGTTTGAGAGTATACAAACAGATCGACAATCGATGTAAGGCGTTCTTCACACGTTGTCCTTTCTATAGTAATCAATCGTGATTGATTTATTCTATAAATAACCCCCATTTTCTACGATGGAGGTACAGATATAAATAAATCAATGATTTATTCCCGTAGTTTCATCGTCATGATTCTAAGAAACGCCACCCTTTGTGCGACCAAAAGTCACTTTCTGTGTTCTAATTTTTAATTACTAGGCCATACATTCATAAGTAAGCTGATATGAATTATAAAACTACTCAAACAAAAATATTTTTCTTCTTTTCACAGGTCTGGCCATTCTAGACAAAAGCACAAACTCTAAAAAAACTCAAATGCAATTGTGGCTACGAATGGTGTTCCTCAGGGCTCCCTCTTAGGACCCATGCTATTCAACATAATAATATGTATTTGCTAATGACATTGTGCTATCGATCGATGATTCTGTCAGTGTGTTGTTGTTTGCAGATGACATGAAGGATTAGGGGAGCATAACTCCTTCACACAGGTATACCTACCTATGGTCGTGCGCGATAGAGAACCATTTTTCTTTCACTCCATCTTTTATGAGACCATCTCAGGGGCCCAAATTTGCTATATGGCACCTATGAAAATTGTAAATTTGTAATTATAAGTAGTCTTGGCGATATCGACCACAGGAATCTTATAAAGATTAGCCATGGTCAATGGTTATTTCGTGCCACCGAGAACTACTTAACATAATTCGATGTGTGCAGAATAATAAGCTGTCACGCTACCAAGATCTGGCATAATTCCGTATCTGCAAAATAATATGGAATAGGGCTAACAAGACATCAAAAAGAGATTGAGGAAGGCAGGGCCGGATCTCCCATAGGTGCAAATGGAGCAAAAATCCAGGGCGCAAACAGCCAAAGGGCGCTATCAAATGTACCTATAGAACAAATAAAAAAATAAACCATCAAAATTTATAGAACGTTAAATATGCACAAATTACGCGCCAAATTCAAATCATTAATACGTCAGTACCTGCTACTACTCCCGAAACCAGCTATAGGTACCCACTCACAATACCTACATAATATTATTCATTCATAATTCATTATTGTATACGTAAAAATTCAAGTTAGCGCGCCAAACAATGCCTATATATTGTGTTATAGTTATATAGGTAGCTACCTACGGACGGTACTATACTGTAATAGCGTAGTCTTCAATACTCGCACACAAATGTGCGAGTATGTATGTGTGTGAATGTTTTATCTACCAACTTATAGAAAATGGAGCAATTTCTGTTTTTAGTGGTCCTGATTTTACGTACTTATGCATTTTTATGTATATGTGTGCAGTCAAAAAAAGGATTTATGTTCACTAGTAATAAGTATCAGATTCATATAAATGTATTCACAAAACTGTTGGATCTTCAGCGCCTTTCGAAAGGGCTTATTATTATTATTGGTCTAAGTTTATCTAAGAAAATAATGATCAGAACTTTTGCATAAGTGTTACCACTTCACTAACACCGGTAAGACAAAAGAACTACTTATCGGTAAGGAAGTGAATCTATACTAATCTATACCTACTATATCTATACTAATATATAAAGAGGAAAGATTTGATTTTTTGTTTGTTTGTTTGTTTGTTTGTTTGTTTGTTTGTTTGTTTGCTTCGAATAGGCTCCAAAACTACTGAACCGATTTGAAAAATTCTTTCACTTTTGGGAAGCTACAATATCGGCGGTGAACATAGGCTATATTTAATTTCCAAAAAAAAGTGGGTAACCTACGAAAACTTCAATAATGTAACCCAAGGTGTAAAAAATTTACCTAAAATATTCTTTTTATCGCGAACGCTGTGAAAACTAATGATGATAGAATAAAACAATGTTCTACAATTTTGTAGAAGACATCATTATTTACAAAAAGTATCGCGACAGCATATGTCTAACTATTATAGTTATGCCACAATAAGTGTTTTTTTATTTAAAAAAACCCAATAAAATGTCACCTTTAGAAAAAGCTCTTTATTGGTATCTTGGTATTACTCCTTATTAAAATAAATTAGTTCATATTCAAGTCTGCTTCAATATGTTTGTATAACTTTTTGAATTATTCAATTCGGACATTCCATTCGAAAGTTATCACGAGTTTAAAAATGTGAGTATTGGAAAAAAAAGCATAGTCTCTTATCATCTCAACTTATCCGATGCAAAGTGCGTATGGGAGCCGGGGAGGGCTGAGGGGAGTCGTGTCAAGTTTAGTAGAAATACCGCGCAAAGTAGTCACGGTGGTAAAGTGACGTGACACGATACATTGCAATGCAATTATTCCAGATTAACATATTTATGCTATAAAATATTTTGAAAAAGTTAGGGATCTGTCTGAAAACTAAATTATTTTTAAGTATCTATCTACCCGTGCGAAGCTGGGGAGGACCTCTAGTTATATTATAAAGAGGAAAGATTCGATTGTTTGTTTGCATTGCATATGTATAGGTTCCAAAACTACTTAACCGATTTGAAAAATTCTTTCACTTTTGGGAAGCTACACTATCCCCGGTTAACATAGGCTATATTGAATTTTCAAAAAAAATTAAGATCCTTACTAAAACTCCAATAATGTAACCCAAGTTCTAAAAAAAATACCTAAAATATTCTTTACATTGCGTACGCTGTGAAAACTATTGATGATAGAATAAAATGATGTACTACGACTTTGTAGAAGACATCAATCTTTACAAAAAGTGTCGCGACAGCATATGTCTAACTTTTATAATTATGCCACAATAAGTGTTCATTTATTTTTAAAATTTAATTGAAATGTCTCCTCGAAAAGGCTCTTCATTTGTATCTTGGTAATATTTCTTATCAAAATAAATAAGATCACATTCAAAACTGCTTCAATACGTTTATAAAACTTTTTGAATTATTCAATTCGGATTTTCCATTCCAAAGATACCACGAGTTAAAAATGTAAGTAACTATTAGAAAAAAAGAGTGGTCGCTGCTCTCCGTGTAGGTACCTACTGAGTATACATACATTGAAACCTCTGTGTGAAGCGCGCTGGTCAAGTAGGATAGATGCAATTAGAGCTATAAATTTTACTTTCAACAAATTTTAAGGATTTT
This sequence comes from Mystacides longicornis, assembly GCA_963576905.1. Classification (NCBI taxonomy): domain Eukaryota; kingdom Metazoa; phylum Arthropoda; class Insecta; order Trichoptera; family Leptoceridae; genus Mystacides; species Mystacides longicornis. The sequence continues at coordinate 22,131,356 of OY756434.1, forward strand.
GATGCAAAATCGAAAAATTCCGCAAAAAATATTGGAAACGGTTTGCTTAATTTTAAATTCATCGTTACTCTAGTGGTGTGGTATGATGTTCTCTCTTCAGTAAACAGTTCCAGCAAAGTTCTTCAGTCACCTAAATTGAATATAGGTGCAGCTGTACTTAGACATTTTAGAATCTTGTAGTTTTTTTTTGGATGAATATCGGTCGGATCGCGTATTCTCTAGGCTAGGGTATTGCGAGACGCCGAAATAATAGCTTTAGAAGTAGAACGTCGGTTTCCAGAGTTATCCTCCATTCGCATGAAAATGAAGAAGAGATTGTTTGAGGACTTGAAAAGGATTTTCGTCTTTAATTTCCAAAAACACTAGTTCAATCGATTGCCTAAATTTCATTGTGAATATTTGGAGCATGTCTCTCCTAACCTATGTGTTGTGTTTGTCTTCGTATTTTATTGACTATTCAGGTTTCAGTGGCTGCAGGAGAACGTAGTTTTTCCAAGTTAAAATTGATTAAAAATCAATCATCATTGATGGGGGGGGGGGCGCAATTTTGGTTTTGCACCAGGGCGCCAACAATGGTAGATCCGGCCCTGGAGGAAGGACTGTTTTAAAGAACGACGAACTGATGCTTCATTGAATTATTATATAGAAGCAGCGTCTCCTCATAAAATGGGGCAATGAAAGAGATATGTGACTCCTCTTTAGTGCATAAAGACACAACAAGAGCCCTCCACTGCGCTCGACCTCCTCCCACACCATGTCAAAATCCCTCAGCTCTGCGTGAAAAAAATCGAACAAACGAGATAAAAGAGACAGACGAATGATAAAAAAACCATCAAATAAATTTGGCTCCGCCCCGAATAAGTACCTATTATGTAACTCGTATTCGCAACAGAAGAATACTTTATACTATCTACGAGGATTTTTAAATCCTTCCACAATTTTGTTCCGAATACCGTTTCTAGCGGTGTTCTCACAAAACGCACCGTGCAAGATTATTCAACATATTATGTATCCATAAGTAAATACAATATATGGATATACTATTGTATTTTAGATACGTTTCTGTCCCATGATTATTGTTATGTTATGATCTCATATTGTAATACTAACGACCAAAATAACAACAAAACAATATAGAGTAAAACAATCGGTTTTGGACACTTCAACTCTTGTGTTGATATTGCTTAAATTTCTTACTATAAATTAAAAAGACACGATCGGGGATATGCATTAACTCTCTGCAAGAGGTCTCTGGATACGAGGCCCAATGAGAGGCAGCGCACCATTAACGAATTGAAAGATGTCACTATGATAGAATAAATTTAATCGCGGTGGTCTTCAGACATTCCACAATACTGAGCAACCCGCAGACCGCAGCATTCCATTTTATGTTTGTACACCGCAATCTTTTATTAATCCAATGCACTCGATATTAGAGGCCATTGTGAAATCTAATCTGAATGCATCAAGTATAATATGCCTATTGCCTATATGTCTTATTAGATAAGAGCATAAATTACAGGTTATAATATGTAAATTACTTAACACTATAATATATTTAATAATAAATGAAGATATAAAAATATTTGACATTGTATTACTGTATTTGTTAAGGACGCCGAAAGACAGTTCCTTTGAGGCAGAGCTGAGAAATCTGTATATGGTATGAGAGGAGGTCATAAACATTGCGCAAAATCGATTGTAATGGAGAGCTCTTGTTGACCTATGCTCCTAAGTGGGTTGTAAAGATAAATTTGATTGATTGATTACTATATATAAGTAGACTTCTTTGACCATCTCCACGAGTATCAGTGTTGAGTGTAATTACGCTGATAAGCAAAAAAAAGTATTTTCTAAACATTCAAAATGGCATTTTTAACTTTTTTTAGAATATAATATAAAATCACTTGATCAAACCCAGTTTCATTTACCTCAACACACGGTGCCAAGATTCCTAATGTAATAGCGCGGTGTAATTTGGTAGTTTTTTTATTGTAAATTTGCCAGTGCTACATAATAGTGCTTTACGAAAACATAATTAACAATGATATATCTAACGAGGAATGTATGCGATAATGTTTCTTTCCATCTCAAAGTTCCGCTTTCCGACTTAGGGTGGGTTTCTCGAACGTTAGTAATAGCAAAGCGTTAGCGATAGCAAAGTAAAAGGAATATTTTAGTCACATTTTATCATAATTATTTTGCTTGATGAAAAAATGTTATTAAGCATTGTGATGTTGGTATGCATGCATGTTACCTACTAATCGTTTATCATTTTACTTTGATATTCCTTACGATCGAGTAACACATGATAGAGAAGTATTATTAATTGTGTTCTAATACTTTACTATTACTCGCGTCGTCGAAAAACCCACCCTTAATAATTATTGTTATCTACTGTACTCCTATTCTGTAGCAAGTGTAGGGTAGTCACTTGAAAAAAGTGACTATTAGGCGATACATTTTGTATGAAAAACGTCTATACGTATCGAATGCGAGAATCGCATAAGACGTTTTTCATACAAAATGTATCGCCTAATAGTCATTTTTTTTCAAGTGACTTTCCTACACTTGCTACAGAATAGGGGTCCTGTAAACAAAATAAGCATAACTTAACTAGTAATATAATCCTGTATGGTTATTCAAGTTAGAACAAGTCAAATAAATGTTAGAACTTTTACTAAACTCAATAATCATTTTACTTCATAACTCCGCGAATGCTTTATCTGAACATCTATATAATATTTGTCTTGAACACTGACTGACTGACTGACTGACTGCCTGACTGACTGACTGACTGATGTCATTAACGCCGCTAGATGGCGCGTCACTCGCAACTAAAGACAAATAATAATATTGTTCTTCTAATACAATATGGCTGACAACAGTGACAACTGACAGTAACATAATGATATTATTATGCCTGGTGGCTGAGCACTTTTTTTAAAGGTCTTGACGTAGAGAAAAACAATTTTTTGGGTTATTAAAAAACTCACATGCGAAGTCAGCGATAAGAAAGCAAAGTGTACCAAATTAGGAAACTTTTACGCACAGCGGGACTTCATAGTGAAGAAAAGCCGTACTATTGCCATGAGTGCAATAAAAAGTTTGCGGTTTCGAGTAATTTAAAGAGTGACATGCGAACTCATAGCGGAGAAAAGCCATACGAATGCAATAATTGCAATAAAAAGTTCAGTCAATCAAATAATTTAAACAACCAATGACATGCTAAAAGCTATTTGAATGGTAAGTTTGCAATAAAAAGTTTAATTTCTTTTTTTAGTTTGCATAAATAGTTCAATCAACCGTATGCTGTAAAGTATCACTTGCGAATTCAGCCGGACTTCGCTTTACTAATGCAATGTGTGCAATAAAAAGTTTGTGAACCCATAGCGGAGAAAAGCCATACGAATGCAACCATTGCGATAAAAAGTTTTATCAATCAAATGATAAAATCATGATAAAAGCCATTTAAATGCATACTTTGTTAGAAAAAGTTCAAAATTTGTTTAAAGTCTGACATATGAATTCGGCCAAAAGAAAGCATAGTTTGTATGAATAAGTTTACCAAATCACGAATCTTTAATCCACACACACGAGATCATAGCTGAGAAAAACCATACGAATGCCATGTTTTCAATAAAAAGTTTACACACCTAGAGTAATTTTTTAAAGATTTTCATGTGAATTTGTAGCGTTGAAAAGCCATTCATATGCAACGTTTGTTATAAAAAGTACAAGTTTTTCTTTAAATTTTCATTGAGTTCTATTATCAAGTGGTTTAAAGTCTGACATATGAATTCGGCCATAAAAGAAAGCAAACTTTGCATGAAAATTTTACTAAATCATAAATTTATCCCATAGACACGATATCATAGCAGAGAAAAAGCCTTACTAATGCAATGTTTGAAATAAAAATATTGCACACTAGCGCAGAAAAGCCATACGAATGCAACCATTGCGATAAAAAGTTGAATCAATCAAATGATAAACCATGATAAAAGCCATTTAAATGCATATTTTGTTAGAAAAGGTTCAAAATTTGTTATAAAAAAAATATCAAGTGCTTTACAGTCACACAAATGAATTCGGCCATAAGAAAACAAAGTTTCCATGAAAAAGTTTACCAAATCACGAATCTTTAATCCACACACACGAGATCATAGCGGAGAAAAACCATACGAATGCCATGTTTTCAATAAAAAGTTTACACACCTAGAGTAATTTTTTAAAGATTTTCATGTGAATTCATAACGTTGAAAAGCCAAACATATGTAAAGTTTGTTATAAAAAGTTCACGTTGTTTTTTGAGTTTTCATGAAGAATTCAATTAATCAAGTGTTTTAAAGTCTCATATAAGAATTCGGCAATACGAATGCAAATTTTATATGAAAAAGTTTAATCAATCAAATCGGTAAATACCCACATGCCAAAAGCTATTTGAATGTACAGTTTGTAATTAAAAGTTTAAGTTGTAGGTATTTGAGTTTTCATAAAGAGTTGAATCAACCAAGTATTTTGAAGTCTCACATGTGAATGCTCACAGCTATGCTCAGTGGCGTTCCGTGGGTTATTGGCGCTTCCCCCTCTAAGTATATACATTGAAAAACAGGACTGGGTGGGGAGGTTTGGTATCTTGAAACATAACTTTTCCTAAAAAAAAAAAAGGTCATTTCTAAAATTTCGTATCTGGAAACATGACATTTCCTAAAAAAAAAAAAAAGGTCATTTCTATAATTTGGTACATGCCTATTTCGAAAACCGGACGTATAGTATAGCGCGAGCATATTTTGCCGCCCTGCTAAAAGAGGCGCCCGGGGCGGTCCGCCCCTCCGCCCCCCCCCCTCGGTACGCCACTGGCTATGCTATGAGAAAGTAAAGTTTGCATAAAAAAGGCCATAAGTGGGCGCCACGGGCGCCTTTAAAAAACTAGTTATCTAAATAGTTTAGCACGCTTTTTGAGTAATTTTCTTTTTTTCTGGATCGTCACTCAAGTTTTTCTCGTTCCATAACATACGAAAAATGTAAAGATTAACCTTAATAAGTAGAATTTATTTTCTCATTTATCAAAAAATATGATTTCTTTTCATCTTTATAATGTCCCTTAAGAAAATGATTAAGTTTAGTTGCACTCACGTTGCACTAAACTTTTTTGTGAATACCCCTGCTGATTATCACAAAGCTTCCCCAAGAATCATTCGTCACTTTTTAAGGGGTAAGCAGAGAGAAAAGACCTCCACTCTTTTCTTAATTCTACAACATATTCCTATCTTATATCCTCATTCATGTCCATATTCAACATTCATTCCACATGTCCTAGGTAGAGCTTTTATCTTTTTTTTAAATATGACTAAGTTTCAGTGTATATATAAATAATAATTAATTGAATAACATTTAGTTAAAAGTATATAAATGTCCATCCATTTCTATCAAGCAGTATGCACAGTATACTATGTACCAACATGACAATGTGTCATTATTATTTAATCATTTTAAATTATTTAAATTCTCCATACATATAAATTGCCTGATTATTCTGTTATTGAAGACTAGTTAAGCTGTTAAATTTTTATTGTCTTTATCACCTACTAAATTTATTAGATTTTATCCACGAAAATTGAAATGAATTTTTTCAATTAATGTTTAATTGATCATATGCTATGAGACAATGTCCGAAAATAGCATTATTTCTTGAATGTTTGTATATTATGTGCCGTAAGACGACGGTGTGAGGTTGATAAATCTCTCCATCCTGCACTATAATCTTTGAACTCCAACAAGCCAGTTGACCTTTAATTAAAGGAACCAAACACAGAATTCCCGGATAAGCTCGATCGCACAGAGTTCGTCAAATTGATTACATAGTAAAATTTCTAAAACAGGACTCCAAATTCGATGATAACTCACGACCTTTGATGAGACAATATAAGTATTAAAAAATCATTCCAAACATTCATAATATAGAAGTTCCGCCAGCTATAGATACATTTTTATATAGAAAAAAAAAAAAGATTTTTGTTTTTTTTTATTTCTGAGGTTTTCGTGAATTTCCCCTTTATTTTTTTTTATTTAAAATTGCTTCATTCATCAGCTATTAGAAAAATGTATTTTTAGTTTCCAAAGTAACGTAATTTCTTCACAATTTTCAGTTTTAGGTCAAAAGGTGGAAAATTAAAAAGAAATCTAAAAACTTAAATAACTTGAAAATCACTGTTATAAGACTCCTAGTTAATGGGAACAAATTATTACAAATTAGCTCTAGTATAACCTTTGTTCTATTTATTGTATGGATGCGAAACATGGACGTCGAAGGTCAATGCCATGAACAGATTAGAGGCGTTCGAAATGCGGCTCCATCGCAGGATGTTTAAAATACCCCGGACAGACATGATAACAAAGGCCGAAGTCCTAAGGCGAGCTGGAGTAGACAGAGAGTTGCTGTCATCTATCAAGGTTCGCAAGATCTCATACTTGGGCCATGTACTGCGAGGGGAAAAATATCATCTCCTGCATCTGATATTGAAGGGCAAGATTGAGGGACGCCGAAGACCTGGCCGGAGACAGACATCATGGCTACGGAACATAAGAGAACCTACCAATACTATGACATTCTGCATGCAGTGAGTGTGGTGTTCCGCGCCAGAATCGTTGCGACAATAAAATAATATTTATTTTACTGTCATACTAGCTGACGTTGTTATATTTTAAAGTATCTCCGTTGATTAATTGTCTGTCTTTATTATTTAAAATATGATGGCCCAACATCTATGTTTTTATCGACTCCATTTTTCGTTCTTTTTTATTTTTAAATCATCGTTTTAATTATTTTTTGTTCTCTTTTGAGAAAAAGCCAATGTATAGAAATGTACATGTTTAGGTATGCACATTGCATGCACGTATATTTTTTTTTCTTCAATTTTCTCTTAACTACATAAATGCCTACGCAGTGAAAGACTTTTTTATGAGTTTTATTTAAATGTTCAGACGTTGATTGTACCCACCTAACTACATATGTACAATAGCTATGCGGGAGACACCTGTTATTGGAGCGTTGGATATTCTGTTTTTGTTTCATGTTTTTATTTTGTTTGTGTTGTTCTGTTGGTGTCTCTATGAAATAAATAAATAAGAGACAGGACCGGCATACGAAGTATGGAGGAGCTGTTTCAGACGGCGCAGGATAGAGAAAAATTCGCCGAAGTGATCGCCAAAGTTGGGGAGACCCGACAGGGCACTTAAAGAAGAAAAACCCCTTTCACGGAATATGTCGAATTACAAGCCACCCTGTATAGAAATGGCTTCGCTACACATTTTTTGACAAAATCTTCTTTCAAATTTCCCTTTTACTACCCATGATTGTCTATGCAACGCAATGATATTTTCATGCATCATTCGTCGCTTGGATAAAAATGTTGCTGTGACAATAACTAGCGGTTGTGATATTTCGAAACGAGCGACGTATTAAGAAGACATTATATCTGACAGTCATTTATAAGGATAGTTTGTTGATTAAATCATTCAACGATTGTCTCTGGTCGATAAGAAACATAGTACGAAGGAGTGAAAGTCTCGCAAACAAGAAAATGGCGAAATAAAGTAGACCGCAGAATCAAAAAAAAATGCGGTCTCGTGAGTCCGAATATTGTGTGTAAAGTTTACAATGCCGACTCTCGTCCATTTCTCTGCTGTCAAGGCCGACAAGTTTATGGGGCCTTGTTGTACACTTACTTGTATGCCTACTTGCTAGTTACGCCTACATTATGCTGATGGGTCACCGACAATGATATTCTATAATCGAAAAAGTCAATATTGACTCAAGCAATACGTAGTTTTAATACTGGTAGGTATTATACAATACAGTCATATCAATGAATAAATACATAAATAGGTACCTACAATTCTTACTGTTAACCCGTAGGTTCTTTAAATTATCCTGGACAATGACAAGTAAATAAATAAATAGATGAACATAACACCAATTTCATGGTTTTAAGGCGCCTGCAGATTAGGATTATCCTCCAGGTAAGAGGCAAAAACGTTGATTAAGTGAGTCGAGTAAGTAATTAACACTTGGTCATGCGCGTTTTAAAAAATACCGCGGTTACACGCAGTATCTGTGAATTCTCCACCTCTTTATTACTGCTTTTATTGGAATACTAGCTTTCCCGACAGACGTTGTCCTGTGTTCCTAAATATGAATATTGAATTCGAATTCGCATGGTGATGAATTAATTATCATTTGACCAATGTGATTCCGAACGATGCGTCTGTTTAAACCATGTATATATACTCCATCCGCATTCTGTCAATCGCACCAATTGACAGTTTCTGTCAAAATTTCAAAATTGGAATAAAAAATTTAAGACAAAAAGTACTAATAAGGTTTGTCTACGTAGAGTTTTATTTAATTTTCTAATTTTCCATGCATTTTTCTAAATTTTTTTCTTCTAAAAGGACATTCTCCTGATAAAAGCCTACACAACAAAAAAAGAATCAGCGAAATCGGTCCAGCCGTTTAGGCGTGATGCGATGACATCGGGAAATAGCTCTCCATTTTTATATATAAGATTTTTGTTTTGCAGCTTACAAGTATTTAATACCATATTGTAGCTTAAAATGTCTACTTAATAATAAGATCCATCAGTTTTTTGTAAATCGGTATATATAATTCACCGTAATTTCAATGATATTACAACTAGAGGTGGAAATAACGGCTTAAATCCAAAAACGTTTTACCTAGCAGTTTCATCAATTGAAAAAAATGACGTTATTATTAAAAGCTTAAAGGTTTTTTTATTTTACAAACCTAAATGAAGACTATCGAACTATTTGGTATCTGCAAACTTAACATTTTCCTTAAAAAAAAATAAAAAGGTTGTTTCCAGAATTTGCTATCTGGAAAGTTGACTTGTATCTGAAAAGGAACGATCATTGAGTGTAGTGAGTAAAATATTGACTGTCATGCTAATGAAATGGGGGCCAGCTATTGTTATTGCTTAATATTAGCGTGACTATTATTTTTGTTCAACTAATATTTACAAATATCGTTTAATAGGAACCACGTTAGAGGCGTTATTTTTGTTTATCTAATATTTTTATCAGCTATCGTTATAATGCCCATCTCTAATTACAACCCATAGGTATGTGTAACAAACTAACAAAACATCAAACTTTGTGTATACGGGCCTCCTCGCGTGCATAAGAAATAATCATAAAAAACTCTCAAAATTATCCCACACATAAATTTTTGCGATTGATCTTGTGGGGAATATCATGAAATGTAGGATATTAGATACTTCAAATATTTATCAAGATGATAAAAGCAGAGTTTCGCAGCCCTGCGTGCGAGTGGTAAAAAATCTGAGCAGTATATATTTTCACAGAAAATCTCGTTCAAGATACTGAAATTCGATGCAGAATAGAGCATTCAATAACTCTCAAAAAAAGGCAACGAATGTCTTTGTTAACTTCTTTACTAAGCTGAAATGCGGACGTCCAATGTGAAGACGATGAACAAAATAAAAGCTTTCGAGGGATATGGATTCGTTGTAAAATGTTGCGTATTTCTTGGACCGATATGTGATCTAGTATTTGGCTACGTAATCGGAGGCGGTATAAATACACGCTTCTGCAGCTAATCATCCTATACACTATACAGGATCAAGAGAACACGTGGTATAGAAGACATGTGTGATGGCTCCGCAACATATTAAGAGCGTGGACTGGAATCATAACTGATTCATGCAGCCAGAGACAGGGAGGCCTTTGCCCATGTGATAGCAAACTTCGGGGCTAACAGTATTCCGTATCTTTATGTTAAAAATAGGGTAATAGCAATAAATATTAAAAGCAACCTTGAGATAAGGCTAAGTGCGTGAGTGTGCCTACACTGCTATTATTGTTATTTATTAATTACTAGCTTTCCCGACAGACACCCTTCTGTGGTCTACTTAACTATGAATATTGAATAAGAATTTAAAAGAATGATAAAAATTACTTTTAACCAAAATCATTTCGAACGATGCATCTGTTTTAAACCACATATTTTCCATCCGAATTCTGTCATTCGCACCAACTAATAACGACAATTTGATTTCAAAATTAGATTTATTAAAAAAATGCGCATCAATGTTAAGAAATCAGAAAAAAGCTTGAAAAAAGTCCATCAAAAATCTTCGTGCCAATATATTTAATGTCAATGGTAAATAATAATTTTGTGTCCATAGAATTTTTCGCAGATGGCGTTGTTGTATTGAAATTCGTTCCATACAAACTTTAATATTATATTTTGTATTACTTATATCTTATGCATTATTCAACACTTTAATAGTTATTCTGTTATCCGAAACGGAGAAGAATCCAATAAATGAAACATCGGAAGAACCTGTTCAGCCGATCTCGAGTTATAAGTGTTTGCACTAACCCGACTTTCTTTTATATTATAGATTATTAGTGTTAGAAGAAAGTATATACCTAATAATGTACATAATAAAATAGAAAGAGTAGGTATGTAGCGGCCCTCTAATAAGTTAGTTTATTAGGTGGCGCGTATTATTTATTTAGGTGGCAGGTGGCGCGACGGAGTAACCCGAAAAGGTGGTAACCAAACATAGTCCTATGGGGTAGAATCAATATCCCGTCTGCTACATTATTTATTGTCATGAACCAATATTGTTATTTACCACGCATTGGTACTGAATAAGGGGATATTAGAACCAGATCCATACATCATAATACCATATGAGCAACAATTATCTACAATCAAGACGTAAATGCTATGGAAAGAAGAAGAATGTAGAGCTCTACGAGGAATACGTCGAAAGAATCTGTGCGATATGGACAGAAATAACAATATAAGGAAATAATGTGGTATGGAAATAAGATTGAAGATGTATACTTAAGTTATAATAAATTGAGATTGTTTGGGCATATTAAAGGAATGTACTTATGCAAATAGAGTGACAAAGAAAATTATTTATAAGGCTGAAAGGAAAGGTGTAATAAGAAGGCGTGGTCGACCGAGAGTGAAGTGGATCGGATTCCGTCCACAATGAAGGCAAGGTCGAGCGAAAGAAATAGAAACGATGGACTGAGAAGTGGCCGTATTACGAACGCAGTATTCTTTGAGACAAGTATTTTTAATCTCTTTGAATGAAAGTGCGAAAGAGACAGTGTAAATTTGACTTTCAGTGTCATTAAACGTAGTTTGAACACCATAATAAAAAAGCCGTTACTGAAATAATCACTTATTTTCTTCAACCACACTTCTTTTTCGTTTAAAGCGGAGTTTCCTCAACGTTTTCGTCTACTAGCTCTCTCCATGTGTCCTAACCATCAGCGAAGACGACACGACATAAATACTTCATCTTCACGTTCGTTAATGGACCCACAGGGTACAAATTCGGCTTAAGATTTGTATGTACTTTCTCTACTTTGCCTCTCAAAGTCAGCACTGGTTGTGTGTCTTTTCACAGTTATAGAAACACTGGTTATTTATTAGGCACCTTTCATATATTTTATATATCTACCTATTATGGGGGTTCGAAAGGCAAGTAGGGTCAGAAAGTGTTTTTGGTGGACTTTTGACGAGACTGCATGGCTAGAAAAATTTACCTCAGGCAATAAGTTCAGCTGGCTTTGCACCTTAGTAGAGAAAAGTGTTAGGTAATTTATTTGTTAACAGATTGACTGCCAGAAAATACCAACACCATCTATATAAAATGCTGCAATAGACATGCGGGAGATACACGTTATTGGAGCACAGAAGATTCTATGTTTTCTTTTCATGATTTTTTTATTGTTTGAACCTCTTTAGGCCCTCCCTAACTAATATTTTGGCAGTGATATTGTTTCTTGAGAGAATCGTAACCTATTTCACTAACCAAATAAGCATGTTCAACATGTGATTATTTCTGTCGGCTACCTGACTTGTATTTTTTTAATTTTATCAAGTTACGTATTTAAAAATGTTGTTTTTTTTTTCAATCTTGTTTGATTATCAAAATGTAGTTCATACATATTATTGTAGAGTATTTTATAACTACGTATTATAAAAATACAACAATACAAAATGTGCGTATTGTCCTTACAAAATGACCTTTGGTGATTTTTTTTTGTATATGGTCATCAAAAAATGTAAAAATACCAACAAACAATAACAATACATATCAACTTAAATAAATGTTGTCAGATGTTATAAAAGAATTAAAAAATACAGTCTATCGAAAAACTTTATCCTTTAGTTTTAAAATATACTATACTATAAATCCAGTAAATGATTAACTTTTTAATTATTCCTATCAACATAATTTATATGTATCCTATTTGTTTATTCATTTTGTATCAGAAGGAACGACAAGTTTATAACTTGGATGAATCCGGCATAATATAACATATTTTGCAGGATATGTACGTACAAAATCAACTAAATACACATTAAAAAAAATTTACCTTGCTTTATCTACACATATAGCCACAAGCACTTTAATAGAAAGCTAAAAATAATAAATATTTTGAGTAGTATATTATTGACATACAAAACTGTTATCACAACACTTTCTACACATACTTTCACGAAACATTTAAACGACACATGACAGTTTTTTTTTTTCCTTTATTTAAATTAAATCAATTCACAATATAACAACTGCTTTATTAAACAAATCATCGCAATTTAAAGCGAACGAACACCAAAATAAATATTAACAAGCGCTCTCCATTACCCACACGCGTTCAAACAGCTGTCAATTTCATGTGAGAAATATTTTTGTTTGTTTGCGATTCATTCGAATTCGTTCGGTCAACCATCTATTTAGTGTTGCCATAATCAAAATTCTTATTCGCTAATTTTATTGAAAATGAGGTAAAAAAAATATCCAAATACAAGTTGCTACTTTTATTAGCGTTTAATTTGTATGAAAAGTCAAATAAGATTATTTTTTAAAACTGGGTTTAAGGTAAAGTTACTTAGTTAATAATGATTTCCTTGTTTGTAATTTTTAGTCGAACGGTAAAAGCAACACCACCTATATAAGAAGGCCTTAGTGCAGGCGGCCATTTTTGGCCTCCCGCGTCACGACTGCCTGTGTGTAGACAGATATCATAGTGCACAGGTAAGTACATACAGATATAGGTGAGAGTGAATGTTGGGCCTCCCGATGTGACGCAGCACTAAGGCCTTCTTATATAGGTGGTGTTGGGTAAAAGCGCGTATGAATGTCAAAACCATAAAAGCAATTTGAATCCCTTCAGTCGATTCTCTGCCACGTTCAAATTTGATACCTTGATTTGATACTTAATAATTTGACTTTATCGTGAAAAGTACTATTATTCATTGCCTTTGAGGCTTATATCGACATCTATGTATTAAATTAGTAAACAAAATCATTGAATCTCACATTTCGACCAATGAACTTTAAGTAATAGAATAGGCATTCGGAACGAACTACTCGAAATTTTCTTTCACTATTTTTGTTTATTAGGTGAAATGTCCCGGCGAAAGTGTGCAAGCAAAAATTCCTATGAGTCTCCCAACAAATTTAGATACAGGGCCCATCTAAGGCAAGTTACGCCACTTTTTGTAAGTGGGGTGACACGAGATCAAGGGCGGATCCAGGAGGGGGGTGTCATGGGGTCATAACCCCCCCCCCTGGATTTATTAATAAAATTCCTGCTTTTCACTTGTATCTATTATTATCAAAATGAAATTATAACTTCTTGTGACTTGACCACGACTTTGTGAGCCCTTCCCCCCCCCCTGGCACCGAAACTGGATCCGCCCTTGCACGAGATAACGATCATTATTATTGTGACTGCTTGGGGTTACTAATACATCTATCATCTATGTTCAATGTCCATCTATAAACTCGCCATTTGTACCTATATCCTATATTGTATTATACCTATACCAGACCTAGGCCATTATTATTATAGAGCTCATTGGTTATTATAACCAATGTACAGTAAAGTACAAAATAATTGCTTGAGTAATTACAACATATTGTTTCGAACGCATTTTCCAACGACATTTTCGATGTAACTATGAGCTTGACTAAAACGGGAGGTTCTTGGTTCACACGTTAATAATAAGTGAGCCATTGTACATGTATATTGTATAGTGTCGAGTGATGGGTATGGGGCTTCTTGCCTGAAAGAATATAACAAAAGTGATATACTTACTAACTCGACTAAACTGCCTACTACATACTGGACTTAATTTTAAGTGTTCAGACACGTTTCGTTACTAAATTACTCGTTACTTGACAAAAATACCAATACGATACGATCCCATATTAATTTATTATAGTGGGAAAACTTGGAGAATAACCATAAGAAGGAAAATTTACTTTAATATTTTTTCGTCTTTATTTCTCTCTTTTTTAAAAAAAAAAAGTTTATCTGGTTTTGTAATTTTTGGGTAGAACTACTATAACTATACCACCTCTCATAATTCGCTTTCAACTCTCTATAATCTGCAAAGAATGACCAAAAATGTACCTATACGAATTTGATTTTATTTTGCGAAATCAAAGGCGAACCACGCTTGTCTATCACATCACACACACGTACGTACATCATTGAAATTGCTCAAAAATTTTCAAAGTCGTGTGTATTTTTGGTCATTCTCTCCAGTTACAGAGAATACGCCATCTGATTATATAGGTATCTCAAAAAGCACACTTTAAAACTACGCAATTAAAGAAAATAAATAGGTTGTTATCATTAAACTGAGCTAAGTATGTATAAAAATCCTGTTTTTCTCGTTTTGATGCAGATTTTTGACCGAACTTCGATAGTCGAAGCACCTTATAAATAATTAATGGTAATGACTTTTACCCGTAGTTACGTAAATACTTAGTAGTTGAACGTCGGACCTTTTAAGCATGTAATAGAATAGCTATGTAGTTAGAACTTGATTTCTTCCGTTCTTCGCAGTGTCGTTGAAGATTGTTGTTAATTACGGACGTGAATTCAAGCGGGATGGCGGCATTGTTGTTGTTTACGTAAAACTTAAGTTGTTACTATAAAATACTAAAGTGAAAAATACGTAATTATTAGAAAAACGCACACTGTTTATCTATAAGGTCTAACAAATGAGAATTATAAAGCTTAGTATAAAAACTACAATCATATAACAGGTATGGCACTATTAGACATTATTTTATTCAAAATAATTATTTTAGCTATCCATTTTCTATTGTTTATCTTTTACGTCTTACCTGCTCGCTCTTAATGTTCAATTAAGTAGGTATACTTTACTTGTGGTTTTATTGACCGCACAATTTGTGCAATTAACATGATGGTAGGTATAGGTATCTGTCATATAAAATAAAAATATATACATGACCGGTTTAAAATCATTTTATAGATAAACTCATCTCCCCTAAAAACTCCGTTATTTTGTCATAATCATCAAACTGAATTGGTTCATTTTGTCAATAATTGTAAAGTGTTAAATATCTTTTGTTTACAATGGCAAAGGAACTCAATAAATGACAAAAATGCAAGAATATAAAATAATTATTTCTTTACTTGTTAGTTCCTTAGCCAATAACGATGTACATATCTGGGTATAAACTGCATATTTCGGAGGGGGGGGGGGGCAATGTGATTCCGATAACCCTGTCTACGGCCTTGATAAAAAGGAAGTGCGATTGCAACACATATACAGTATGATATACTCTCTAACGAGAGCAATATTACTTCTCAAGATTGATCTGTTGTTCATTCAATCAATCAAAACAATAAAAAGGGCAAAAAATTAATCGAAAATACAAATATGTAGATACAAAAATGTTCATTACCCACAATAATTACCCATACCACTATTCAAATTAGGAAAAAAATAATTACCGAAGTTATATACATAGGTAAAAATTAACTAGGTACCTAGGCATTTTGACCTATTTTGCTGCAAAATTGAAAGGTTAACTGTGTGAAAATATCGAGAAAATCATGTTCTGCCGGCTATATACTATCACCTTAAAAGGAAAAGTAAGCAAGGTTAAAATACAACAAATCTTAACATAATAATTCAAAAAAAGTTGGTTTAAATGGGTTCAATTCTTTCGACGTATGTATACAATATGTACACATACATCACATGTGATGTACTTCCTACTACACCGCCATCTTTTGAATTTTTTAAAAAGTAAAGCAACTATAGAGGAATTGTTTTGATTTCAAACTTATGACCTTCCGAATTTCATCCTGCATCCGAATCAACGATAACTCTTACATAATGCAATGAATTATTAGCTAAAATTTATTAAGTTTTTACATTGTAAATTGCATTTTACTCATGTAATAAGCCAAAATTATTTTTAATTGGGTTAGGTCGAAGGTCGACGGGCGGGACAGCTAGTAAATAATAGTTGTAATGTCAGAAATAAGTAATGACTAGTAATGAGGTATATTTATTTAGATAGGTACTGGTACTATAGGACCTTATTTTTTTAATCGCTCTTGACACAAAAAATTTATAAAGCATCTAATAATAAATAATTGATAACTCATTTATTTTGTTATTTAGATAACCGAAATTTCGTCACCTTGGATAAGTTTTATAACATTTTGGAACAATATCTTACCAAGATAATAAAAGGAATTAGATTTTCAAGGTTGCTTTTAGCTTGCATTTTTAAAGTAGAGACATGATAGTGACGAAATGTAAACTGTTTGATGTGGTGTGTTGCCCATTCTCCTGTATATGGGTGTGAGTCCTGGGCACCTGACTTTGGCCCAGGCACAAAAAGTATCTGCATTCGAAACGAAGTGCCTCCGGAGAATTTTGGGTATAAGATGGTACCACCGCATCACGAACGACGCTATACGCCGGCGCACCCAGCGTGAGCCCATCACCTCTACTATTATGTGGAGGAGATGGACTTGGCTGGGACATGTGTTAAGGATGCCGAATGACAGTTGGCCGAGGAGAGCGCTGTTCCGAGTACAGGCAAAAAATACTCGAGTACTGAGTACAAGTACTACGCACAAATGTACTCGAGTATTGAGTACAAGTACTCAGTGAGAAGTACTCGAGTACAAGTACCGAGTACATAAGTGATTAATTAAGTAAACACAAATCTTTTATAAACAGAGGTTTATAAGAGTTCAGATAGAGATCTGCTTTGCGCATGTTTCAACCATGGGGTCACCACCAGGGTTGCCAGGTTTTTTTCAAAAATATACCGAACCAGTGTTACCGCTTGGTAGCCGGAAAGATGAAGTTCCCTAAAAAAGGTCTCAAAATTTGCCATCCGAAAAAGTACAAATTTCATAAAAAAACAAAAGATCATTTCCAAAATTTCCTACCCCGGAACTTGAGGGTTTTTCTCAATTTTCTGTCCGGGAAGTTATGAATGCACTAGGAAAAATGAAAATAATTTCCAAAAATAAAAATACCGATTACTCCACAATTTTTTTCATACCGAACAGTTCGGTAAAATACCGAACACCTGGCAACCCTGGTCACCACATGAAAATATCACGCGCACGCTCATTTTTTATTTGGTTCAACAACCAACCGGCCTTCTACAATAAAATGTATATTTTATTGTAGAAGGCCGGTTGTAGTACAAGGATAAATAAAAAAGATTTAAAAAAAAACACAATTAACATAATAATAACATAACGCACTTGTCTATACAAACATGTCAGTATAGCCGGCGAAACTTATTGCCTGAGGCAATTTTTTCCAGTCAGCCGGTCCCGACCAATCTGAGACAGGCCAACCCCAGGTAGAATTTTCAAGTGAAAAAACACTTGTAGGTACATGAACTCTGACCCGACCGGGAATCGAACTCGGCACCTCGGATGTGAAGTCCACGCCAGTACAACTATAGGCTACTAGATAGGTCAATTAACATAATAATGACTAATAAGAATACACTGCGAATATCGTTGCCGCGGGCCACCTGCCGAAAGAATTTTAAAGATCTAAAGTGCTGGTCTTGTAAAAGCCTGAAAAATCCCTGCTAGACCATCAAACAGTTACCGCCCCCTATCCCTTTTAGTGTCTGCTACAAGTTGCTTGAACATCTCATTCTCAACGTCTTCTGTGTCTAAATCCTACAAATGTTTGCTATATTTATATCACTTTACGGGATATTCAGTATCTAAGTCCTGAATTTTTGTTTTCTTTTTATAGTAGGTACATATTTTTATTATTCTATTCAACAGATTAGAGCCCACCATAGATCACAATTTTTTCATGTAAATAATAATATACCTTCTTCAGTTTTTACGTGAAGGAGCAATAGCAGAGTAGGATTTCCGCCATACTCTATAAAAATATGATGAATGCCTCAATAACAAAGTAAAGTTTTTGAAAAAACCAATTCAATCATAATACACGGGTTTTTAAAACAACAATTTCGTCACTCTCGAATAAAAACAAGAACCATACATACACACTTTACCACTACCAATTACCACGACACCTAACAAGTCTCAACTTGCAAAAAGAAATTCAAATTACGCATCATAGTAGGTTTAACGTATTCCAATAAATCCAAAAATGTACTCGAGAACTTAAAATGTACTCGAGTATCATTAATGTACTCGAGTACCTTTACTGTACTCGAGTACTTTAAATGTACTTGAGTACATTCAAAAGTACTCGAGTACGTTCAAAGTACTCGAGTACATTTTAGGCTCAAAAACCCACCGAATACAAGTAAAAGTACAGGTTTGAGAAATGTACTCGTGGACTGAGTACACAAAAAGTACTCAGAGTACAATCTACGAGTACTTGTACTCGAGTACCGCGCAGCTCTGGAAGACCCTCTCATACTGTGTTCGGCTCCTTCGAAGCAGAGATGAGGAATCTGGACATGGTGTGGGAAGAGGTCATTAACGTTGTGCAAGCGCAATGGAGAGCTCTTGTTGCCTCCCTATGCCCCTAAGTGGGGTCTAAAAGGGAGTTTGGATTGGATTTGGATTGGAATATAATATAACTAGCAGACCCGCCTTTCGACCTAATCCAGAATAAAAAAATAATTTTGACTTATTACATGAATTAAATACAGTTTATGACATAACTGAATTGAATTTAAGCTAATAATTTATTTCATTATGTATGTAATAATTATTGTTGATTCGGATGCGGGGTGAAATTCGACGGGTCATATAAGTTTGTAATAAAAACAATAAATTCCTCTATAGATGTGTAACTTTTAAAAAAAATCAAAGAGATGGCGTTGTAGTAGAAAATAAATTACACGTTAATATTCTATTATGTTGTTGAAAGAATAGACGTCCATCAAAACCAAATTTAAACAGAGTTAATCAAAAACAATATCGAACATGTTTAGCTTCTCTTGATGCTTATTGCAGTTATATAATATTATTTCAAATCATTTATTCATTAAATCACAATATATCATATGAAGTATACATCATTGTAAAAAAAAATTAATAAAAATAAATTAAAATTAAATACAATGCTATATACTAAATATAAAAATATCGGTATTATCTCTCATGATACATCACGATGTAATGTAATCATGAGAGATCTTCGAACTACAGAGAAAGGAACCTTCTTAACATCCTACATGAGGACAACAGAACTGCCTTTTGGATGGCATATCTGAGACCACAACAGATGCCAAGTTTCCCTAGATTGTCTTTAAGAGACTTAGGAATAACTCCATTCGTCGATATCACTATAGGTATTATGTGCGTGGTTGGTGTATGCCACATATCCTTGATTTCGTGAGCAAGATCAAGATATTTAATTATCTTATCTTGCTCGGCTTTTTTCAAATTTTCGTCATACGGTATAGTGATATCCACGAGATACGTTATCCCGTTCCTACGATCAACCAATACAATGTCCGGACGATTTGCGTTAATCGTTCGGTCAGTTTGTATTGGTATATCCCAATACAACTTTGTATTACTGTTTTGCATTACCGAAATTGGGGTGTACCTATAATAAGGTACTTCAAGATCGAGCAAACCATATTTCAAGGCAAGTTTTTTATGAACTATTTTAGCCACATCGTTATGTCTGTGCAGATACTCAGAACCACACAGGAGAGAACACCCAGACAAAATATGTCTGAGTGTTTCTCCTGTTTGGCCACATGCACGACATTTATCAATTATATCAGGTGCTTTAATAATATATTTTTTATAATTATTAGTGACGATGACCTGGTCTTGTATTGCACAGACAAAACCTTCTGTTTCGCTAAATAGTTCACCAAACCTCAACCATCCAGTCGAATCTTCAAGACTTACATGTGATGAATTTAAAGTTTCGAAGAATCGACCGTGGAGAGACTTGCCTTTCCATATATCAACCCGATCTTGTACCCCAATTATCGGTGGTGAAACAGGATTTGATAAATTTAAGGGCGTGTACTTCAAATCACACGCAATGAGGTCTTCATAACCCAATTTATTCCTTGATGAGATAAAGTAAGATTGGAGGAGGTTTATCTCTTTGTTATTCATGTTTTTGATGTTTAACATGCCTCTACCACCAATCTTCCTTGGTAAATATAATCTCATCAAGGAACATCTTGGATGATGCATCCTATATTGTGTGAGCAAACCACGTACCCTTAAATCCATCTTGTCTAGTTCCGTTTGGTTCCACTTAATGATTCCAAAAGAATACAAAATTTTCGGTACAACCCATGAATTAATGGCCATAATTTTATTTCTCCCGGAGAGAAAACTTTTCAAAACTTTTTTTAATCGTTTAATAAATTCATTTTTAATGTTATTTTTAATAATTTTGTGGTCAAAAACTAGATTTTGTTGAAAGCCAAGATATTTGTAATTTTGATTATCTAAAAGAGGAATGTTTGTAACAGATGAAGAACTATTTTGAAGATTGTTTCGGATTATTCCTTTTTGAACATTAATTTTTGCACATTTTTCTAAGCCAAATTCCATTTTTATATCATCACTAAATTTTTTTGTAATTTTGATTAATTTTTCTAATTCAACTAAATTTTTACCAAATAATTTTAAATCGTCCATATAAAGTAAATGACTAAATTTAATACCAGACCTTTTTAATTCATAGCCACAATTTGAGGATTCCAATAATTTACTCAGTGGATTTAGAGCTAAGCAGAACCAAAGCGGACTTAGACTATTTCCTTGAAAAATACCTCTATTGATATGGATTGAATCGGTAACATATTTTCCAGAAGGTTGAGAAACAGAAATTTTTGTTCTCCATTTTGACATCAAAAATTTTAGAAATTCTACGAGTTCGTTGTTAATTTTATATATTTCCAAAACTTTTATTAGCCAAGAATGTGGGACTGAATCATATGCTTTTTTGTAATCAATCCATGCCACAGAGATATTTTTCTTTTTGTGTTTCACCTGCTCAAATATAATATTATTATATTATTATTATGTTGATTCTGGAGTGCACAATGATAATACCTAGTTATTAATGTTTTAATCGCATTTATTTAAGGTTTCTGGTGCTGGTCGAGACTGTAAACGTAAACAATTGGTCAAAATAATATTTTCCTTACGTTAATGCATAAATTTATATACGTAATAAAAAGTCTTATTTCTATTTTTAGTTCGCGATCACGATTCCATTTTATAAAAAAATATTGTTGTCGGTTGATATAATTATGTAAGCCATAGGGGTCAAGTTTCAACTTCGGACCACCAACTACGAACTGAGATTCTATTGTTTACGGCTCAATTTTGCAATTGGCAATAACTACAGACTGCTGTCAAATTAATGTCAAAGTCAAACCTTTTGTTTATATTTTATAATCGAAAATCAGTAATATTGATGTAATGAAAGTGTTTTGCACGATTGCGATTGAATTGCGGTGAACATGATGATTGTAATGTTAACTTTTGTTTCATTCGATAATTAAGTAGGTTATATGTATTTTATAAGTTTTTGAACTTGGATTTTTCTTCTTGAGTTCGCCGCCGGCTGATTCGATTTTTCACGATTTTTTTTATATGAAACAGATGAACTCTATAATATACATAATATACAGATTGGTAAATAAGCATGCAATGGATTAATTTGATAACATTTGTCAACGTTTAAAAAAATCAATTTAAAAGTTGGCTATTTTAAACTTTTTCCACCTGTGGAGTGACATTTTTTTCGATTCTAAAGTTAATGTTGTTTGTTTGGAAAATGAATATAATTATGTCGATGTTGTTTAATTGGGCAATTTGGATAGATTAAGGGATTTGATAACCTCTCCGAATAATAACGCTACAATTTGGGGATTAGATAACATCCCCGAATGATAACATTGATTTGAATAGTTGGAACTAGAAATCATGTAGGGTGTGTACTTAAGAAACATGTCATGAAGAGAAGAAGTAAATTTGTGGAAAGAGCTAAAAATCTGATAGGTATACCTACCTATAAATAAAATGAATAAAAAATCAAACTGACAGAATTTAACCCAAGATCTAATGTAAAAATGTCAGTGCCAGTGGGTCGAAACCGTCATACAAAGCACTTTTTGTATGGATGGCGACAGGTTTTAGTTACCAACATTGAAAAACAAAAATAATATTATGAATTGCAAACTTGTTGTTGCGACGCGACTGTTTATGTTTGAAAAACATCAAACTAAACTGAAATCTTAACGCCATTTTTAGCGGTCTGTTGTGTTGTTGTATTATTTTCGAAGAGAATACAAAACCTACGGATTGAGTATTGAGGTCATTTTGTTGATATTCAAAGATAATCACAATGCGCAAAAGGTGTGTCATTTCTCATAAACGTGATGAGAAAAATACCAATTGTGATGTTTATTTTTTTGACTTTTGTGATGATTTTTTCAAAAATTTCAAATATTATGTAGGTATTAAAAATATGTGTACAACAAATATTATGTATTAAAACTTTTGTCAAAAGTGTTATAAATATCTAGTAGGTGTATAGATACTCTTGTGTAAATTTTTGTAAAACTGCAATAAAGCTATCATTAAATTAAATACTTTTTTTTATCCAATGACTTATGAGAAATTTAAAATTGCTTGGGTATTGGGTGACCATGACTGCCCGCTGTCACCGAGCTGTCAAGTACCAGAAAGGCAACATCACCATAATAAAAATTTTGTTTCAATGTTGGCTAAACAAACCAGTCAGTACATTTTTTTCATCTATGGAGTTGCGTCTCTTATCCGTAAGGTATGATATTCTCTTTGGTCAGTGCCTAAGAGACTATTAGGTAAACAAGGTCTGTAAATATATGACAACAGTCGCAGTCTTTAAATTTGGTTGCTCTCTTGTTCTCAATAATTTCCAACTTTTATCTCTATATTTCATTAATTATTAAATATCTACTTTTTGTATACATGAGATTTTTCGACATGTTGAACATGTCGAGAATTCTCATGATTAGGAGTTTCGGAAAGCCCGTAGTGGTTTGTTCCATTTAAAAATCGAACATTAGTAATGAATTGTTATGCAGTGGGTTCCTAGGGAACGGTCCGTCATTTGACAAGACGGCGTCTTTCAAAATTATATGACAATGTTTTTCGTTACTACGGAAACAATATTGACAACGTTCTCAACTGACATATTCACCGCTTTTAAAAGTAGCGGCGTATCCCTAGGAAAACAAACCATTAGAGTTATTAGTTGTTACATATTCTGTAAGTTTTCTTATTTCTGTAATAACTCCACAACATCACCAGTTCAAAGAAGAATTGGTTTGTTGGTGTTTTCAATAGTTACATAATATAGACCAAGATTGATAATGCAGGTAAAATCTCAAGTAATATGCATAAAGTATAAAATAAATAAATAAATAATAAATAAAATAATTCTTTAAATACCTATCTTTTAAAAGTATTTTAGTAATGGTTTAAAAATGCAAATTTAATGAAAATAATAATGAAATATGTTTAGCTCAAACAACATCTTTTAAACAGGTATCCAAATGACGCATTGAATACTTATAGAGTTTAAAATATTCTCGAGCAGTTATGGGTTTAAAATCGTAATTTTTATTGTGCATACAAAGGTTTCAGTAGCTGGAGGGTCTTATTGCCTCCATTTCCAATTGGTCCCGTCCAATGTGAGACAGCCCAATAACGGATAAATACTTATTTTAGCTCAGTGACCAACGTCTCTGCTTGTGAAGACTAGGGATACGGGTTCGATTCCTGCAGGGGGCATGGGATTTTCCTAGATGTTGAACATATTGAAGATTCCCATGAATTTGGGGATTTTGACAAATTTGAATGGCGAATGTTGTTGACATAAACAGATCGACATAATATAATAGTTGATTCTATATGTAAAACAAATCCAACTACTGGAAATATTTTTCACATCGTCATCTTGTATCAAACACCAGGGGTTCGGTGAGTCAGTCTCGTGGGTTCGACGGAAGTCAAGACACACATCCGACTGATATAAAGAACTTATCACTGAACCCCTCTTCAAATTAAGAAGGTTTCGGTGAATTCGCATATGAAACTGGTGGGGTTTAGTACCTTCAAAAAGATTAAGAACCACTGTTTTATATTATTATATGTACATGTGTAAATTGATATTTGTTGCTCTGACAATATTGACGAAATATGTGATATTTCATCAGAGGTTTCTACATAATATAACTGATGCTACGGGAAGAAATGTCGAATTGTCAGCAGTTCTCAACGTGGTAAAATCAAACTGGGATCCTTTATGGGATGATACAACTAAAAAAAAAAAATTTATAGGACAATCGAACTAATAATGACTTGTTTCTACGCCTGTCATATGACAGGTTTTGCTGTTAGTATTTGACAGAGAAGTAATTGACATTTTGCTTTTACAAATTAGCACATAGTTCATATTTTATAAGTAAATTTCAAAGATGCCGAACAACAGTTGGTCGAGAAGATCACTCATGACGACTAATTGGTTGATTGATTGAATGATCCTTAAAAGCATTTCATTTTTTGTTACAGAATGGATCTTTATCTTAGTTTTTTGGTTTTATTTGCCAAATATGTAGACTGCATTACATACCCTATATACTGGCTGTTGGCATTTCTAAGACCGCACCAGAAGCTGCCTACTATAGACAATTCATTGCTGCTTAAAAGTGCTACAGAATTGGCAGACCTTATTAGAAATAAACGAGTAAGCATTCTATACCAATTTTAAAGTTTTTTTATAGTTTTTTTTTCTTCTAACAAACCCCTTCTTACAACCCCCTGTTTCACATTCTTTAAGGGTCCAACCTGTTAACAATTTCTTCTTTACATATGTTCATTGTACTTTAGACGACTTTCACTGTATTCATTCTTGATCTGATCTCATAAAGAATATTATAGACTAACTGATACCTGTCGTCCTTTACCATTTCTCCTATGAAAAATCCTTAAATTTTTATAAATTTGACAAAATATAATAACTTTGTATTTAACATTACTTCAAATATAATTGAAAGGATCAGTGATGATTAAAATCAAACATGAAGTATGCAATTACAATGTGATGAAATAAAATACAAAAATATGTACATTACTAGATTATTAAGGTGGTTGATAGCTCAGCAGTTCAGTAGATGGCCGTGGTACATACAGCTTAGTGAAGTTCGTGGGTTTGAGTCCTTGTGCAGACCATTTCCACTTTCATAACATAAGCTTCCAAAGTATATTTTAGCCCAGATTTATTTTTATCAAAAAGAAAAAATTAATATCAGGATATGTCTTTCATCTAAAATGACTAATTAATTAAAAAAAAAAACTATCAAGTTAACGTTGATATATTTTTACAGCTTACTAGTCAGGAAATAGTGGAAGTTTATATATATCGCATAAAAAGCATCAATCCGATTATAAATGCTGTAGTTGAAGAAAGGTTTGAGGATGCCATTAAAGAAGCCAAAGAAGTGGATGCTGTTTTGATGCAAAGCAATGTAGAGGAAATAGCAATTTTGGAGAAAAGCAAACCTTTCTATGGTGTTCCTGTCACCATCAAAGAATCTTGCGCTTTAGAAGGTAACTTAAGGCAAAACATTATTTTAAGAATAAGCAACGCACTGGCAAAATTCTTGGATCACAATATAAATGATGCGAGGATGGTGCTTAAAATGTCTGCATAACTCGTTAAAAGAGGAGCTTATTTTATGTAACTGTGATATTTTATCTTTCAGGTATGTCTTACGTTGGAGGGACCCGTAAAAGAGTCGGTATAACAGCCCCTGAGGATGGCACCGCAGTCTCCAGAGTCAAAGGTGCTGGGGCCATCCCGTTGTTGGTCAGTAACACTCCGGAGCTTTGTTTGGGTATGGAGACTAACAATATGATAACTGGCAGATCTCGCAATCCCTTTGATACAACAAGAACTCCAGGTGGATCGTCTGGCGGAGAGGTAAGGATGATTTCTCGAGTACCTGTCTAACTTTTCTATTCTATTCTATAAAAAATATTTTCTATATCACCTCTAAATCGTATGCAATAGGGACTTGGTTTGTTATCTTACTCACATTGATCTTTCTTCTGAAGAAATTTAATATGCTCAACCTTTTTTGGTCATACGGTATTCTTATATGACCATGATTCTTACTCTTTTTAACAGAGTGAATTACTTATTAATTCTTCCAAAGTTATCCATCTATCTTGGCTTATAATTAGAGTTACGTAATTTTCGCAAATAAAATATTATAATATCGCATTTAAAAAAAATACAAAAGCAAAATTTCGCATTTATTCGCATAAAACATAAAATATCAATAATAAAATAATAATAATATAACACTTTTTCATACAAAGGTGTCAGTATAGCCGGCGGAACTTATTGCCTGAGGCAATTTTTTCCAGTCAACCGGTCCCGTCCAATCTGAGACAGGCCAACCCTGGGTAGAAATTTCAAGTGAAAAAACTCTGACCCGACCGGGAATCGAACCTGGGACCTCGGATCTGAAGTCCACGCTAGTACAACTAGGCTACCGAGGTCGGTACAATTATATATCAAAATACCTTTGAGTATTCTAAATATTTAATAAAAAGTTAACAATTGTATAAAACATTCATAAAATATCAACATGTAATAAAATATGCACATTCAATTAATATAATTAAGTTTCATCGGCGAATTCTACTAACTGATTTTTCAGTTTCAATTATCTTCAGAAGGATCAAGCGTTCGTTCTGACGAGTTACTTGATCGTTTACCTTTAAAAAATAATAATTATCGACATTTCACTGAAATTTACTAAAAAATTAAAACATTGCATTTCTGAAATATATTGACGAATTTCGCATTTATCGCATCTATTTTGTAAATACGAAAATTACGTACCCCTACTTATAATCGATTGATTATAATTCTACATTCTTTACGGATATTGTCATTCCTCAGAGAGAGTTTCGTTTAGTCAATTTTCTTGTTGATGTTGACACCAAGCAAACAAGAGCCACAACTCTGGCACCTGTAATCTGTATTGCCCATTAATTAGTTCTCAGTGTTGGCTCTTGCTTGCTATCAATACCAACCGAAAAAGAGAATGGTCTATTTCTAGCTCCGGCTCAATATTCGTTTGGTGTAAATGTACACTAAGAAAGTGCACTCTCTCGTTTACACCAACCAAATTTTAGGAGCATTACACCAAGCAAATTTTAGGAGCATTACACCAAGCAAATTTTAAGAGCATTACATCAAGCAAATTTTAGGAGCATTATATCAAGCAAATTTTAGGAGCAAATACCGGAATTCTGGGAGCATATAATGCTCTATAGCAGTGTTCCGCAAACTTTTTGTGTTCAAGGCACACCTACCAAATCAAAAAAATTCAGAGGTACACCAATGATTTTTTTATATGCCCCCCCCCCATGAAACACGCCGTAACGTTTTGTATTTTGTGCCCCCCCCCACTCCCCCTTTCCTTCCCCTAAACACCCATGTGGCTAGCCAGTCATTGATCGTCCTCAGTCATTCTTTTTTTTTCGATTTAATAATTATATTGACAGAGGGCTGAAAGGGCCCTTTACACCCTTCCAGCCTCGCCTTTTTATTTCTATTTATTCATTGCCCATTATGATGTTTCGCAAATATTGTATTTATATGATGTTTTGAATTTTTTTTTTGTTCTTGGTTTTTTTTTGTATTTTGTTATTTGTGTGAACTTTGACGACTCCAAGTGCCTGAAGAGGCCTAGGGACGAGACTGAATAAATAAATAGTCCAGAGTTGAAAATCGCAATTCGCATTAGTATGTTGTGGCAAAATAGTGATGGCATTTCAACAGGACGCTTTGAATGCAGAGTTCCTTAGGATTATGGCCAGCTCTTCGAATATTTTTAATTTTAAAATCCGATCCAGTCCATTGGTTGCAGGTCACACATTGGAAAGAAAAAGTTCATTTTTTCTGCTAATAGCTCCTAGTATCTCCCTATCAACACCGGCAATGTTTTCTTGTTGAAACATTTAATAAGGTACCATCATTGAGAGCGTACATGATAATATACACACACACTCTTAGCGCGAAAGCTTTCAATTTTGTTTAGGAGACGTTAAAATATTAGAATTCCTGCCTTCCATTTTTCTGTTGAGCTCATTTAAATGAGCTAATGTGTCCGGCAGATAAACAAGTTTTAACACCCATTATTTTCTTCTGAACACAGAAGACAAATCTAAATAACGAGCCTCTGACAATATTTGGGTCTCAATTTTTCGCGGCACATCAACTGAAGACCACGGCACACCAGTGTGCCGCGGCACACCGTTTGCGGAACACTGCTCTATAGATGTTGAATGAAATAATGGTCTATCTCTGTTTGCAAACATGCAAAAATACTCTTTTTCTAAAGGTGCACTTATACCAAACAAGCATAATAATAATATAACACTTTTCTATACAAAGGTGTCAGTATAGCCGGCGGAACTTATTGCCTGAGGCAATTTTTTCCAGTTAACCGGTCCCGTCCAATCTGAGATAGGCCAACCCCGGGTAGAAATTTCAAGTGAAAAAACACTTAGAAAAACTCTGACCGGATCGGGACCTCGGATCTGAAGTCCACGCCAGTACAACTAGGCTACCGAGGTTGATATCATAGAGAGGGAACTAGAAATAGAGTATAAGTACTTTATTTTATCCTTGTTCTTGCACACCATGGAAGCAACAATGAGCAAGATAATGGGCGATGACAGATTAACACACCAGAGTTCTGGTTCTTTCTCATTGTTATTTCCTCGGTGTCAATATCAACGATCATGAAAATATATTCTATTTTCCAGCTCTGGTTCTATGTTTGTTTGGTTTAGACGCACCTTTAGAAAGAGTATTTTCGCTCGTTTGGTCTAAACCCACCTACTTATGTCATGTTTATTTTTTTCATAGTCTTTTGGTAGTAGTTTCATTAAATAAAATACAACTTACGATAATCAATTTAGCACTGATTTCAGGGAGCCTTAATATCAGCAGCGGGATCTGTAATAGGTGTTGGTTCGGATATTGCTGGTTCTATTAGAATACCAGCATTGTACTGTGGTATATTTGGACACAAGCCGACTCCAGGTACTTACGAATGTATACTTTTATTAATTATAGCATTAGGTTGTACCTATCTCTTAATAGGCATTCAACACCACCCAATGTCAAATTATGAAGCAACTCATTTTTTTTGTCCATTGGCCGGGAACATGTTGTTGGGTCTTTTGTGTTTGCCACTTTGCTTACAGAATGCCATCGAGCCCAATGTCCACTCAAAAGTCGACAATGGTTTTTGCGGCGATGTTTGGGATATCCGTATGGACTTTACCACGTGGTATCGGCGTTTGCTCATCAATGGTACCTACCTACGTACTCGCACAGAATGTGGAGTGGCGTTTCTAGGGCCTCCTCACACACCCGGCACATTTCTGCAAGCAACTCATACCTATCGTAAAATATATGATTAAGATCTGCCACTGAATATCCACACTCACATTTTGGAGATTCAAATAAGTTGATTCTGTGCGACGGGGCTTGAGTGTGTCCAGACCTTAGTCTGCACATCAGAGATGTTTTTTTTTATTTAGTTTGAGTCCCCAGAACCAAGGTCTACTATGATTCTGTGATTGGACCTCTAAATTGGACTTCCAAACTGACATTTATTCAAACAGTGCAATAATAATAATAATAAACACTTTATTGGTAAAATAATAAACCAAAATTGGCGGGCTTATTGCCTGGGGCAATTTCTTCCAACCAACCTATAAATAATGATTGTTATAATATATTATTTTTAACTTATTTTTTTTTATCATGTTTTAAACAGTTTATTTTATATTGATTATGGTTTTATTGAGTCATTTTATTGTTTGCTGTGTTTTTTAATTTTTTAATTTATTTGAATTGCTTGCGACACATACAATCTTTTACATATTTTGTTATTCTCAGTAATATTGTCAATGATTAAATTTTTATATAATGTTTTGTAAAAGCAACATTGTTCTGTGGAATCAATAAAATAAAAATAATAAATAAATAATATTGGCAATCCAACCCCTTTGCTGACATTTGTTCTTCTCTTAAAATCTGTACATATCCGAACAAAGTATCTTGAATTTCTTGATGCACAACTTATTATTGGTTTTAAAATGTGATTTCTTTTAGGTCTTGTTCCACTGAAAGGCCAATACCCTGGAAATCTAGAAAACGAATTATTTTGTTCTTATTTGACAATCGGACCATTAGCGAGATATTCTATAGACTTGGAACCAATGTTAAAAGTTATGGCAGGGGACAGTTATTTTGAACATTTGAACCCCAAAGAAGATATAAACTTAAAAAATTTAAAAGTAGGCTATTTATATATATTTCTTTTAACTAAGCAATCCACCCATAGAGGGTGATTTGTGAACTAGCTTTCCCTTGTGAACTCAATTTCATACTTTTTTCTTTCATTCATAAGAACATTGTTTTGAAAATAGCAAACAAACAATGAATTAGTTAAATTGATCCAGACGTTCAATAGGTCTTCCTTTTTATATATTATAGAGATTTTGTGTTTCGTTATTTAAATTAAATGGTAAATTTTTTGCAGGTTTTATATTTGTATCACGAGGTGCAAAATAAGTGTATTCTTCCAACACATAAATCAATACGACGAGCGATAGATAGAGGCGTGAAATATCTCAAAGATGAATTCAATCTCGACCACGTTGAAAAAGTAAGTTTCGGTATAAAATTAATTTATCAACAGAACTATCCTAAGATATAACCTTACTTCTGCGTGGGCTAAAGTTTTTTGGGAATACAATCAAAAGTAAGTGTAATATAATGTACCTGAATATAAAAAAAAATATATGATTATATATTTTCAGGCTAAATTCGACTTCAGTGAATCTTTGGAAGTTCTGACCACCCTGGTATTCAGTATACCTGATGTAGAAAATTTGTTACTCAATGACAAAACTGTAAGTTACTGTTTTTTTAGATTTTATACATGTCTTTCTAAAGATGATTATCTATTTTACTGAAATTTTTCTATAAGAAACCTATCATTTTAGATAATTACTAGACGCTTCGTTTATTAACCAATAATATCTTCTTTTTCAAAAGAAAGTATTCACAATTCTACGATCTTATCTCTACACTTTATTAATAATGTCACCCTTTTGATGAGTTCACTTATATACCACAATTTGGTGAAAATTATTGTTTTACTTTAGATCAAGCGAGGTTTTGCCCGTTGAATTTAACCCACGATACTTTTTAATAATATCAATAGAGGCGCTCATTTGAAAATCTATAAAATTATTAATTAAAATAGGAATAGGGCGTCCAGAAATCTGAGTTTGCTTCAAACTCATCCTTGGATAACCATTGAGACACCCGAAAAGTTTTCAGAGTTCGGCCTCAAACAATCTGAACACAAGAAATATTTAGACAAGATATATTTGTGAAAATTGACTAATTTGTATCTAACATTACTACAATAATGATTGCAAGGTTCAGTGATGATTAAAATCGAATGTAAAGTCTGATTTTACTCAATTTGTCGGAAGTTATGAAGGTTCCTATCACACAAAACTTGTTTGGAGATAATGATTGCCAAAGATTTAAATTGATGTATTTTATATATATATTTTTTCAGGGAAAAACCGATAATGTTTACATTGAATTAATCAAACTATTCCTGGGGTTCGGTAAATATTCATAAACCGCTCTAGAATATCGAATGGTGAGGTCGCAACAGAGATATGCCGATGAGGAACTGATAAATATGTGTAAAAAGAAAGTCAAAGAGTGGAAAGATGAGATTATAGTAAGTGAAACTACATTTTTATTAACTTTAATTTAATATAAAAAACACACACCCTGCTTACGGGCATAGGAAGGCAACAAGAGGCCTACATTACTCCTCCCACACCATGACCAAAACCCTCAGCTTTTTTCAACGGTGTGAGAGGGTGCTCAACTTTGAGACCCTGATGGGAGCAAGAAAAAGTACTCCCCTCAGCCAACTGTCATTCAGAATCCTTAGCACATCATGTCCCAGCCATGTCCATCTCCTCTCTGTAGCGGTAGAAATGAGGGGCCTGCACTGGGTGTGCTGGCAAATAACGTCAATAAAGTTCTCCTGAGGCACTTTGTTTCGAAGGCAGATACTTTATTTGCCTGGGCTTTAGTCAGGTACCAGGGGACTCACACCCATACAGAAGAATGGGCAATATCAAATAGTTTACATTTGACTGTAAAAGCCAATGCTTTACATACTTTGGTCATAAAATGTTTATAAATAAAACTAACTTTGCAGTATTACAATAGGTTATATATTTTTTTCCCGAAATATATTTTCGGTCGACTATTGTCAGCGGAGAGTTTAATAGACTAACTCAGTTAGTCTATTAAAATATATTTCGGAAAAAAAAATATATAACCTATTGTAATACTACAAAGTTAGTTTTATTTATAAACATTTTATGACCAAAGTATTACAAAGTTGAAAATAATGTGTTTGAAGAATTACTTTGGTCATGATTAAAGGCCCAATTGCCATACCATGTATCTCAGCCCTATGGTCACGAGAGGTGGTAATGGTTGCTCCCAGGTACTTGTCTGTACTTGAATTTGTCCACCCGGGAGACCTTTTAACCATTGATGGTTATTGGTAACTGTTTATCAGCCAGGCATTGTTTTGGCATGAACTTCGCCTTACTGGCATTGACTCAAACAATTCTTTACTTATTTACAGAAATCTATTGGTGCCAATGGCGTATTTATTTATCCAACTATGCCCGAGTCCGCTTTTTATCACAATCAATGCTCTATCAAATCATTATTCATTTTGTACCCCATGTTGTTTAACGTGCTGGGTTTGCCGTGTACTCATGTGCCGATGGGCTTGGACGAGAATGGACTACCGATAGGTTTTCAAGTAAGTATATTTTTATTGTAAAAAAAGAAAGCATCCAAATGTCTAAATTCTGAAGTAAGTATAGTATCTACTAAGTTTTCAAAAAGAAAATGTTACATAAACAGAACTATTATCTTCACAATAAAAAAACTTTGCCAGCATGTCAAACATGCTGAAGAGCCCTATGCACCTTGTCACAGATCCTACCTACTGGCCTAGCTACCCTAAACTAGTTAAAGCTTCATCTAAGCTAATTCCCTAGCTTTTAATATACCTAACGCTTCGATGGTGCAATCCAATTATACCTGAACTATCCATTACACAATTTTTTGCAACTATCTAAGCATTAATAACAAAGCAAACCAGGTGCATAGCGAAGGAAACCACTTTGGGCTTACGACCGTCTTCTACTGTTATTTCGAAGGCTGGCTTAGTGTGATCACTTTACATTAACAACGTTCGTCATTAGGTGGTAATGTTTAAGTCTCCGAAACTCCTAATCATGAGAATTCTCGATATGTTCAACATGTCGAAAAATCCCATGTATACAACAAGTATAAATTTAAATTAATGAAATATAGAGCTAAAAGTTGGAAATTATTGAGAACAAGAGAGCAACCAAATAAAACTGCGACTGCTGTCATGTATTTGGCTCCAGGATATCAATATAAATTTTTATTTGTATTGAACTTTCAGGTAGTGGGAGCGCCAAATAGAGATAGATTGACTATAGCAGTAGCTAGGAAACTTGAAGAACAATTTGGAGGATGGACACCACCATCTTAAATAATTATTTGCTGAAATCAAGTGCAATCACAAAAATATACACTATTTTTTATCATTCCTAATAATTAATAAGTTTAAAACTTAACTAAAAAATGTCCCTAAAAGAAAATATAAAATAATATGTTTATTTGTGATATTCTAACCAAACTATTGTTCAAAATTACTAAGTAATCAACAAAATATAATAAATACTAATTTGTTATCTAATAATTTTATTTTTTTTATTTTTTTTTTCATTTTGCTCAAAAAACCATTCTTGAGATTCTTGCCAATACTATGTAATATTTTAGATACCTAAGTATTTTTTGTTATACATTTAACAAGCTGTTTAATTGCAAAATAAAAAATGTTTACACAGTTACTAAAGGACTTTTTATTTTCCTTTACTTGTTTTTCTTTACTCTTTAATAGTTACAAGTAGTAATTTTTTATAAGAGGTGGTTGATAGACCAGCGGTTACGACGCCGGCTTTCGCACTGTTTCGTGCGGAGGTCGTGGGTTCGAATCCCAGCCGTGTCGACCATTTTCCGCTTTCACGACTCAAGCATTTGCTTACTGTGAAAGATGTCAAAAGTGTATTTATGTTCACTTCTTCAAGTGAGCACAGATAAATTTAAAAAAAAAAAAATAAGAAAATCTATCTGTGCTCACTCAAAGTGAACCTTAATACACTATATTATGACTATTTCACAATGTTTGCGTTGTGAAATAGGAATGAACTTACGACTTCCAGTACAAAACCAACACCACCTATATAAGAAGGCCTTAGCGCTGGCGGCCATTTTTCTTCTAACATCACACCCGAGGCCCAGGCCGCCGGTGCTTTATGATAGATATCATAGAGTACAGGTAAGTACATACAGATATAGGCAAGTGCATACTGGGCACGTGATGTCACACTATCAGCATTAAGCCTTTCTTATATAGGTGGTGTCGTACGAAACGGTACTTAAAAGTCAGCGACAGAACTACTATGCCACCAACCGCAGGAGTAGGTAGGTATGCTATTATCATGAGCATGGCTGAAGTTTTCCATTAATTATTCCATATACACTGCTTTTTTTAAGTTTCATACCAGTTGTTTAAGTGTGTGGTTATAGTGTCACCATGCTGTCATTGAACGTAATCGAATGGCACTATGCTTTCCACAGCAACCCAATAGTAATAATGACTTACTACCTCTATGTTATATTTATTTTTAAGACCATGAATGTCGTGTTTCTTCTGTCAGAAAATAGATGGCGTTTATTCATTATAAGTAGTCTGTGGCGTTTATGTATTATAATAATAAATATGATCTCGGTTTTTTAGGAAACAAAATCAGTTGCTACAATATTTATTTTTTTTACATTATTTTCAAGTTTCAGACTCAAGTATCACTCCATGAACAAAAATCAGTAAATATATTCAGTAATTTGCAGATTTGTTTAGTAAAACTAGTTACGTACAAACTGTAATATCGAATATTATATTTAAAGCTTTGCCTCATATTTACCCTGGCTTTTTCCATAAAGTAGCGAAATGTTTAACATACAGACAACATTATAAATAATAGCTGTCAGATGTAGTTCAAAAGTTTGCCACCGCGAACCAAAAACGATGGCGTCGAAGTGTTGTTTTTATTATAGAAGGGGCAACTCTGGTCGACGTAGATAAGCCAATTGACTTGTGCGTAATTTTCATGAATTATTATTCGGTCTACCAATTACGTTGCTAGGTGTCGTCATAGATATAAACAATATAGTAATTATTATTATCAGTGTCGCGTCGTCATCTACGTAGTGATTATTGTTCAAAATGCCCTCGTGTGTGTTGAGATACTGCACAAATTATACCATGAAAGTTAAAGGTGATGGTATTACAACATTTCATCGGTAAGTACAATTCGTCTCCTCATTTGATCATTTTGACACATTAGGTAGTTTTAGGTACTTATATATTCTATTGTCTCTTTCACTGTCGGTACTGAAATAATGAAAGTATGAAAGAGACGACGGCATTATTGTGTGCGATAAGGTATTCATTGAGTGTCATTGTCTATATTATACTGAAGTGAACAAGTTATCTACCATTATTTACTGAAAATAAAATGCATGAACTAAGTAAAAAGGTTAAACTCAATAATTACATTTTACAATATTAGTTCGTAATATTGAAAATTATTTTTGCTATTTTATCGATATAATGTTGGGTTGAAATGCACTTTTAGAGATCTACTCGTACTTTGACATTACTAGTGCATGCGCAATACGTTTAATGTAGGCCACACACGCTCCGGTATACCTGCACAGGTCGCCTGCGCAGGCGGCCTGTTCAGGTGTACCGGAGCGTGTGTGGGGGTAGACCTGTGCAGTTTTTTAGACCTGCGCAGGCGACCGGAGAAGAATCGAAAATCAATTCTTTCACAGGTTCACCGGAGCGTGTGTGGCGGCACTCCGGTCGCCTGCGCAGGTCTTTCAGTAGTTTTCCACTTTCCAGCGTTTGCATGGAGTGGTTGTGCATTCCTTAATTGCATATGGCTCAGTCGAGAGTAGAACTAGAGGAGTTTTTTTATAATTATTATTTTTTTAAATAATAATATTTTTATATTTAGTATATATAGCATTGTATTTAATTCTTTTTTTTTATTATAGTTATACAATGATGTATACTTCATATATATAATAATATATTATTTAATAAATAAATATTTTAAATAATAATAGGTAAATAACACTCTTCTATACATCCAATCCAAACTCCCTTAACGCCCTACTTAGGGACATATGGAGGCAACAAGAGCTCTCCATTGCGCTCGATCTTGTTTATGACCTCCTCCCACACCATGTCCAGA
The DNA here is from genome assembly GCA_963576905.1 of Mystacides longicornis. NCBI lineage: Eukaryota > Metazoa > Arthropoda > Insecta > Trichoptera > Leptoceridae > Mystacides > Mystacides longicornis. The sequence goes on from OY756434.1 coordinate 22,168,283, forward strand.
TTCCTCAGCTCTGCTTCGAAGAAGCGGAACACAGTATGAGAGGTTCTTCCTCTTCTTCGGGACCCTGGTGGCAGGAAGAACAGCGCTCTCCTCGGCCAACTGTCATTCGGCATCCTTAATACATGTTCCAGCCAAGTCCATCTCTTCCACATAATGGTAAAAGTGACCGACGTATAGCGTCGTTCGTGATGCGGTGGTATCATATTAAACCCAAAATTCTCCGGAGGAATGTTGGTTCTTCTATACATAGGTGTCAGTATAGCCGGCGGAACTCAATGCTTGAAGCATTCTCTACCAGTCAACCGGTCCCGTCCAATCTGAGACAGGATTCCAACCCCGAGTAGAAATTTCAAGTGAAAAAACACATTGAAAATTTCTAACCCGGCCGGGAATCGAACCCGGGACCTCTTGATCTGAATTTGGAGCCATTGCCACTAGGCTACCGAGTTCGGAGTTTTGAATTTTTTTAAATATTTAGATTTATTTATTTATTTTATACTTTATGCATATTAAAAATAGTGTACAAAAAATAATGTATAGACAAGTGGCAATGGCGGGATTATAGCCGTAGCAATCTCTAACATCCAACCACAATTTTTTTTCACATTTATAAAAGAAAATAAAAAATAAAAAAATTTCAAGTAAAAAAAACAGAAAAATTCTGTCCCGACCGGGATTCGAACCCGGGACCTCGTGATCTGAAGTCCACGCTTATAACCACTACGGTACCGTTCCGAGGTCGATCAAAAATATAGTCAGTAATCAAAAAAATAATATCTTTCTAAGTAACTGCGCAGGCCGCCTGCACAGGTATACCGGAGCGTGTGTGGCGGCACTCCGGTCGCCTGCGCAGGTCTACCTTACGGTAGACCGGAGCGTGTGTGGGCGTTATGAGGTATACCTGCGCAGGCCGCCTGCACAGGTATACCGGAGCGTGTGGCGGCACTCCGGTCGCCTGCGCAGGTCTACCTTACGGTAGACCGGAGCGTGTGTGGGTTTTGTGAGGTACACCTGCGCAGGCCGCCTGCACCGGAGCGTGTGTGGCAGGCATAACTTCCGGTAAACTTGATTTTTAGCGTCGCGAACAAAGAGTTCCATAAATAGAGCGCTGCGTATTTTTTATGAATTCAGTCTGTCACAGACGTTGCTGTTGCTAGGTGACGCATCGTGTTGCTTACATAATAATTGCCCTCATGTGTAATGAGATACTGCACCAATTATGCAATAAGATAATAAAAGTGACAATATTGTATCTTTTAATCCTTAAAAACAATTTATTATGTGTTTTTTCATTTAATAATTAATAATATTTTCTACAATATATTTCAATATTATTTGACACATCGATACGTCAATATGCAAATTGGGTAACTCCAAAAAATTCCCTTTTTTGGATGAAAAAAAAAACGACATAATTTTGATACATAACGATTCTATAATTTGAAAAAAAAACCGCAAAGTGGAACCTGGAACGGGGCCCAGGTCTTGTAACCCTTAGGTTAGCAATTACAAGTGAAAGTAACAGAAAAAAATTCTTAGTTTTCACCAGAATCTGAGTATTCTGTTGACCGTAATGTTCTTGCAATCTCTTACAACATTAAAATAAAAAAAAAACTTCCTTATTCTGTGCTTGTAATGATATTCAATCAAACGATTTTCTTAATCAATGTCATGAGTATACAGTTTCATCTTGAATTTATCCAAGACAATTCTCAATCTCAATCAATCAATCTCGGTCTGCATAGAGAATAGAGTTGCGCATTTTAAACGTTGTAATACTAACAAACTTTTCCCTATTTTTCTTAAGGTGTTATTAAGACATTTTATTATTATGTTGGATTTGCCGAAATCCAACATAATAATAAAATTTGAACACAGAATTTTTATACCATCATTAGGTAAATCGTTTTGTAAAAAATGCAGTTATCCATGTTGTATATCAATGTATCGACACCATAGCAACATAATAATAACATTGTTGCTTAGTAAACAGTTTGTTACTATAGTAAACAAATATCTACTGAAATATAAACAATGCACTAAGTAAAAAGGTTGAATTCCATTACATTCGCAGTATAAGTCATTTATATCGAAAATTAAAATTTTCTAAGTCATCGTTATGAATGTTTTCGGCGCATTATTTAAACACAATTGGAACATCACCCGCACACCTCCCGTCCCTCCCACCAAACTGGACACAAATTTAAAGTGAATTTTCTTCCTATTAGCCCCTCTATTTATGGAACTCTTTGGTCGCGAACATTTCTATTCGAATTCCGGGTGGAGGTCTATAATGAATAAAAAATCTATTCGAATTATCCACAACTGTCATTTTTTATGACGTTTGGCGTTTCCATAGATTTTTTTATTGTTAGTGTTCAATTTTATTTTACGTTAGCGTTAGCAAGCTTTCTACTATTTTATATGATTGGGTTGGGTTAGGTTAGGTTATAATTATAGGGGGGGGGGAGCCACCCCTACCTCATCACGTTTTCCCCCGAATTTATTTAGTAATACAATCTATTAAAAAATATACCTATAAATATAAAAATCTATTGAAACACCAAACGTCATGAAAAAATGACAGTTGTGGATAATATTCGAATAGAAATGTTCGCGACGCTAAAAATCAAGTTTACCGCATGTGCATGACCGGAAATCCGCCATTTTTTTGTAGATCTCTAAAGTACATTTTTAACGAAGCGTTAAATTGTCGACGAATCCTGTTTGACGTTTAAACTGTGCATGACAAATTGGCGGCAAAATTCAAAATAATGCTGTGGATCTTGACCAATCTTGACACTCGTCATTTATTTTTTTCATGCCAAGAGGGCTTTTTAAAGAAAAATAATCATATTATGGAGATAAAAAATGAAAAGGATTTGACACTGGTATGGGATATGGGACACTTATTGATATCATACTTAAGTTACCTCTTCAAAACACGAGTTCTTACTCACATTGAAGAGCATTCATTAATGATTTTTATTGCCTTATTTTAGTAAATGAAAAAAAAAAACAATACAGTGCATTGCGTTATGTTAAGTCAATAGTTTCGATTAGTGGTATAATTAAAATATGTAATGTTATGGGTATATTATTGTTTCCCATAACATTAATGTCCATTTTTTAATAGATATATATTTTTTCAAACAAATGAATCTGTGCTCAGTCAAAGTGAACACAAATACACTCTGATTCTTTCACAGTAAGCTACTTAAAGCTTGTGTTGTAATATGATTCCATACTTTAGCTTTCTTATGAAGTTGGGTTTTATGGTGTCCATTGGTATAGGTATAATACTTGAATAGTTCAGCCGGAATGTTCCTTGTCATTTTCCATTCTTAAGACTTTTTAAAGCAGCTTTAATATCTTAATTAAATTAAAAACTTTTTGAATAAAAAGCTGCAATAGGTTAAAATGATGTGCTGAATCTCGGTAGCAAACATGATGAAAATAATCCAAACAAAATAGGTAGACAGGGTTAGAGCCCACATCTTGACACTCATTCATGTGCGTGACAGCACCAATGTTCCAAATGCGGTTTTCCGCTTTATCAAAAGGGATGGCCTTGGCTCGATCATGTCGAGTGAAATTCTCAAAAATCACGGGCCACAGAACACAGGTTAAAAGCGGAACAACAACAAAGTTAACAACCAGACGACAGATCAAAACTGATCAGTGATCATAGAGTATAATATAATAATACTACTTTTCAAACTGATTTACCGTCGTGGTTCTATGTTCACTTCACCGTATTCAAACACCTGCGCATGCGCACAGCAGAAGGATTCGTCGACAATTTAACGCTTCGTTATTTTTACCCATTGTTTTTATCTAATGTTGTCGACAGGGTTACCAATTCGCTCATATTTGAGAAAGTAATTTGTATTTTCTTAATCAAATATTTTTTTGTCTTTTTCTAAAGGATGAATCATACAAAATAAATTGCACATTAATTAGTTTGTTTTATAACTTAATATTTACAAATACCTATCCTGTACATAATTTCTTCCCAGACAGCACCGGATATCCCATGGATGTCCCAGGGATATCCCAGGGATATCCCGAATATCCCTGAGATATCCCAGGGACATCCCAGGGATATCCAAATGTCCGCCTATATCCCGGGATATTCGGGACATCCCTGGGATGTCCAAGGGATGTCCTAAATATCCAAAAGATATCCCAGGGACATCCTGGGGATATCCCGCATATCTAGAACATCCCAGGGACATCCCAGGGATATCCCGCATATCCCGATGTCTCGAAATATCTGATATATCCCATGTATTTCCCCTACAACGTCCTATATATATCCTTAATATCCAGCATATCCCGAATATCTTGCATATCAATGTCCCGAAATATCCCGCATATCCAAAATATCTAGCATATCCCGAATATCATGCATAACCCGAATATCCAGCATATCCCGAATATTCAGCATATCCCGAATATCCCGCATATCCTATGTTCGGTAATATCTTAAATATCGCATAGATATCTCTGCGACGTCCTATGGATATCTCGCATATCTCAGGGACATCCCAGGGATATCCCGCATATCCACATGTCTCATATATCCCGATAATTCCAAGGATAGCCTGCATATCCCGAATACCCCAGGAATGTCGGACTATCCTAAATCTCAAATATCATATTATCAGAGGGTTATTGAATAAAAGAAGGTTTATCCGATAATCTGTATTTATTGTATACATACTATGTTATATTTTTTTAATTATATGGCTGGACTGCCTTACACACATTAACAATAAATCAACATATATTATGTAGTAATGACCAACAAATTCATATTAGAGAAAAGATGAACAAAATGAGAAAAAAAAAACAGGAGCAAATCAAAAGTTACAAATTGTCCAGGTATATTTCATGGATGTCGTTATTTTTCAACTGCCCTTTTGAAACTCTAGGAATGCAGTTTATCTCTCTCTCTACAGAGTTATTGGCCATTTTGTATTTTTTTATATCACATACTTTATATAAATGTATAATTTTTATCAAGATAATTAAAAAGGTGTACAAAACAGTATACACATAATATGTGTAATTTTTTATATCTTTATAATCCTTTTGATTAAAATAACTGTTTGTTTGCGAAGAAATTTAAAATAAGATTTCTTGCAAGATTAACAATAATTACTTATAAAAAAAAATAGAAAACATTATTCAAATGCAATGAAGCAAAAAATGAAAAAAGATTTTGTGAAAACATAAAATAGACTATTTTTGCTTTTACAAATAATTATCACAAATAATTATCACTGTATCTTTTGATAATATGTATAACACGAAGATAATAAACATTATAACAATAAAGTGTAGAAAATAATAAAAGTATGAAAACAAAAACAAATTTCTTCTATATTTTGCGTTTTAGTAAAACAGTTTCTACACATTGGTAAGTAAGGAAAAATACAATTTTTTTATTGTTTTATTTAGTAAATTTTATTATTAGAGACCGGTTTCGGCTCGGCTGGCTATCTGAGGGTGTCTAGATGAGCCGAAACCGGTCGCCAATAATGAGGTGTTTAAAACGGTAAAAATTGAGCATTTTTTCTAACATTAAAGCTACAAAATAAAGTATTATTCAGAATATTAACAAAAAAAAATATAACAAAAGCGTTGTCCTAAACTCAAACTCTTTTATTTATTTACCCATAGGCCTATTCAGACACTTGAGAGTTTTAAGGCAGTAATAAAATCTAAGTATGAACATATGCATGTCGGTGCAGATAAAAACAAATAAACATGAAAGAAAACAATACAATATACAGGGTTGTCAAATACATTGTGTTTTGTTCTTGCATGGCGTAAGGCCAATTTTGCAGTCATCAGATATTAAAACACGTTACTAACAGTAACAAAAGAATAGCAAACAAAAGAAAAACATACTATTACTATCAGCACAATTTTATTTCTCAATGCAGGATGGTGTAAAGGGCCACCCCGCATATCATCATAAAAGAAATTTAAACTACCTCAGGAAGGCGGCCATTTTGTTTTTGGGACGTTGTATGTAATGTGGACTTAGTTGGTTATTTATTGAGAATAAAAAAAATACGTTTTGTATACTTTGGTCATGTTGTTAAAGGCGTTACTTTCCGTACCAATACGTATCGGAAGCTCAGTTTCGAAGTCACCAATGGTTGCTCGCAGTTGTAGTCTGTTTTTGCGTTCTTTTTTCTAACTTCAAAAAATTAGATTTTAATTTAAAAATAACTCTTCTGTTTCAGCTTCAATAGTTCTGTAACAACACCAAGCAATTATTATAATATTATAATCTATAATGTATCTATAATTATTTTACTGTAGTGTTAGTATTCTTTCATTTAAAACTTTATTATGTAAATAAATTATAATTTCTTACGTCTTTTTTGATTTTGCCCGTTGAGGTGCATGACGTAGCCAGTTTTTTATTACAGTAATAATCTCGACATTTGTCGAGTCTTTGGTGGGTTTATTCTGACGAACAGCTCCTAAAACATATTTTATTTTGTTTTAATATTTTTTTATGAAATTGGATCTCCTATTATTTATCCAATGTCATATCCACTAATAAACAACTTTTCAGATAATTAATTTATCAAAAAATAAGTCAATTCTATTACCAAATATTACTTCAGCCAAAGGAGAGGAGGACAGCGCATTTTTGCCTTTTCCTCCTACCCAACTGTAATAAACCGCAACATTGTCATGAATTAAGGGCCGGTATTTCGAATGAGCATTAAACAGCCTAATAGTAAATGGACATATAACTTTAAAGGATCCACTAACTCAAAACGGGTCTTTCATAAGAAATTTAATGGACCATTGGTTAATTGACATTTATCTTGTTTATTTTTTGCAACTGGCAATATTGAACTTGTTGCTATCTTCACTCTATACCTGTGTGAGAGCGAGACGCGCGGTAAACACCATTCGTTAGAAAGAGATGACAGATAAGGTCTTATGTGTTTGTTTTACTGCAACTGTCAAGTTAAGTTTTATTTTATTTCTGTTATTTAAATATTTTTAAAAGGGAACCCAAACAAATATATAAAATAATTCACATATATTATTTTCTGTATTAAAAATAAGTATTTCGAGATTATTCCCATTGGTTTATAATAATATTATGTACTACGTGCGTCATTTTATGATTTTGACATTTCACTTAGCATTACAAAAAAAGTGAGATATTTTTATAAAATAGACGATATTTTAGTACGGCATAGTTCCTATTTTGATGCTTTATAGAAAGCATTGTAACCCGATTTATAAATTGGTCGAAAAAATGGGCTCTCTCATAATAAGAATCATCAACAATTTCCAAAAACGGTATCAAAACAGACAAAATTGGCAACCATTTTGACAGTTCTAAATTGTCCATTAGTGTGCTATTGGCTGTTAGAGCGGCCCACTAAATTTAATCTTTCATTAAGGTGTTTAATGCGCCAATCGCCGATATTTGACAGTTGAAAGATCCGTTTTTTTCTCTTACGGGACATTAGTGAGTTAATCCTCCATTAAAACTTATTTGACTGTATAATGCTTGTTCAAAAGATCCACCCTAAATATTTTAAAATATTGCACGTGATTTCTTTTAAAGTATTTCCCCCATTTCTCGCTAAGTGGTAAATCTGAAAAAGTAAAGAACATCAATAATTATAAGTCTCTAAAATTAAGTATTCTTGAAGTATGTTGTTAAAAATAATAATATGTAGATAATATGTACCAGTTTCTTTTTATACTGTTCATCTAGCAGCCTTCTCTCGAGGTTTCTTAAGCTGATCATTTGAGCTAGTGGCAAAACTGTTGCCACATCAGTGGTGTCATAATCAATATCGTTGTTATTTGATGTACTTTTACATCATTTGAGTTCTTCCACCGACTGCATAAGTGCATCCAACTTCAACTGCATATTCATTATACAGCTTATCAATTTCATTTTAAATTCTGCAAAAGTTTTAAACAAACAAAACAGTGAAAGACTTTATCTCTTCATATTAAGATGTTTAAATATGTATACCTAAATGTAATTAGGTAATGGCATACGACATATTATGTGGTGTATGTAGGATCGTAAAATATGTATATATAATATATATAAAAAAAATTACCGGAATCATTGGAAAAAGGACCTGCACATGAGCACTGCGATTCTGGAACCACATTTTCGGAATTTTTCTGGAATGCAGGAGGTTCCTCGATTCGGCTAGTATTAATGCTAGCAGGAGGTTCCTCGATTCGGCTAGTATTAATGCTAGCAGGAGGTTCCTCGATTCGGCTAGTATTAATGCTAGGCCTACTTCTTTTTAATAGGCTTATGGATTCATTCCCATCACTGTCACTGGTTGAATATTTCCTTTTTCGGCTTTTCCTCGATGTCCTGTCTTCGACGTCGGTAGTGTTCACGTCCGATTTTTCCTCCGCCGTCTTCAATTTTTTGCGGGCTTCATCCCATGATGCTGCAATGATTTTTAGACAAATTGAAATATTTTTAAATAATATAAGTACTCAACTATTTGTTATAATTATTGATAATCACCATATTCTCCCAAAACATTCATTTTAAAATATTAGCGCATGCTATCAACTTTAGACCACATATTGTGGACGCGATTCAATGAATACACGTTCAATACAATGTAGTAGATGTCACAATTTACATGAGTACTATTTTAATGTTAATAGTTGTACCATTAGGGCTTGCGACCTTCATCATTGATGGCTGGGTTAGTTGTGATCACTTTTATGTATACAACACTCCCCATTAGGTACTTTGATTCGTTCCCAACTTGCCTTGTTGAGGATTCGAACTTCAGTCCCACGATTGACGTGTGCTGACACTGCCGCTCATCTACGAGCGGGGCCAAGTGACCCGAGAAACTTCAGGTATATTAAGTTTCTCTTTTTGAGTGAACATCAACGACATCTATTGAATTTTAGAGATATCACTAGAGAGCAACCATCTTAATCTGTGAGATTTCCATTGGCCGACACGATTACCTCGTAATATCGAAGAAACCCACTAGATGGCGCCACACAATATTCATATTGTGATTTTTTAGGCGTAATACTCGACATATTATGTTCACAACATACAATATTTTACAATATTAGCGCATGCTATCAACTTTAGACCACATATTGTGGACGCGATTCAATGAATACACGTTCAATACAATGTAGTAGATGTCACAATTTACATGAGTACTATTTTAATGTTAATAGTTGTACCATTAGGGCTTGCGACCTTCATCATTGATGGCTGGGTTAGTTGTGATCACTTTTATGTATACAACACTCCCCATTAGGTACTTTGATTCGTTCCCAACTTGCCTTGTTGAGGATTCGAACTTCAGTCCCACGATTGACGTGTGCTGACACTGCCGCTCATCTACGAGCGGGGCCAAGTGACCCGAGAAACTTCAGGTATATTAAGTTTCTCTTTTTGAGTGAACATCAACGACATCTATTGAATTTTAGAGATATCACTAGAGAGCAACCATCTTAATCTGTGAGATTTCCATTGGCCGACACGATTACCTCGTAATATCGAAGAAACCCACTAGATGGCGCCACACAATATTCATATTGTGATTTTTTAGGCGTAATACTCGACATATTATGTTCACAACATACAATATTTTACAATATTAGCGCATGCTATCAACTTTAGACCACATATTGTGGACGCGATTCAATGAATACACGTTCAATACAATGTAGTAGATGTCACAATTTACATGAGTACTATTTTAATGTTAATAGTTGTACCATTAGGGCTTGCGACCTTCATCATTGATGGCTGGGTTAGTTGTGATCACTTTTATGTATACAACACTCCCCATTAGGTACTTTGATTCGTTCCCAACTTGCCTTGTTGAGGATTCGAACTTCAGTCCCACGATTGACGTGTGCTGACACTGCCGCTCATCTACGAGCGGGGCCAAGTGACCCGAGAAACTTCAGGTATATTAAGTTTCTCTTTTTGAGTGAACATCAACGACATCTATTGAATTTTAGAGATATCACTAGAGAGCAACCATCTTAATCTGTGAGATTTCCATTGGCCGACACGATTACCTCGTAATATCGAAGAAACCCACTAGATGGCGCCACACAATATTCATATTGTGATTTTTTAGGCGTAATACTCGACATATTATGTTCACAACATACAATATTTTACAATATTAGCGCATGCTATCAACTTTAGACCACATATTGTGGACGCGATTCAATGAATACACGTTCAATACAATGTAGTAGATGTCACAATTTACATGAGTACTATTTTAATGTTAATAGTTGTACCATTAGGGCTTGCGACCTTCATCATTGATGGCTGGGTTAGTTGTGATCACTTTTATGTATACAACACTCCCCATTAGGTACTTTGATTCGTTCCCAACTTGCCTTGTTGAGGATTCGAACTTCAGTCCCACGATTGACGTGTGCTGACACTGCCGCTCATCTACGAGCGGGGCCAAGTGACCCGAGAAACTTCGAATCCTCAGTTCGAATCCAGAAGTTCATGTAAATTGTGACATCTACTACATTGTATTGAACGTGTATTCATTGAATCGCGTCCACAATATGTGGTCTAAAGTTGATAGCATGCGCTAATATTGTAAAATATTGTATGTTGTGAACATAATATGTCGAGTATTACGCCTAAAAAATCACAATATGAATATTGTGTGGCGCCATCTAGTGGGTTTCTTCGATATTACGAGGTAATCGTGTCGGCCAATGGAAATCTCACAGATTAAGATGGTTGCTCTCTAGTGATATCTCTAAAATTCAATAGATGTCGTTGATGTTCACTCAAAAAGAGAAACTTAATATACCTGAAGTTTCTCGGGTCACTTGGCCCCGCTCGTAGATGAGCGGCAGTGTCAGCACACGTCAATCGTGGGACTGAAGTTCGAATCCTCAACAAGGCAAGTTGGGAACGAATCAAAGTACCTAATGGGGAGTGTTGTATACATAAAAGTGATCACAACTAACCCAGCCATCAATGATGAAGGTCGCAAGCCCTAATGGTACAACTATTAACATTAAAATAGTACTCATGTAAATTGTGACATCTACTACATTGTATTGAACGTGTATTCATTGAATCGCGTCCACAATATGTGGTCTAAAGTTGATAGCATGCGCTAATATTGTAAAATATTGTATGTTGTGAACATAATATGTCGAGTATTACGCCTAAAAAATCACAATATGAATATTGTGTGGCGCCATCTAGTGGGTTTCTTCGATATTACGAGGTAATCGTGTCGGCCAATGGAAATCTCACAGATTAAGATGGTTGCTCTCTAGTGATATCTCTAAAATTCAATAGATGTCGTTGATGTTCACTCAAAAAGAGAAACTTAATATACCTGAAGTTTCTCGGGTCACTTGGCCCCGCTCGTAGATGAGCGGCAGTGTCAGCACACGTCAATCGTGGGACTGAAGTTCGAATCCTCAACAAGGCAAGTTGGGAACGAATCAAAGTACCTAATGGGGAGTGTTGTATACATAAAAGTGATCACAACTAACCCAGCCATCAATGATGAAGGTCGCAAGCCCTAATGGTACAACTATTAACATTAAAATAGTACTCATGTAAATTGTGACATCTACTACATTGTATTGAACGTGTATTCATTGAATCGCGTCCACAATATGTGGTCTAAAGTTGATAGCATGCGCTAATATTGTAAAATATTGTATGTTGTGAACATAATATGTCGAGTATTACGCCTAAAAAATCACAATATGAATATTGTGTGGCGCCATCTAGTGGGTTTCTTCGATATTACGAGGTAATCGTGTCGGCCAATGGAAATCTCACAGATTAAGATGGTTGCTCTCTAGTGATATCTCTAAAATTCAATAGATGTCGTTGATGTTCACTCAAAAAGAGAAACTTAATATACCTGAAGTTTCTCGGGTCACTTGGCCCCGCTCGTAGATGAGCGGCAGTGTCAGCACACGTCAATCGTGGGACTGAAGTTCGAATCCTCAACAAGGCAAGTTGGGAACGAATCAAAGTACCTAATGGGGAGTGTTGTATACATAAAAGTGATCACAACTAACCCAGCCATCAATGATGAAGGTCGCAAGCCCTAATGGTACAACTATTAACATTAAAATAGTACTCATGTAAATTGTGACATCTACTACATTGTATTGAACGTGTATTCATTGAATCGCGTCCACAATATGTGGTCTAAAGTTGATAGCATGCGCTAATATTGTAAAATATTGTATGTTGTGAACATAATATGTCGAGTATTACGCCTAAAAAATCACAATATGAATATTGTGTGGCGCCATCTAGTGGGTTTCTTCGATATTACGAGGTAATCGTGTCGGCCAATGGAAATCTCACAGATTAAGATGGTTGCTCTCTAGTGATATCTCTAAAATTCAATAGATGTCGTTGATGTTCACTCAAAAAGAGAAACTTAATATACCTGAAGTTTCTCGGGTCACTTGGCCCCGCTCGTAGATGAGCGGCAGTGTCAGCACACGTCAATCGTGGGACTGAAGTTCGAATCCTCAACAAGGCAAGTTGGGAACGAATCAAAGTACCTAATGGGGAGTGTTGTATACATAAAAGTGATCACAACTAACCCAGCCATCAATGATGAAGTTCGCAAGCCCTAATGGTACAACTATTAACATTAAAATAGTACTCATGTAAATTGTGACATCTACTACATTGTATTGAACGTGTATTCATTGAATCGCGTCCACAATATGTGGTCTAAAGTTGATAGCATGCGCTAATATTGTAAAATATTGTATGTTGTGAACATAATATGTCGAGTATTACGCCTAAAAAATCACAATATGAATATTGTGTGGCGCCATCTAGTGGGTTTCTTCGATATTACGAGGTAATCGTGTCGGCCAATGGAAATCTCACAGATTAAGATGGTTGCTCTCTAGTGATATCTCTAAAATTCAATAGATGTCGTTGATGTTCACTCAAAAAGAGAAACTTAATATACCTGAAGTTTCTCGGGTCACTTGGCCCCGCTCGTAGATGAGCGGCAGTGTCAGCACACGTCAATCGTGGGACTGAAGTTCGAATCCTCAACAAGGCAAGTTGGGAACGAATCAAAGTACCTAATGGGGAGTGTTGTATACATAAAAGTGATCACAACTAACCCAGCCATCAATGATGAAGGTCGCAAGCCCTAATGGTACAACTATTAACATTAAAATAGTACTCATGTAAATTGTGACATCTACTACATTGTATTGAACGTGTATTCATTGAATCGCGTCCACAATATGTGGTCTAAAGTTGATAGCATGCGCTAATATTGTAAAATATTGTATGTTGTGAACATAATATGTCGAGTATTACGCCTAAAAAATCACAATATGAATATTGTGTGGCGCCATCTAGTGGGTTTCTTCGATATTACGAGGTAATCGTGTCGGCCAATGGAAATCTCACAGATTAAGATGGTTGCTCTCTAGTGATATCTCTAAAATTCAATAGATGTCGTTGATGTTCACTCAAAAAGAGAAACTTAATATACCTGAAGTTTCTCGGGTCACTTGGCCCCGCTCGTAGATGAGCGGCAGTGTCAGCACACGTCAATCGTGGGACTGAAGTTCGAATCCTCAACAAGGCAAGTTGGGAACGAATCAAAGTACCTAATGGGGAGTGTTGTATACATAAAAGTGATCACAACTAACCCAGCCATCAATGATGAAGGTCGCAAGCCCTAATGGTACAACTATTAACATTAAAATAGTACTCATGTAAATTGTGACATCTACTACATTGTATTGAACGTGTATTCATATTCATTTTAAAAATTCCCCAAGAATCTTGGGGCTCTTCTCCTTCTCTCACAGCTCTATCGTATCTTGCTGTGCTTCTAAAAGCTGGCCAGTAACAAAAATAATTTGATTTTAGCCAACGTTTATGTATCACTTGTACTCCATCATCAAATTCAACCAGAATGAATTTTTTTTCTACCATGATCCTAAAACACATAAACACGTTTGGTGAAAATAGAATTAGTAAAAACGAACGAAAACAACAAAATGACCTATGTTACCCTGTTAAATTCAAAATGAATGCTGTATTGGAAGAACAGCACACACATCTCCTTCAAATGGTGCCTTGAAACACTTGGTTTTAATTTCTTGGACCTTCCATTTTTTCAAACGTGTAGAATTATTTGCTTTGACAGTATGGCAATTTATTTTTGATGAGTCACATGGATTTGCGTAAATGGGACCAACAATATCCAGTTTTTTTCCAATAACCCATTTTGTACAACCATCATCAACAAAATTGGCAATAGAAATAATAGATCCGTCGTCCATCATGGCACAATTGTCAGGAACAGTTGTCCTAAGAATCGATAATAATGTTCCATATTGTTTGTACTGTACAGAGCATTGTAAATCTAAAATAGGGCCGTCATAGTGTATTTTACTGAATGACTCATTTCTTAAATTAGCGTTTTTTTCATTATTAAATACAATCATTTTTTGATTCTCCATATATCTTCTATGGAGTTGCTGGAGTGGTTTATCGCTTTTCTTAATTTTTCTTTTAATTAGACGCATATAATTTTCAAACTGAAAGGCGCTGAACGAGTCTAGAGGACCAAACTCCTTAGCATCGTTCACTATATGGAGAAGGCCATGTATATTATGAGAGATATATTCTTCGCCATATAAAATTTTGAAATTCTTAACAAAATATACTAATAAAGAATCGCAATAATCCGAATATTCATTTATAAACTTTTTATTGGTTAAAATTCTCATACTAGTGTGAAGAGCCATGAAATTATTGTATACCGAGGATCTTCTCTCTATTAACGGCCTAAGTATAATTGGTGAAGTATATAATAAAAACTGTCGCAGTTCGGTAGCTTTCCATTTGCTTACAGTCCTGATATCCCGAGGTTTGCGAGCAAACTCACAGGGTATATAAGGCACCATGGATAATAGTCTTTCGGATATCATGTCCAAGTCCCTGCTGGACAATTTTACGTTGTAATTCTTGGTGCCAGACCAAAGAGAAATTACTTTTTTTACAACCCCTATACACACGAGGTGCATGTAGTCCAGAGGAATATCAGTAACTGGTCTGAAATTAGGGATAGTGGTTATAATAGATACCCCATTGTGATAATTGTCGTGTTCTTGTTTAACAAAACTTGAATCGGTGCGAAGAATATTACGTAGTTCTGGGAAACAAACCCTAGAATTTATATATTCGCCTTCTTGCGTGCATTTTGTGCAACTGTTAAAACCTGTGTGTCCTTTAACTTTCATTATAAATGATTTTGCAGGAGCGTCACATATTATGCATAAAAGTTTCAATTGAAAATTTCTCCCACTAATAACAATACCATTGTTCAACAATGTTTTCAATTCGTTAACAAACTCTTCCATAAAATCATTACTGTTTGATGGCTTCTCAAATCCATGATAAATTCCGATCACAAAAACATGCTTACTATATTGCAAAGATCCTAATATAGGCCATAGCTGACTTGTATTTGACTCAGATATGCTGAGCCCATCAATTCCTACTTTCAAATTTATTGTCGAATCGATTGAATTTGGCTGAAACTTGAATGCTTGTCTAATTCCATTTTCTAATCCAAAATGACAATATTTTCCACTATCCATTGACTTTATCATAGTCTTACGAGGAGTTTTCTTGAGGGTCCTAGCATCTTTGGGCAAGTTTTTTCCTACAGACTGCTGCCTCAAAATATATAGCAATTCATCAATAGCGCAATGAGTGATTTCATGCTTAAGTGCCCATGATGCTAATTCGTCACGTAGAGTAGAACTACCATTTTCATCTTCTTGTGAAGGAAAACTGGACGATGTTGACGGTACATATGAATAAGTGAGCACCTCGTTCGTATTTAAGGTGTTATTGTTTGGAATAATACTTCTTGTAAAAGAACTATTCTTTTCATTTTGTAGTAAAGGAATACTTGACGATGTTGACGGTTCATGTGAATCAGTGAGCAATACGCTCGTATTACAGGTGTTACTAGTTTGAAGTTTTACATTCTCTAATGAACTATCAGTTACGTATTCTCGCTTCGAAATCAAATCAGGTTTTATTGTCCGATTTAAATCATTGGAGAAGAAATTTTCTACATTATTTTTTACTAAACGATTGAAATGACGTTTAGAAATTTCTGTCAAGGATTTGGTTTTATTTTTTGGATACTTCGGCATGATTTACTGGAAAGCGAAAAAAATTGTAAGAATAATTTATATCTGAACGAGCATTTGCTTTGTTAATATATTATCAATATTAAACACTTTTCCTTGGTATGAATTGAATAGGTCCTATATCAAAAGAAAAAAAAACATTTCTATCTCACGTGTTATATTCACGATGAGTAGGTACATATTAATTGGAAAACTCCTTTTTCACGACAGCAGCTTACTGTGTAAGAGTCAAAGAATGAATTTGTTAAGTAAGAATAATTCTTTAAAGTATCGGTCAATATACAATGTGTCCCAGAAAGTACGACTACGAAATGTTGTAAAAATTTAAATTGTACCCTACTTTGATTCATTTTTTTTTGTTTTCACGATGGTATCAGATAGACCTATAATTGTTTTCTATCTGCTAGGTATACTATTCAGCAATTCTAGAAAAAAATTTAAACATGTTGCTCAAAAATTGGTGACTATGTAACCATATATATCCTGCCACTCAGGGTTTGACAAAAAATACTAAAATAACTGTACTATAGCTTGAAAATAATAAAATCGCTGAAATTATATTGAGTTATTTGGGTAGTCCTTAAGGTAGCCCTGTAGACTTTCAACAAAGCTTAGTCGTACTTTCTGGGACACCCTGTATATTGTTAGATTCAAACCTTAATAATACTTGCAAAATATCATAATTTATAACTTACCAACTGATTATAAAATGGTAAATTTGAGAAAATCAAACAATGATTCAGAATGTGATGATGAAAGATTCAGCTTAATTAGATGTTATGTGATCAAAAAGGAGTCCAAAATAGAAAGCCAAGTCAATTCTATATCTGAAACATTAAATAATATTATGATAACGAGCCGGTATTTACATTTCAGTTAAGATGAAGATATTATTTTAAATATTTTCAGTCTGTTTCAGTAGTATTTAAGAATATGATAACAAACCTCGTAAAAAGTTATATTCTAATTAAACCAAATCAATAGACATTGGCCAAATTCGTATCTAAGCCCTTATATTAAAGTCCAGTGAATGCAAGACCTACAAACATAATATTCTTTAATTATATTTTTAGGGAAATATTTGTGATTATTTACAGTTAAGCTTACATCATGCCATATTGTAAAAATGCCACTCTCCATTATATCACTGTGAAAATACTTGTGAATTACATTACATTTTATATTAAGAAGCAAAGTAATTTTGTAAACCATTGAAGTTATTTTTATGTATAATAATATTTAAAACCTTACCAAAAGTTATGTGAACGAAATTTGGGGAATCCTAAAACCTTTTCAAAAATGAGATAATATAAATTATCAATAAAAAATCCTTCAACCAATTCGAGTCAATCCAAGATCTAAAAACAGCAATTCATGTCTAAATAACTTGTCAAAAAGAATTCTCGCCGCATTGTTTTTGATAGTTTTTAACAAGAACTAAAATAAAATTATGATTGAAGGAAGGTTGCCTCCAAATCCAAGAAAGATGCAACTATGTGTTTGCCACAAAAGGGAGCCACAAGATAATATACATATTAGTGTTTTAATTACCATGATAAAAATATACAACTTACCCTTTAAATAAACACCGTAAACACAATACAATATTATTTTAAATAATAAGACGAGCACCTGCGAGATAAATTTACCCAAGAAGTATTGCGTAATAATGAGCAACGAAATACGAAACAATAATGATATTGAGACTAGTGAAAAGACGCCAGCGCGATACTTCGAACGAAACGAAGCATAGCTACCAACCTATATTGAAGAAAGAGAAGAAAGTATTAAACGTTCATAGAAATATTTTTTTTTAAAACGTCCGCCAAATTAAGCCGCATATTGAAAAGGAACAATACAACTAGATGAACATGAATTTGTCTGTATCAATAAGTGACAACTTTTTTCGAGTGTGCTTCATACAACTTGCACAGTTCATTGAACATCTTCATTGACGGGATATCCCTGCGATGTCCCGATGAGATATCCCTGCGACGTCCTGCATATCTCTGGATATGCAGGATATCCATGGGATATCCCTGGGACGTCCCGCATATCCCGGGATATGCGGGATATCCATGGGATATCCCTCGGATATCCCGCATATCCCGGGATAAGCGGGATATCCCATGGATATCCCTGGGATATCCCGGGATATCCCGAGACATTTGGATATCCCAGGGATATCCCAGGGATATCCCGAATGTCCCGGGATATTTGGGATATCCCTGGGACATCCATGGGATATCCGGTGCTGTCTGGGTTGTATGTATCAGTTATATTGAAAGATACGCTGAAATTTAAAAGTGAACTACTTGATATTATATTATGGTTTTCATTCGTAGGTTCCCGAGAATAGAAAATGAAAAAAGAGTGGAGTGGATTAATTTGGTTCGAAAAGATCGCAGTGAGGAAACATGGTTACCATCGAAATTTTCATCAATATGTTCATTGCATTTTAAGAAAGATGACATGTACATCACAATAAGTGGACGAAAATATTTAAAAAAATCAGCCGTTCCTTTTATAGAGGTAAAACGAGAATTGAGTATTCGGTTTTTCTTTGATTGTCAATCTCTCATGACGAAAATCCTTATTTTTAAGTTATTTTTTTTTGTTTCAGAAGGCTGATTCATCTTGTAACTCTCCACACCCAGATTCGCCATTGTCAATTGATGACGTTGAAAGCGTCAATTCCGTTTTAGTTTCCCCTAGAGAAATATTTTTAACGCACAAATTGAAAAGAATCGAGAATGACAATAAAAATCTACGACGCAGTTTAAAGAACTCACAACGACATATCTTAACATTAAAGAAAAGGAAACAATCCTTGAAAAAAGTCATAAATGAATTGAAACAAACTATAATCAGCATTATGAAACCAAAAAAAAATGACGCCTGATATTTTTCAGCATTTCCGGCCATTTTTGTATGTCATCTTTATTATAGAATATTAAGTATTGAATATAATACGACTCACGAGTAGTATTTTTATAATATTTTAATGGCAACCAAGGTAAAAACTTTCTTAGTCGCGAATCTTTTTGAGCTAATCATATAATACATACTGGAGAGGTAGTTGATAGACTAGCGGTTACGACGCCGGCTTTCGCAATGTTTCGTGCGGAGGTCGTGGGTTCGAATCCCGGCCGTGTCGACCATTTCCGCTTTCACGACACAAGCATACGCTTAGTGTGAAAGTTGTCAAAAGTGTATTTGTTTTCACTTCGAGTGAGCACAGATTCATTAAAAAAATACTTTATATTCTCCTTTCAAATGTTATTTATGTGGAAATTTATATTGTGTTAATTTGAATAAAGAACTTAAATATTTAATAATATATTTACCTTTTAACTAAAAATACCTAGTATTTAGACAATGGTTGGTAGGCTGGCGCCGCTGAGCTTTCGTACTCTATCGTATCGGAGGTCGTAGGTACGATCCCAGGTGCCGACCATGTGCTTCTTTCACGATACAAGCTTTAAGTAGCTTTGTGTGAAAGAGTCAAAAAGTGTATTTGTGTTCACTATGAGCGAACACGGATTCATTTAAAAAAATGTATGTATATTATAGTCGAATAGAAATTGTATTAAATGTGACAACCCTGCCCAGACAGCACAGGATATCCCGCGGGATATCCCTGAGACATCCCTGCGATATCCAAATGTCCGGCAATATCCTGGGATATTCGGGATATCCTCAGGATGTCCTAGGGATATCCCGAATGTCCCGTGGATATCCCTGTGATGTCCCATGGATATCCCTTATATCCCGATATCCCAGGGACATCCCAGAGATATCCCGGGATATGCGGGATATCCATACGACGTCCCATGGATATCTTGCATATCCCGAATTCCCGAATATCGCGCTGGCATTGCAGGAATATCCCGCATATCCCGGAATATCCCTTCGATGTCTCATGGATATCCCGTAGGCATTGCTGGAATATCCCGGAATATCCCTGCGACGTCTCATGGATATCCTGAATATTCAGAATTACTGTGTAATAATCCTGAATCTCAGATATCAAAATATTAGAGGAATATTAAATAAATGTACGTTTTTTCAATAATGTCTATTTATTGATATATTATATACATATTAGGTAAGTATTTAAATTTATTGCTGTTTGTTCTCTGTGAATAGTAAATAAAAATATTTTTCTCTCCATGATGGTATAAATGATGTACTGCGCCGGCGTATGACGTATTTTTTCTGAATAATTGGCAACATACACCTATGAACCAGTTCACATGTCCTCTCGCCACTAAAAGCTGATACTTTCCATACTTGTAGTTGAGGGCTCCACTTTCCATACTGATACCTATGGGAGGCTCAATCCCCGTGTTCACCAATAGTGGTAATGGTCACTCGCAGTCCGTTTTGTCAGTCAGGTTTAATTCAGGTTAAATTACCGCATTTGAAATTATATAAAGATTATCTCTTCAGTTTTCGGTTCAGAATGTCTGTAACAACAACAAAAAATACAATTATAGAATCTATAATATTACTGTAGTATACCTAAGCATTTTTTTCATTTGGTTTTGAGAACATCTTCTATATCCCGAGTGGCTGAAAAACCACATCGGGGGTAAGTCTGGATCTTAGCAAATGAAAAAGCAATAGATAATGGCAAAATATAGTCCAAACACGAAATGTAAGAATTGGCAAGATTTCTTTAATGATAGTAAAACTGCGAATTTGACGACTAAAATATTTAATACATTCATGAATTAATGCATAATTTACAATAATTACTAATACAATACTTACCCTTTAAAGAAAGACCTTAAACACAATATTATTTTAAACACTAACAGTATTAACGCCATCTTGTCACATTCATTTACCCAATATTGCGAAATAATTATTATGAGCAACCATATACATATACGACCAAATAGTCTGCCAAATTCAGCCACCTACTGGAAAGGAACAATACAATAAGATGAACATGAACACTGTCTGTATCAATAAGTGATAACTTTTTTCGAGTGCGTTTCTTTCAACTTCCATTTCATTGAATATCTTGACATCCCTGCGACGTCCTGCATATCTCGGGATATGCAGGATATCCCGGGATATGCGGGATATCCCACGGACATCCAGAGGATATCCCGGGATATGCGGGATATCCCATGGACATCCAGAGGATATCCCAGGGATATCCCGAGACATTTGGATATCCCAGGGATATCACGGGACATTCGGGACATCCCTGGGATATCCATGTGCTGTTTGGGTGATATGGACATATAGGTAACTCATATATAGCGAGGCCACCGCGATTGGTTGACTCTTTTGCACAAGTTAGAATGAGAGAGAAGTAGAGGCCATCTTCTCAACGATAAAACATGATAAAACCCATAGAGATAATAATAATAATACTATAGACTTTATTATTATTACATAAATATGGCATTCCGTCCCGTACAGACTAGAGACTTTATAGAAAAGAGCCATTCTTCATACATGCATGCAGTGGCGTTCCGTGGGTTATTGGCGCCCGGGGCGGGAACCACACCCTTTGGCGCCCCCACATAACTTTTCCTACAAAAAAAAAGGTCATTTCTAAAATTTGGTATCTGGAAACATGACATTTCTAAAAAAAAAAAAAAGGTCATTTTCTATAATTTGGTATCTGGTAACATGACATTTCTTAAAAAAAAAGGTCATTTCCAAAATTTGGTACATGCCTATTTCGAAAACCGGACGTATAGTATAGCGCGAGCATATTTTGCCGCCCTGCTAATAGAGGCGCCCGGGGCGGTCCGCCCCTCGGTACGCCACTGCATGCATGACATTTTGTACGAATACATGTCTATTATACACTTTACGGTTCATAGGTTGCGATTAAGATTTTTGAATAAGCAATTTGAACATCATTTTCTCACTTTTCGCCCCTTTCAACTTACTGATTAGAAGATCTATAAAAAAATACATCATAGGTATTATATATGATAAGACATACCACGATAATACTTGGATAATACCCTTTATACCAATGTAAATTATTATTTAGAAGTTAATGGGAAGTTTTTCTTCCCTTGTGTGCCGCTAGGGGCGCCCTAGCTAATCCGGTCTATTGTCAAATTCAGTGTGGCCAACGGGGCCGATTTACTGCCATTTGGTAGGTAGCAGCATAGATAATATAATAATATACTGGGTAGCAGCGCTTCTCATCTAAATATTATAATAATATGACAGCTGGTTATTAAAACATAAATACGTTCGGAGATTTGTCAGTTGAGACTGTATTTTTGTTATTTTTACCATTGCGTTTAGAAATAATTTTAAAATGAATAGAAATTACGGAGAATGGTCTATAAAAAAGAATTAAAAAGACGTAATGCGAAGGTTTGTGGGAAAAAGGCCGTATTAGTAGGAAGGTTAGTATGATTTTTATAATAAGATTTTTCTAAATATTCATAATACACAGTATACTTACATTTTAAAGTTTCCTTGAAATAGTCATTTGATTGAAATGATCCTTGCAAACAACTGAGCTAAGTGACGGTTTCCAATTTTCACGTTTAATAGCATGTAACCACTTTGACATCAAGGTTTTATCCTTTGGAAAAAGATGTGTTCCCTTGTTTTTGCAAAACGGCACGCAACAGTATGTTGAAGGCATATTTAAAAATATTTTTTTTTTTTCAAACTTTTTCCTTCACGTATTAATATTATATATTATGGTGTTCAGATTGGTTGGATCTGATCCATAAGATAAGATGAGGCTGAGATGAAGAAGGAGTACTGATTTCTTTTCTCAAGGTCAAATGATATTGGGGGAAAATGGTCTTTATCAGAAGATGAGAAACTCTCTTATGAGTTTTGGCAAGATTAAGAATGTCTGGAGTACTCACCAAGTTTCACTATTTCTTTATGAACTAGATTAAACAGTAAAGAAGGAACTCGACTAACTACCGAAATGAAACTCGATTTTATATTATAAAACACAAACACTATATTAGTGAATTCAAATAAAGTATCACAGAAAAATATATTTTAACTTAAAAACTAATTACAATAATATGCACTGGTAGGTTCTGAAGGAAAGAGTAATAAAATTGTATACTGAAAAAGCTTTTATACTAGGGTTATTCACGCAAGCTCTTTTTTCCAAAATAGGTGGTGTGTTCTCCCTCTGGTGTGAAATATCCTAAGTTAGTTGACTTGGTACAGACGGTGATGAATCTACATTGTTGATAAAATACGAGATGTATTCGTCGTATTCCGCTAGATGGCTCTTTATTCTGGATGGTTCTATATACACGTTGTCATCAGATAGAAAATTAGTTTGTGTGATAAAATTCGATATTACGTAACCGCCATATAGCCTCCCGCAAGAATTTATGGCGTGCTATAAATTCTGATGTGGAGAAAATATCTTCCTCCCTGACCTGGTGGTGGAGTGTGGAACTCTGCAGTCCTCTGGTTGAGCGGTTTGTAGGAAAGCTGGCTTGCAACGGTCCAGTGAGACTGTCCTCTTCTCGTTGTTAATCATTAACTTGTTCCTAATATCTATCGATAGATTGAATTTATGAAGGAAATCTGCTCCTATAATGGCTTTCGGAATTTCGGCTATAATGAAGTTAAAGTTTAATTTTTGTGAAAATCCTAAATTTAGGGTTAAGTTGGTTATACCGAAAGTTCGTATCTCGGTCGAAGTGAAAGTAAGTTGGTGAGTTTTGTATTGGGATCTGTAATCATTTGTAAAAATACATATTAGAATTTTTATACAATAAAATAAGTAAAAAATAGTGGGTAGACATGGTAATATAGTTGTATATAGTGTGTTTGAATTAAAATTTTTCATAATGTTTTATTTTGTCAATGTATGTGTGTCAATAATGTTAAATAAATGTTACTGATTTGGGAAAATGACACTTTTTGAATTTTGTTTTCAATGGTCTTTTGTATGAATGTAAATACATTAATTGTCTTTTTCTTAACTCGTTGAGTTGTATATTTGATGGTAATAGATTATACGTATGACGCTGTTGTCATGTGTGTATAATATGGACAATACGTATGACATTATGGTCATGTGTGTATGTCTGTTGCTCAGTCACTACAAGAAAGCTTTTGAGATGAGTATCTCTGCTCTTGTGTGTATGTAGTTAGCCGACGAAATGGGAATTTCGGTCTGAACATGCGCGGTGCATTGTACTAGACGTGGCGTGAAATACATAGAGCTTTTTTTTAGTACATGTGTATGAGTACATGTGTATAAGTATTAGGCCGTATTTGCATATGTAAGTTGACCTCGAATTGAATTCGGACTGAGATTCTTGAGATAGAATTTCTCTAGTCGCGGAAAACGTTAATAGCAATTGGCTAGTAGTAGATGGTAATATAAGATGGTAATATAATTGTTTTACATTGACAATTTAGATAGAATATTTTTATAGACCATTGAAATAATTGTATCGTTGATAAGTTGATACATAATTAATTATTTATTGACCAGAATAAAATAAGAATTGGTAGAATATGACTGAAATGTTGGTAAGATATTAACTGAAGGAGTCTGAATGTCCTTTTGTGTGTTTACCAAATATCAATATGACAATATACAAATGTATGTGAAAAATGCGATTTAAATTTCTTGTTTTTCTTTAAAATGCAATAATGCGCTATGAAAATCTAATAAAAATGTAGGTATTTGTTTCGCTTGTTGTTTATGTAAAATGTAAAAAGGGTTACCTCAAAGTTTGGCAACATGATAACAATGTACTTGTAGATCTGCAATCAGATAATCAAAGGTTATTCCTTTGTAAAAAAAAATCATTCAAATTTTCAATTCAGCATGCGATTATAAATAGCTAATGTATTAAATTAAGTTTTATCAGTATTTGAAGACATGAAAAGTTTTATGAAAAAATCTCGATGTGACATTGTATCGTGAAAAAAATTTTAACCTACAATTTATTGTTCACATATTTTTAAGTTTTTTTCTTTTTTTAAAGATTTTAATATCGATTTCACAGCGTTTGTAAGGCATTATTGATTAAATATGTGTAACATCAAATAGAAGGCAGAAAAACAAGAGGCTTTTAAAATAATCCGATGGGTTGAAATTGTTTGGAAAAAAAAATATGGGCTGAATGCCGTTTTACAATGTTATTTTTAAAGATTTTACTTGCCTGAGACCCATCGGATGACTCATCCCTTCAGAACCAGTTGAATTTTAGAGTTTGCACATGATTTTACCCTATATTTTCATATATTTTGTCGAAAATTTGAAACTATTTAACGCGAACAAAGCGGTTTGTGATGCTATTTTGACATTTGTACTCGCAGTGTAGTGAAGTTGCGCCGAATCGAAAATTGTGAGAGACGCGCTTAATTTTGAATGTAGTATGTGATATGAAAATCTTGAATTGTGGGACAATGTTATTTAGATGGCTTTGTGAAAGAGATAGTTTGGAATGAATGTATAGGGTGTTAAATATTCGAGATGGATCAGTGGACGAAAGTGTACATGTGACAATTTTGTTAAGATTGTTGAGAAAATTTTGTTTGAGAATGTTAATGGATTGTTGGAGATTATTGGAAAATGATGGATTAAGTAGATAATTGAAGCAATTTATTATGGTAATTGATAGAAGGGTGTTCGAACGTCGTAGGGTCACCAATTTATGGTGTTCAGATTGGTTGGATCTGATCCATAAGATAAGATGAGGCTGAGATGAAGAAGGAGTACTGATTTCTTTTCTCAAGGTCAAATGATATTGGGGGAAAATGGTCTTTATCAGAAGATGAGAAACTCTCTTATGAGTTTTGGCAAGATTAAGAATGTCTGGAGTACTCACCAAGTTTCACTATTTCTTTATGAACTAGATTAAACAGTAAAGAAGGAACTCGACTAACTACCGAAATGAAACTCGATTTTATATTATAAAACACAAACACTATATTAGTGAATTCAAATAAAGTATCACAGAAAAATATATTTTAACTTAAAAACTAATTACAATAATATGCACTGGTAGGTTCTAAAGGAAAGAGTAATAAAATTGTATACTGAAAAAGCTTTTATACTAGGGTTATTCACGCAAGCTCTTTTTTCCAAAATAGGTGGTGTGTTCTCCCTCTGGTGTGAAATATCCTAAGTTAGTTGACTTGGTACAGACGGTGATGAATCTACATTGTTGATAAAATACGAGATGTATTCGTCGTATTCCGCTAGATGGCTCTTTATTCTGGATGGTTCTATATACACGTTGTCATCAGATAGAAAATTAGTTTGTGTGATAAAATTCGATATTACGTAACCGCCATAATATGTAGATATTGAGATTATAAACGTTAATTTGACATTTACCATAGACCGGGTTAGCGAGGGCGCCTCTAGTGGCAGAAAAAGGAATAAAAACATCTCTACGTTGGCAGCACTGAATTTGACAATAGACCTGATTAGAAGTTCTGCCACCTAGTGTGTATTATCGGAAGCTCCCCAGAAAACTTCCCATTATTTTAAAAAATAATCATGGTAATATTTTTATGGAATAGTGGCAACATTGAGTCGTACTATTTTTGACAGAAGGCTAATGTAGGCAAATTGGACAATTCAAATTTCCCAGGGTACGAAAACGACAGTTTTCCATGGAAAAGCCGTGAAGATGGAGGGTGTCATTTTTCATTTGCGATGTTTTCCTAAAATACGGAGTAAATAGTTGTAATTTCACAGAACACAGGTAAGCTTAGCTAATATTATAATCATAGTTTTGTTTAGAATTCCGCTATGGCTTAATTCTGTCTATATTCCAGCTTTATTTGGATATTTCAATTTTTATTTGTCGTTAATAATAGTTGATATTTATTTTAATAGATTCACATTTTTAAGAAGTCCTTTTAGCTGTGAAATGAATATTATGAACTGCTTTAGTTATTTCATAAAGTTAGATAGTTATTTTTTGGTCATGAAACTCAGTTCCGATTTTGTGCGTAGTAAGAATGATTTATATTTATTATTTATAAATTCAACTTTTTTTTTTAATAAGTATGTTTGTTCATCTTTCATAAATGACAAATATTATTAAAAGGCAATTAATAGCATTTCGACCTCTTATTAACTTAAAAGAGCTTCCATCATATTAATTATTTAGGTTCACAAAAGAAAACATAAATTCACATTTTGTAAATAACTATTTTGTTTTTGTAGGTGTAAAAAATATCTCTGCTTTTGTCAGAAAACTGACTAGGCTTACTAAATTATGCTATTTTGCCTTTTTTATTTTAGAAAGTAAGTGAGAGTGTATCAATAATTATTTTATTTCAAAGATGTATGAAATAGAAGATGTTTCATTTAGTATAATGGCACTTTTGTTTCATTAATTTTATGTAGGTAATTCTATGGCTAATTCGGTAGCCTTGTGGCATATGGGCTGAGTTCTGATCAAAAGGTCCCAGAGGTTAAGTTCTCAGTTCAGAAATTTCTTCTTGTGGTTGAGTCCTGTCTCAGATTGGATGGGACCGGTTGACTGGTGAAGATGCTTCAAGCATTTAATTCCGCTGGTTATGCTGACATCTATGAATAGAAGTGTTATTTATTTATTTTCTTACCTAGCTGTCTTCATTATGAGACATGGCCATACCCAGAAATGCTTTAGCCAAAACCCACTATGTTATACATAAATGCTTACTTCGGAAAAAAATCAACTTTCACGCACACAACTATGCACCTGAAAGTAAACATAAGAACTGCGTACAAAAGGGAATGTTCTAAAATGATATAAATTCGGAAATAAGTTGTCTTAGGTTCTTTCTATACGTGACATACACAACCATTGTCGTTATGCATATACGGAAAAGATGCCTTATGTACTTTAGTTGTCAAGATGCCAAACAAGAGGTTTCGGGATTGACTTCCAAATAACTCATCAGAATCTTTATTATTATCTACTCATTATGTGAAAATTGTTTTCTATTATTAAATATATTATGCAACCACAGCGGGCGTCTCCTATCGTCCAATCGCGTTATCGGTATGCTACATTAAAATACTGGAGTACATGATTAAAAATCGCTTGGAATATTACCTTGAAGGATCAAATTTACTCCCTCCATGGCAAATGGGCTTTAGAAAAAATAAATCTTGCATAAACAATTTAAGCTGCTTAATCTCTGATATTCGTCTTGCTTATTCTAGACAAGAGGTGCTCGTAGCTTCCTTTCTTGATTTATCGTCTGCATACGATAATGTATCCCTCACATTACTTCACTCTAAATTAATAAAGCTCGGAGTACCGTCAGTATTGGCCTCCACCATATTCAACTTGTTTTGTGAAAGAAAAATAATAATTGACTGTATAGCTCCTCCAATTCAAAGAACTGTATATACCGGTCTCCCTCAGGGATCCGTTCTAAGCCCAATACTTTTTAATTTATACACGGCAGACCTTAAAGATTATAATCCGTTAGACTGTAATATTTTACAATATGCTGATGGCTTTGTGCTATATAGTACAGCAAAATGCCCTATCAAAGCAGGCAAAATCATTGAAACTTCACTAAGTTCTATAAATCAATGGATGTCTCTGAACTCTTTCTCACTCTAAAAGTAAGGTCATTATCTTCTCCAACAAACATAAAAACCCAAATATTCATGTTAGCATGGATTCATCTCCTCTTCCAATTGTAGATTCAATACGGTTTTTAGGAATGATTTTACAACGTAAACTTTCTTGGTCATTACACATAGACAATATTATATCAAGATGTGAAATGGGACTCAACGTACTGAGAGCTATTTCCCGGGTTTGGTGGGGTAGCCACCCTACCACCATGAGAATGCTATATTTTGCATTAATCCGTAGTCATCTTGATTATGGCTGTTTTTTGATGGACCCACTGCCCAAGACTCTTTCCCTTAAGCTGGAGAGAATCCAGGCCAAAGGTCTTAGATTGATTTTAGGAGCAATGAGATTGACGCCAATAGAATGTCTCCACATAGAATCGGCTGTTATACCCCTGCCCCTTAGGCAGAGTCGCCATCTACCCGACCTTCTTTATTCCCTTTCATACCTTAGAACTAATTTCAAGTTTTCACCGGAACCTTCACTTCCCATTTTTGGCCTCCCATTTGACTCTTTATCATTCAGACCCACCATAGTTGAATCGATTGGTTTGAATAAGAACAATCCACTTAACTCTTCGACCCTTAACCGCGAATTTAATAGAATTGTCACCGATAAATGGCCTGTATTTACTAGGATTTTCACGGACGGGTCTAAACTTGATGATGGATCCTGTGGATCAGGAATGTGTATTCCTTCTCTTAATATAGAGTCTGAATTTAAGCTTCCAACATTCTGCTCGATTTTCACCGCGGAATGTATCGCCTTCAAAGAGGCTGTCACAACTGTTTTGGACCAGAAGCTCAGTAGAGCCTTAATGAGATGGCTGATTTATTAGCCAAAGACGCCACAAAAACAGGAAGCTTTCTTGATGAATTTCCTTTTCCCCCATGGGACCTGGTACAGAGCATCCTTAAAAATCTCCACGAAGACTAGATGGATTCTTGGAGAGCAACTACAAAGGGCTTGCATTATAAATCAATGAGAAATTCTATACCTACGAAACCTTGGTTCCATAAATCTAAACTCTCCGAACCATCCTTATCAACCCTTTTTCGTTTGAGACTAGGCCATTGCTGCATAGCCTCACATCTCCATAAAATAGGCGTGGTCCCATCTCCGATTTGCGAATGTGGTGAGGAACCAGAGACCATCAATCATGTGTTTTTTAACTGCAACAGATTCAATAATAAAAATTTTGTTATTAGTTTGAATAACCTTGGCATACAGTTTCCTCAAAGTATCCAGTCTCTGCTAGCCCTTCATCGAGACGATGTGAACTCCACTATTCTTGGTGCAGTGGCGGAGAATGGTAGAAGATTCTAATCTGTCTCTCTTTTTGGTATTAAATTATTATTTCTCAGTTATACCCACATCTTAATTGACCATCTTAAATGTTGGATTATACAAGAAAAAAAAATCATTAATTTATATTTTTTCAAAGTTCCCCATATACAAATAGTTTGGTTAAATTATGAAGTGTTCGGAAGTCAGATACCCGCGTGCATTTGTTTTGTTGGGTGAGTACAGAAACGATAGGTACCTACTCACTACATCTATAGCTTCCAACATTCGGAATTAATATTATATGCCTGCCTTAACATTATAATATAGCTTGTCCGCGTCTCATCATTTTAGAGCCGTTTCTTTTTGTTCGCTTATTATTGTTACAACCTTTTTTTTTTTTAATATATATATTTTTTTAATTCTTAGAGTCGTTTATTTTGTTAACATGCACAACATAATTTTTACTGGAGCGTATACCTATAGAATTGTGGATATTGGCATAGATCACTCTCTCTCGAGTGAATTGCCACATTGTAAAGAAGAAGAAGAAGAAAATATATTATGCAATGTGCAATGAATGAATCATCAGAAGATTTTTTGTTAGAAAAATAATAGATTAAAGATGAAGGAAAACCCACCACTCCGTATCCTTTAAGGAGTAGGCAGAGAGATTGAATCTCCACTCTTTTCTATTCATGCACGCTGTTTTTTTTCCTTTCTTCCACCAACATTACGTTTATTACATTTTTCTTTTGCTTCTGACCAGGGGCTCTCCTGTTTAAATGCAATCCCAATTTCAATATCGACCATCTATACTTTAAATATTAAAAGTAATTATACACATTCTTATACCATTTTTATTAACAAACCGGTTCATGTTTCAACAATAAATTTGGTGATAGAACTATACAAGACCTCGGTAGCCTAGTTGTACTAGCGTGGACTTCAGATCCGGGGTCCCGGGTTCGATTCCCGGTCAGGTCAGAGTTTTTCTAAGTGTTTTTCACTTGAAATTTCTATCCGGGGTTGGCCTGTCTCAGGTTGGACGGGACCGGTTGACTGGAAAAAATTGCCTCAGGCAATAAGTTTCGCCGGCTATACTGACACCTTTGTATAGAGAAGTGTTATATTATTATTATTATTATATTTACAAGACTCTTTCATCTTTATTTTGAAATGGACTATCACCAAGCACCTTCTGCCCAAAACATCATAGATCTTAAAATACAATGTTACTTGCAAGTTTCGGAATGACTGCATTTATATTTTAATGCTGTACATTGTTTTTTCCTTTACTTTTTAGTGCTTTCTTTATGTCAAATAATCTTTATTGGTTGTTAGTTGTTGTCTTAATTCCCACGATGTGATCTCGCGAACATACAAACATATTTATAATCAGTCATGTCAGAGTCAAATATTCTCACCCTTGTTGACATCTGCCGGCGCATAGGTGAATACTGTAATGCCGGCTGATGAAAGAAAAATCGAAAATAAATAAATCAGTTTTCCACAGTCACACAGAAGGTAATCTCCATAGATGCTTCTTCTTTTTCTATGATTTAGGCCATGATGGCCTGTTCTTCAGAGTCATTCCTTAGCTGTGACGTTGATCCTTAACTGCCGCCATCTTATCGAGGATCAACCTGCAAGGTCGTTATCGAGTTTCATGTGGCTGGTTGTGTAACACGATGTAAGGGAGTCTGGTATCTTCCATTCTTCGAACATATTTATACCTTTCCCTCCTTCGCTTTCTGCACCATCTGACGCTACCTTCAGCTCCACACATTCTTCACACTCTTGTATTCCTAACACGGTCCCTCCGAGTTTTGACGGCTATCAGTGTCTAAAATGGCCGTAAGAGTAAAAGGCTTGTATACAACACGTCAGGACCTACTATGTAGAGGCTAGAGCGGATAACACCAGAAGCGTATGCATACTCCATAGATGCATGTGTGCCAATTTCATTGTGCTAATTCCAGTCAGCGTTCTGATGAGTATTCTAATGTTTCCTCTCTCTTTTCGAGTTATGAAGCTTGCAAAAAAGCCTGTTGTACATATAGTTCTTACTTACATACTAATGAGGATTCAGTAATGGGATGTTTTTTTTCCTTTTTGTGCCGCTAGAAGCGCCCTTGCTAATCCGGTCTATTGTCAAATTCAGTGTTGCCAACGGGGGCGATTTACTTCTTCTTCTTCTTATGGTCGCTCACAATCTAACCTCCAAAATATCATTCTAGTTTATTTCAAATTAAACAACTTATATATTATTATACATGATAACTTACAATAGGTTTAGAGTAATCATTGTACATTTTTTACATACTATTACATATAAAATTGTTCATTTTTTTTTATATACCTACCTAAATACAAATTAAAAAATACAGAACAGCACCCCTGAGATTTATTCTCAAATTTATGCGCAACAAAATCAACAACTTCTTAGCAACGCAATGGAAAACAAACTTCCCAACGTTGGCATCACTGAAAAAAACATCTCTACGTTGGCAGCACTGAATTTGACAATAGACCAGAAGTTCTGCCACCTAGTGTGTATTGTCGGAAGCTCCCCAGAAAACTTCCCATTATTTTCTGAATAAAAAATGCATCATTGCTTAGGTAGGTACTTAATTCATTTTAATTAAGACTAGCTTTCCTGACAGACGTTGTTCTGTAGTCCTTATTATATTGATTTCAAATTTGTGATTTATACAAAAATACGTTTAAAATAAGTATTATGTTTGAATGTTAAAAAAATTATTTCTGAAAGCTTGAAAGAAATTCTACCAAAAACCTGCGTATCAATGTTTTGTAACTCAATGGTAAATAAAAATTGTGTTATGGAATTTTTCACAGATGGCGTTATTTGCCGTGGGGTTGCCGGCTAAGAATAGCACCTCTGCTCTTTTTGCTGGTTTTTCGAGCATCCTGTAAGAGGCAGGAAATCGAAAAATCAGATCGGGACCGTGAGGAGGTGGGTTGACCACCTCACTTCCTTAAACCTCAGTCGGTCAGAAAAGGCACAATGAGCCTCGGACGCCTTCAAGCGCAATGGAGAGCTCTTGATGTCTCCCTATGCTCCTGAGTGGGGCTTAGGCCTTCCGCATTGCGGGTTGGTTTGGGGGGTCTGCGGCGGGCTTGATTTGTGTGTGGCCGGCTTTTTAGTTTGATTGCTTCGATCGAGCTGGGACAACTCGTTAGAGAGTATATGTGTTCTGTGAGCTGGGAGGTCGGTTTCGTGCGGGTCGTGTTTGCTGCGGATTGGTCTCCTCCGGGCTGACTCCGGAATGATGATGATGATGGCGTTATTGTCAGTAAATCCGTTCCATACTTACTTTAATATTATTTGCCATCCATTTTTCGATTTTTTATTAGTTATTCTGTTATCGGATCATTTCAAGAGCTACAATGTTAAAGAGACTCATAATAATTATTAGAACTAACACACTTTCAAGGGGTCAAAATCTGCCTCATAACACGCATATTTATCAACAACCAATAATAATTGACCCCAGACAATCACTAGTATTACATAATAATACATACTTTGACCTATCTTCATCTTTATGCATCATATCACTAAATACGAGTCATGTGGAGAAATATAAATGCACGCAAATTCAGCACTTGTGTCTAATTATGCGTACACATGACACAATAATTGTGTATTTAGTATGCGACGAGACTAAAGATTCGATATGCTGCAGTGGATTGATCGCCAAAAAAAATCTTCTTGTCAATCATACAAATAAAATAAGTATTTTTATACTTAGGTACTTCTGTTTTTTTTATTATTTTTTTAGTGTAGCGTGTATATATAGTAGTCTTCATCACTTCATCAGGTGCGTTCAGTTATGTTTTAGTGCCGTTGTGGTTTGACGTGTAGAGCCAGTGAATGAACAAGTAAATAAATAAATTATTGAGGTAAATTAAAAAAAAATAAATAATAACGTATTTATTTTTTTAGGTAAAAACTTTGGTGATTGCTTAAAATATGGGTGAAATAATCTTTTCAAGTATGTATTATAAGCTTAGTGCTGTATGTTATCGGACTAAAATGTCTGTAGTCTGTATCTCTCTATTTTTTAAAGTGTTTCGTGTTAGTGAGATAATTTATAAAGGCGTATTGCAGACAGTCAAATTATGGTCCCAAATCTTTGACGGTATTTTTCCATCTGAGTCAGGGTATCAATAAATTATTGGACCTTGTCAATAATTAATCCATTGAGCTCGAAATTGCGTGAGCGCGATTTCTGAACAACCGAAAAGCGGTGCATGTGTAAATCTCTCTATATAATTGGGAAGTTCGTTCGTAATTCGATTTTTCGATGAAACATTTTAAACACTCGCAAAAATATTACACATATATATATTGTGTATAAAAAAACAATCCGACCACTTACGGGATAATAATATTAAGTAAGTATATTGTTCATACTTATAATTATTTTCGTCGGTAAGTCGATGGCTTCTATGACAATCGAGCAACAGATTTCCGCGGGAAATATCGTTGCTGCCCACAAGCCAACACAACTGTTGCTACGGGAAAAAATGTATAACTTTCCGCAGTTTTCAACATGATCAAGTGGAATTGTGACCCTTTTTAAGGACGACCAAACCATCAATGACACCCTTCTATGCCTGTCGTCCAACAGGTTTTGCTGTCAGTCAATTCATATTTTTTCACTTGGCTAGGTACAGTAGTAGGTACCTACACTTAATTTTTATTATATTACAAAAATAAAATAAATAAATACACGTGATTTCGAGTAGCGGGAGAGGTTAGTTTGAAACACCACCAGGTATCACCAGATGAGGGATACCTATCTAAAAAAAAGTGATTTTAGATTACCTCAATTAAATATTGTTTGTTGCCTTTCAACAGGTCAATGCACATCCAGTGCTGCGAAATAACCAATGAAAAGGGTCGATCAGCTTCGTAATCATGTTCTTGACAGTTTTATTTTTATAGGTACCTAATCATTTTGAGATTAGAACAATAATAGGTATAATCCCCTGTTATCGCAAATTTTTGTATGTTTTCAAAACACTCGATTGTTGTCGTATTTTTCGTACATTGTCCCCAATCTCAAAATTGAATTCGTGTTTCTCTTTTTAATATTTTCTTATCAATCTTAGTCAAAATATTTGTGTCATTTTCTTATTTCGGTGTAAGCTGTAATTTGAAAAATAATACCTACTAGTGGACACCCGGCGGTTACTACCACAACCTCTTTAATATAAACAGGTACTCCACTACTTTTAATACATTTTAATTGTTTTGTTTGACGTGATCGACGCAATAACCACAAATTTTGAACTTTTTGGTAAGTATGACAGATGAGTGTTTTAGTTTTGAAGTCTTTAACAAATACGGTCATCATGACGAGGTTTAGTGGTTTGAAACCATGTTCGCATTGTTACCGTTAGCTAGGGTCAAATTTGGACATAGTTTTCTAACCTTTTTTATAATATGTACGTATATGGATAGTGGTCTAAAACCATATTTACTTTATAACCTTTCTAATGAAATCGGTTTGGAGGATATTTTGTTGGCGGTCTGTATTATGCGCCAATTTCATACCAATAGAGTCAAAATCAAATTGCAAATGAAACATTTTTAATTTATATGTAAATAACGGCAGCCTGTGGTGAGTTTGGAACAATCGATACTCATTTTCGTTCTTCTTCTTCTTCACCAGTCCGTAAATTGGTGAACATAGGCCTCTCCCCTCTCCTTCCAATCATTTCTGTCCTCGTCCATGTACGGCTCGCAATCTGCGGAATGTCATCCATCCATCTGGTCTGGGGCCTGCCGACATTTCTTCTGCCTTGTCAAGACTGCCTCTTTATCACTCTTTTGGTCCATATTCTGTTGTCTGGGCATCTGGCCACGTGGCCCGCCCATCACTTTTCGTATTTTTAAATTGGTCTCAAACCATCTTCGCATTATTACCAATCTAATGAAACGGGTTTGGAGCAAATGGTTTGGATGGCTTCAAAGTCTATGAAGGACATAGGTAGGAAAAAAAAACGAATTTTGTCGTTTATTTTGATAGATAATAATTTTATTGATAACTAGATTTCCCGACAGACATTGTCCTGTGGTCTTAAGTCTAACTATTATTATTGATTTCGAATTCGTATGATGAACTTTTGACCAATGTGATTCCGACTGACGCATCTACTTTAAAGTTTAAACCATAATATTTTCCATCAGAATTCTGTCGATCATACCATCTATCTTAACAACTGACAGTCCCTGTCAAATTTTCAAAATGCTAATATAAATTTAATGGTGAATAGTACTAAAAAGGTTACCTGGTTACCTGCTTAGAATTTTCTTTAATTTTCTAATTTTCCACGCAACTTTGTTAACTTTTTTGTTTCATAAGAACCTTCTCCTGATAAAAACCAACACGACAAAAAAGAATTAGCGAAATCGGTCCAGTCCTTTAGGCGTGATGCGATTACCACGGAAAATAGCTCTTCATTTTTATACTAGCTGACCCATCGAACTTCGTCCCGCCTTAAAGACAATAAAATAACATAACATAGCTAACATACATGACTACTTACTTATTGTGAAAAAAACAAAAGTTATGTGGTTATGAATCAGTTATTTCAAAAGCACCAAAACTCACCCATTTAAATATTAGATATTTTTATTTTTTATTTTAACATTAATATACAGACAGTGAAATTGATACAAAAATAAGACAGCACATAAACAATTACGAAACACACACCAGTTAAGTATATACATTTAAACTTATACACCAATGAAGTATACACATTAAATGTAAAAATACAAAGTACCTAAATTTTAAGTACTCGGCTCAGATACTGGGAAAGGGAAAAGGGGAAAAGAGGACAGGGTAAAGGTAATGTAGTGTTTCTGCTTGTTCTGAGAAAGAATAGGTAAAGTAGTACTCAAATAAATTTAAGATGCCCGCACTGGTCGGACTCTTAATGCGATAACAAATGTTCAAACACAGACCATATTGAATTTTCATCATCTGATAATACAGACTTTTGTATAAGTCAGATGATACTAAATTAATTGCACAACTAAAACACCAGAAAAAGGTTCATTAATAATTAATTGGTTTAAAATACAAAAATATGCTTAAATTATGTCTGAATGTTAAAAAATAATATTTCGGAAGCATGAAAGAAAATAATATATCAATAAAATCTGCGTACCAATGCGCAATGTTTTGAAACTCGATGGTTGTCAGGTAAATAAAAATTGCGTTGTTATGGTATTTTTCACAGTTGGCGCTGTTGTTGTTAGGAGGCCCGTTCCATACTAACATTAATAATATATTATTATTACGTACTATTTTCCATCCATTTTTCAATGTTTTAGTAGTTACTCTGTTATCCGGAGCGGAGAAGAATCTAATAAACTTAACATGATAAAAATCTGTTCAGCCGATCTCGAGTCAAAAGTGTTCGCACTAACCCGACTTTCTTTTATATTATACATACATAGATAATAGAAAATGTATATAATTGCATTGCAATGTAAGTTAAATTATTACACAATAGACATTTGAAAATATTGATTCGGTTTTTCTCATTAATAACAACTATAGGTACATAATAATATTATTTTTCATGTTCTTGTTTTCTGAAGTAATACGAACAAGTTTTACATATATTGTAAATAACGTTATGTTATGTTATGTTCGTCTCGTGCCAGCACGAATGGACTCTGCGATAATCAAATTATCAACATTTTGAATGTCATCTCTTCAATAAGGAAAAATTTAAGAGTATTTTTTTGTTTTGTTTTATACATTTTGCTTGTAGGTAATTCATATTAAGAGACGTTGTTAAAAGAGAAAATTATAATATGAAGAAACGTTTGAAATCGTATTTTTTTTATCCACAAAACATCTAAAAAAGATTATAATATAATGTTATGGGTCGTTTTTGTTATAGATTTATTAAGCGAATCAAAGTTTTTAATACAATTTGATAAGTAAGTTATATACCTACTGATTTTCTTAAGTTTATTAAAACTAGCTCTCCCGACAGACGTTGTCCTGTAGTCCTTACTATTGATTTCGAATTTGTCATTTATACAAACATACGTTTAAAATATGTTTGAATGTTAAAACATTATTTCTGTAAGCTCGAAAGAATTCCATCAAAAATCTGCGTACCAATGTTTTGAAACTCAATGGTTGTCAAGAAAATAAAAATTGCGTTGTTACATATGGAATTTTTCATAAATGGCGTTGTTGTCAGTAAATCCGTTCTATACTAACTTTAATATTATATCTTTAAATTATTTTCTTTCCCTTTTTCGATGTTTTATTAGTTATTCTGTTATCCGGAGCGGAGAAGAATCCAATAAACTAATCATCATAAAAATCTCTTTAGCTGATCTAATGTTATAAATGTCCGCACTAACCCGACTTTCAGCACGAAAGAACTGTTCAAATTTCAGACTGAACCGCTCGGCTAAGGTATCAACCATTTGATTTAATTGATTGATCGTATTTTTAACTACGAAACGGAGTGCCTCAGGAGAATATTGGGTATAAAATGGTACCACCGCATCACGAACGACGCTATACGTCGGCACACCTAGCTTGAGCCCATCACTTCTACCATTATGTGGAGGAGATGGACTTGGCTGGGACATTTGTTATGACAACTGAATGACAGTTGGCCGAGGAGAGCGCTGTTCTTCCTCCTATCAGGGTCCCGGAGACGAGGAAGACCCTCTCATACTGTGTTTCGCTCCTTCGAAGCAGAGCTGAGGAATCTGGACATGGTGTGGGAGGAGGTCATAAACGTTGCGCAAGATCGAGCGCAATGGAGAGCTCTTGTTGCCTCCCTATGCCCCTTAGTGGGGCCTTAAGGGAGTTTGAATTTGGATTGGATTTTTAACTAATACAAAGTTACCTTTCAAACAACAACAACAACTGACACGTCTCGATGGGCGACAATTTATAGTTTAAGGACATAAAATATATGTTTTTTTTTTATAAATTTACAGTTGTCTTATGTTAGATATGTGTTTTCATATAAATAAATAAAAAAAAAACATAATATTAAGTACCGAATTATTTAATTTATTGTTTAACCACTCGTATTGTTGATCTGTTGGTCAATAGCCAGGGCTTATAAACAGGGCCCAGTTGTCTAGAATCGAGCAATCTGCACTACTTGTAGAAGCAGCTTATGATAATAATATGCGGAATTTGTAGGTAGATTATGAACATAATAGTGTATTTTTGTAGGGTACATTTGGACTCTTTTCTTGATGCAAGATGAATTAGAATTTACACATAGCACATCATAGGAGTTGTTTCACTTTGTCCCTAATGACTCGTGTCGTTATTTCATTAAAGTGGGAAAATGTCAGTAGGTGTATTATACATCTGTAGCGAGATTCTAACAAAATATCTTAATAGGGAAATACAAATTGAGAGTGATCAATCTCGTTCTAGAAATACTAATATTGGTACCTAACCTAGGTGCCTTCAAATATGATCAATAGTAGTATTGTTTTCGTCAAACGTTTTACGAAACAAAGCGCTTAAAATTGAACCTTAAAATGAATCGGTCGAGAATCGAACTCGGGACCTCTGAATGCCGACGTTTTGACCCGAGACCAACAAGGTTGCTGAAGAAAATAAATATGTAAGGATGCGATGGAGACAATTATCTACAGAACAATAATTAATTATTACCTCCACTTAATAGATAATATATGTAGTTATCAATATGTCTGTTTGTCGTTATTTTTGTTTTTGTTGCAATATCGTAGGTACTCGACAAAATTAATTACAGGCATAATAATATTATCAATTAGAACAAGTCCGGCATGTTCTTTCAATGCTAGGTCTAACTGGAACATCAAAAGATCTATCTAGCTAGAATGTTTTGGATAAACATACCGAGTGCATAAAATAACACGCGTGCAATAATAATTTCCAATTTAGCGCTTTAGCAAGAGTGAAAGATGCACCATGCACACTGTGCAATATTGAATTAGTTAGACCACTCCACCTAGAGCTTTAGCGGTTTCGTCTAGATCGTTCTAACTGCTGCTTACACTTCTAAATAGATCGCCCTAGCTGGATCAAATCTAGTTTCCAAGGATGCCAATGACGGCCGTCTTTTCAGCTCAATATTGAGGGAGGCCTTTAATCTCGAAAATCTGACATTCTTCTTCATCAGCCCGTTTTCGTTCATTGTTTATCATAGGACTTCGCCCTGATTTCCATTCTTCTCTGTCCTGAAAAGCTATTCTCCACGTGCGGCCTGAAATCTTGACTATGTCCATCTGGCCTGGTGCCTGCTGACATTTATTTTCCCTTGTCTAGGTTGCCACACCACCATTCTTTTCTGACATTAGCAAATGACAAAGCAATATACAAGTTGCCGCAGAAAGCGAATCCGGAATCAGGGGCCTATTGTTTAAGAATCAGCGCCTAGAATAATATGTAACTGAGGTAATGGTGCAGGAGGCTGTGAGTGTGTATCCCAGTGCAGATCATATATCTTTCTTCTGCTTTGCTGATTGCTTTACCATTCATAGATTCACTCTTTCCGATACATTTGATTAATAAAGCTTGTCGATCAGCTCTGCTATGACTCAGGCTTTCTCTATCGTCGACTGGTCACATTGTGATATTGACCGCAAGAGGTTTTTGGAAGACGTCTAATTTTTGCCGATATGGCACTCCATGTAGCTTTTCTTAGCTCGGCGCTCAAATTCGTATAAATCTGCTATTGTTATTTTCTATGGCCATCAGTGACACAGAGTGAAAATTTTACATGTTAAAACTTAAAATTATCGCGAAAAATCAATCTTGTTTTACTGGGTTCTAAATTATTTCATCCTTATGCTTGGTATAAAAACGTTGTTCCTGAAAATATGGAAGATAATATTGTAATTATTATTGGTAAAGCTTTTAAGTTTAGCATTAAAACTAAAGTCGGAATATGGCCGTGTCCTACCGGTCCTTCCTAATGGATGTGAATCTTGGCCTCCGACCATCTTCAAAATGTTGGAACGATTTTGTGCAAGACCTAACAGGCCAACCTCTGGTTACCACCACTATAAGGTTCCGCCGACTGATCCGGTTGGGTCACGTACTGAGGAAGCCTACGGAGGACATAACCCGTCTAAGCCTCAATTATCACCCATAAGGAAATCGGAGACGCGGTAGGCCCCTACAAACAGTAATTAAAAGGCTCAACCAAGCTGATGTCCAGAGCGTTGAGTTCATATGCTCCAACTAAGGAGCGGACATGGACAAAGAAGAAGGAGAAAGCCTTAAGGAATCCGCTTAATGAATGCTTTACCACTAGGTCACTGTTAGGTTTTGTCGCGCAGGATCACTTTTCGTATTTGGAATTGGTCTCCCGACTATTTCGCCATGGTCTTGTGGACGATCTTTTACCCATTTTTGGATCCGTCATGTAGGAAGTGCTGTGGATCTTGGTCAAGCGTGGTTACATCTGATTTAATATTAAATGCCCTTGTGATCACAATTTATTAACATTGCCTAGTAGAGGGCCCTTTGGTTACAAAATATCGTCTTGTTTGTTTGCGTTCGTAATGAAGATTGCTGATTCTTACCACGAGATCAAAACAAACAAAATATTATTCGGTCTATACGTGATACTACCTACATTAATTTAGAATATTAATAATAAAGCCGATCGCGTAGTTATAAATAAAAATAAAATAAACAAAACGGTGTTTCAA
The DNA here is from genome assembly GCA_963576905.1 of Mystacides longicornis. Classification (NCBI taxonomy): domain Eukaryota; kingdom Metazoa; phylum Arthropoda; class Insecta; order Trichoptera; family Leptoceridae; genus Mystacides; species Mystacides longicornis. The sequence continues at coordinate 22,210,145 of OY756434.1, forward strand.
ATTCAAATATTTCGTAACTAAATAAATGAATAGATTTATAACTATGATTGAGTTTGTTTGCTTATTTGCGATGTGGAGATTTTGAACATGCGGAAAATATTACAAAATAAATAAGTATTATCATTAATAACTCTTGATTTTTCTTCTTCCACCTCCTTTTTAAGATCTGCCGAATATCATTATGATATGTTAACATAATTTGCGTGCTCTCGGTTTGATTTGATATTTATTTGTCCTTGTATCACAGGCACCTAAAATTTTGACTCTAGTGTTGCCAGCCATGTTATGGCCTCCGGTTTCCCTCGGTGAATTCTCCGGTATGGCACTCCTCAACCACATGCCTCACCGTCTGCATTGCCCCACACTTGCATTCAGCATTGTCTCTTTTCTCCAACTCCACTTGCTCTGTCTTCGCCTGTTTTTATTTATGTATACGGCACTATTAATGTGCCTTTCTACCCAAACCTTTCGTGGGATATCTGTACCTAAAATCTTGGTTGTGAGATCTGATGTAATACGGTGTTTATTATTAATATTTGCTGTGGTTCATCTTTCTTTCTATTTGGCTCCCGTGTTGAAGTTTTCTGTCTCCATCGTCCATTTACAATTTCAGGATTTCAGTTATGGTGGGTTGATATGGTGAGTTATGGTAGGTGGGTTGAGGATATTCTCATAGGCTGGTAATTGGAGATTGCTTTGGATCTTCAATTACCTTTCTCCGGCCGTGGCATGAGCTGTTTTAACAGGTCTCAAACCCGGATGATGTGATGATGATTTCCATTTATACCTCTACGTCTTTGAGGCGTTCTGTTATTTGACGCCCTTCTTAGATGAATCAAGACCTTAATAAGTTTTTTGCCATCCAGCTTTTCAACACGATTTCTCCAGAAGCTTCTTCTCTGTACTATTTTTCAAGATGTCGTCGACATTACATGTTCTGTGTACATGTTCCGGTATTAGGCATATCCTGAAAATGGAAGAATTTTAAATTTTATTACTGACGAAAAAACATCATCGTAAAACACTCGCGCCGCGTCCTGTTGAAAGGCGCGAACGCGTATCGATAAAATCGGCAGTTGTCCTTAATCTTTGAAACATGCATTCAGTTGCAATCTACGGTTTATATTATCCTGTTTGTGAGGCAGAGACACTTTGTTTTGTTTATCCATCACTCCGTATCACTTCCTTTAAGGGGTAGGCAAAGAGAACGGACCCCCAATTTTTTAATCCAAACACATTACTTTCGTTTCTTCCACCGACATACCGTTTGTCATACAACCTCTCCTATTTATTTTGCTTCTGACCTGGCCTTTCTTGAGGACGGAATCGATGTGTTACATTCACGCCATTCTCGGTCGACCACGTTTCCTTACACCTTTTCTTTCAACCTTATAAATTGATTTTGTAATTCTATTTGGATTCATTATTTCAACTCGCCCAAACCATCTCAACTTATTGACATTTATCTTTGTAGGTACAACACTAACTTTCATACCATATCCCACAGAGTCTTTCCACATATTCTTCTTAGAGCTTTCATCTCTAGGTACAGCATTTATTTATAAATTATACAGTACATAGTTCCTTTTTTTCAAATTAACATTATTTTTCCTTCTTTCTGTGTTGTGCCCCGAAATTTTTGACAAACACAGCTTAATTAAACAACTTCTAAAATTTCGGGAATGCGTATTTTGGGCTTTCCGTCCATATTATATTTTGTGATAAGATTTCGAACGAATTTTTTTTTTAACCTGAAAAATCATAAGTTTTACTTTCTTCTTCTTCAGTCGGTCCGTTGATGTTGAGGATCGCGACCGCAGAATTTTCTTTAACTGTCACACGTCTCTTTTTTTTTGTGCAAACTCTATAGAAAATATGAGTAGGTACATGCATTCATATTAGTTGGAATTCTTGGGTGGTAATGGTAAACCTTATCACACGACATGGCATCTTTTTGCACACATAAAACACGTTGACTAAAACTGGATTAGGCGGATTTAGAATCAAAACTTTTTTAGAAATATTTTCACGTCATAGATTTTAGTAAGTAGGTTTTTTAACCTTAAAAAAACATCAAAGAAAAAGAGTTTAGTTTTTTTTTTCGATATAATGGCATTACATCCAAAAATAATGATGAAGCCAAAGTTTAAATTCTGGATACGCCTACACGAAAGGATTCTCTGGTTTCAGAGCAAAAGGACATGAGTCAATTTTTGCCCCTAGGTAGGTATATTGTTTTTCTTCTTTTTTTTTCACTAAATAGTATTTAACATTTAACCTTTCCTTTCGTCGTCGAGTTATTTGGTTGAAAAAAGTGTGTATTTAATTAGTGCCAAGGTCAATAGAGGAAAAATGAACTAATGACCTTTTACTTCGAAATCACAGCATTTTGTTCATCTGTGAACATCACCATGTCACCTGTGACATTTCGTCTCATAGGTGAAAATGAAAATCTCAAATGAAATTGATTTTTTTCAACGTTGTATAAAAAATTTCGATACTACGATTTATTTCTCTTTTCCTTTATCATTTTTGTGAAGTTTGTTTTATATTGTAACATTTGTTTTGGTGTCGAAAGTACCACCAACGTGTGTAATTTAGCACTTGGAAGAGAAAAAAACCTGTGGTAAAAAAAAAACGCCTAATGATTTGTCCAAACACTCTGATAATATTATGTATATGCACTCTGTGTACAAAAGTGTATGTAGGTACATAGTTACTAAAATTTATGGATAATGAACAAAAGATTCAAGTCACATTACATACAATGTTGTCTTGTTAACACCTTTTAACCCTGGATAGCTAACCTTCTCGAGTACCCTGTTAAAGCTAACCATCCGCCTAAACGACGGGCATTAGAAAAACTATTTTTTTTGTAATAAGTTGAAATCTTAGGATATTTATTTCTTTATATTACGGTTATTTAATAGGTTTCTTAATTTAAGATTAAAAATTAATTAAATATTTTTATTTATTTTTCAATTTATAACGGTTTTTCTTAGACCTCTAAAGAAAAATACACATTTTTTCATCAAAATGTTTATAATGCTCAAGTTACATTTTTTTTAAAAAAATAATCAGTTTTCTGGCGTTGCATGGCACATGGAAACATAAAACTTTATTTTTTAATACAAAATGAACTGTTTTATATAGCACATGTGACACAAAAAATAGCTTAATGTTCACCACATATTGCTACCTTAGAAATACTTACTGTTATCAACTTTTTTTCCCAAAAGTATTTTTTTAAACGTTTTTTTCTCTGTAATGATTCTTTTTCATTTTCTTAAACTTGAAGAGAACCTTGACCCGAAGGTTGCTGCTCTTGACTGGTGGATAGCTGCCCTAAAAGATCGCTCTCAATCTTTTCTTTGACTTGCGTTGGCATCATTGTTTTAGCCAGTCTTACCATAGAATATGATACTGCTTTGTGAGGTTTCTGAAGGAGCAGCATCCGAGGCCAACCCGCTGACAAGCGTGGCCTTGTATTACCAACTATCTCACGCATATATGAAGTTCAATTCAGAAATGGTCGGATATAATATACGAGGGAGGCCGTCATCCAGCAGTGGATGCTTAAGGCTGAAAAGAAGAGGAAGAAGAAGACAACATTCTTTCACCGTCTAAATGTATGAGATAGTGGACTCAAATTTCTTTCTTCAGAGACTGATGGTTCATAATTTTCGTCTAAAGAGACGTCTAAAGAGATGTCCAAAAGGACATCATCTTCCGCCAAAAGGTTTCACTTTCAGAATCGACATTCAGATCATTGTCACTGTACTCCTGGATTATCACAATAGTTATCGTATCTTCCCTTACATAAAAACATCGGAAAAATAAAAAAATAAACAGTTTACAATTAAAATATGCACGCGTAGTGAAACTAAAATACTAACGTTAAAGCTAACCATCCGTCGAAACGACGGGCATCAGCTACATATACCTCAAAAAAGTAAAAAAGTATGCCACCTACCCTATCGGCGAGTATGCTATTAGGACAACCTCATCGCCGGCTGAGTTGACTAGCCGAACCAAGATGATCGGATGCATCGTTAAAAACAGACAGCGATATTACTATGCGATGCCCGTCGATTCGACGGAGGTTAGCTATCCAGGGTTAAATTAAAGGTTTTCATTTCACATACAACAATTTTTAAGAACTTCAATAGTTAAAAAAAATTATCAACTATTTCAGAACCTGATGTGGTTTGTAGCTTAGCAATTCAGGCACTGATTTTCGTTCGGAGGATTGTGAATTTGGCCTCCTGTGCCGACTGCCGACCATCTTTCACTTCTGCAACACAAGCTTTGCTTTCTGTGAAAGATCCTAAAAGTGAATTTGTTTTCACTTTAGGTGATACCAGATTCATTTATAAAAAAAATGCAGGTCAAAAAGATAGTACATAGAATGTATTTTTTTTTTCACAAAAAAATAATAATCCTTTTCTATTCCTTTCGTTCGACAGGTTTTGCTGCTAGTTATTTTATATATTTATAAAAAAAAACTGGAAATGTAATAATTTGTACCTAACATTACTACAATTATATCTGCAAGGATTTCCGACGATTAAAATCGAATTTAAAGTCCGCTGTGATATGTTGATGTGGAAATTTGTGTATGTTCTAGAATGGAGCCCGGTGTTCGGATTGTGGGCCTGCTGCTTCTCTTCTTGAACTACGCCACTCTACCGATATTTTGGCTTGTGGCTTTCTTCAGGCCACACAAGAGGCTACCACCCATCCAAGATCCTCTCTTGTTAACAAGCGCCAGCCAGTTGGCACAACTTATCAGGAATAAAAAGGTGAATGAGATGCATACCATAATATCATGTTTAATTTTTACTTTTATTCCCATCTGTTCCTTAAATTTCATTTTTCTTTTAGTCATCAGACCATGTCCCTTAAAGTGTAATCAGAATCAGATCTCCACTCTTTTCTTTCCTTTTCTGCTTCTTTCGCCAACTTAACATTTCTCATATAACCTCTCCTATTTCTTTTACACTTGTTGAGAAGATGTTGTTTCCCTTTTTGAAATTCTTTTACCAAATAAAATACTTCTGCGATAAGTTTTATTCAGAAAAATAACTTATGTATGTACATATCGATAATCATTTTGTTTCATGTTACTTTTACAGGTCACCAGTCTACACATAGTACAAACGTTTATTCAGAGAATCAAGGACATCAATCCAATACTGAATGCCATCGTTGAAGAAAGGTTCCAGGATGCCATCAGAGAGGCCAAAGAAGTTGATCAGTACATGGTGAAATGCAGCGAAGAGCAGTTGATCCAAATAGAAAAGACCAAACCATTCCTGGGAGTGCCCATTACCATCAAAGAGAGTTGTTCTCTTAAAGGTAACTCGGAGTTGTTCTGCTTTGAGGTCTCTCCCAAATATCAGATTTCTCTGTTCATCTCTGTGGTCGGCCACCTCTTCAATTTCTTGCATTTCGTTAACACTTGCTCGCACGCATTCAGAAAATACCATGGTTACATGCGGTATCTGTGAATTCTCTACTTTTGTGTTATTGCTTTTATTTAATGCTAGCTTTCCCTACGGACGGACGTTGTCCTGTAGTCTTTACTATGAATATTGATTTCAAATTTGTAATGTAACTATACAAAAATACGTTTAAAATATGTTTGAATGTTAAAACGTTATTTCTGAAAGCTCGTTAAAATTCCATAAAAAATCTGCGTACCAATATTATTAATGTCAATTTGTTATCAGGTAAATAATAATTTTGTTGTTATAAAATTTTTCATAGATGGCGTTAGCGTTGCAATAAATCCGTTCCATACTAACTTTAATATTATATTTTATATTATTTCTTATCCTTTTTTCATTTTTTTTATTGTTATTCTGCTATTCCGGAACGGAGAAGAATCCAATCTCGAGTTATAAGTGTTCACACTAACCCGACTTTCTTTTATCAAGATTTTTAAAGTACATGTTTTCAAAATTATAAGTATTTTCAATTTCAATCATTCATAGCTTAAAATGTCTTCTTCAAAATCATAATTTAAATGAATAAAACAACCCATCTCTGTCTTAACATACCGTTAGCTGACTGCATAGTAGGCTGTGAAACATGCTTCTATGTGGGCATCCCCAAAAGATATTCCTACTCAAGTATATAGTCCAAGTTATAGTCTTTTACTTTACTACTTTCTATACCAAATTCTTTCAATCTTCCATATCTGTTCCATACCTAATTTCATTTCAATATTTTCCATGGTCCTGTGAATTTTTTACAACAGAACATGATCAGTAAGGGATAGTAATGGAATTAACAGTATTTGCCTTTTTTTATCACAAAACTACGTGATTGACACCTTTATAAAATACATGTTTAATTTTTTTAGGAATGTCAATAGTGGGAGGTTCCTTGAAGAGAATGGGAATGAAGGCGTCCGAAGACGGAATAGCCGTGTCCAGACTGAAGGCTTCGGGACTTATACCCTTACTGGTGAGCACCACGCCCGAGATGTGCCTGAGCTGGCAGACCAACAACCTAGTGACTGGGGTGACCAACAATCCTTACGACACGACCAGGACTCCGGGAGGATCTTCTGGAGGAGAGGTGCGTATTTATAAAGGCTAACTCTATGCTAAATTAACACTTTCACTACCATCTTAATAACTAATTTTATTTAAAAAAAAACCGCTAGAAATGGAAAATTGTTTCATAACAAGTGTTTGTCTCGTTTCATTTTGTTTTACCTATGATTGATATGATTTTTTTCCCTATTCTACCTCTACATGATATTAATCCAGCGCAGTGGAGAGCTCTTGTTGCCTCTCTATGCTCCTGAGTGGAGTTCAAAGAGAGTTTTGATTGATTTGATTGTTTATTTCATTGAATTTTGTTTTATTCATTTATTGAATGTATTGTATATTATGTAAATGGCTCATAGAGCCATAGACAAATGAAAAAATAAATAAATACTATTATGGAGAAGGGGTGTATATGGCTGGAACATATGTCAAGGATGATAATTGACAGTTAGACGAGGAGAGCGCTGTTCTTCCTCCTATCACAGTCCCGACAAGGAAGTTATCGGAGATGTGGAGGGCTCTTGTTGCCTCCGTGTGTCCCTAAGTGGGGTCTTAAAGGGTAGAATGATTGGTTGAAAAAAAACTGGTATTTTAATAACAGGCTCTGAATAATTATATTGAGTATGATTACTCTAGTAAATGATTCGTTCACCACCACAGCACTCTATAATAGTACCAAGTACCTACTTAGTTTGTTTAAAAAAATGTTGTACAAAGTTGTCCTTGAAAAAACGATATTATAACATCCAAAATTTAATTTCAGGGTGCATTGATCGCTGGTGGAGGTTCCGTTATTGGAATTTCGTCCGACATCGCTGGCTCCATCCGAATTCCTGCCATGTTTTGTGGAATCTACGGACATAAGCCCACTGCAGGTATATAATATCTATGCATGGCATAATGGTTTAGCAATGTGATTTCAACAGTGGCCTTTTCATAGCTCTTGGATTGTTTTATGATTAAGAATCCAGGTTTTTCTCAAAAATATGCAATTGTCAAATAAATAAATTTTCATATACCTACCTAAAATATTACAATTCTAAGTTTACTGAATTATCGGAGTGACCTTTGATTTTAAACAATCTACCAATATTTATCATTACTTGGTTTTTTTTAAATTTCTAATGGTAAAGTTAGATCACTATGGGCGTGCTACCATCTTCTACTGTTGTTACGAACATTGGCTCATTGTGATTACTTTACGTTAAGAATGTTCGCCATTAGGTGGTAAAATTCCAAACCCTAAAACCATTATGAGTGTTATCAACATGTCAAACATGTTGAAAAATCTCTTCCCCCTGTAGAATTACCTTTTAAGCTGGGTGTACGAAACTTGCAATTAGTTGGATATAATTTTTTAATTAACAAAATGACGAGACATCTATTGGACTTTTTGATAACCTTTTAAGCAACCAAATTTTTGTTCACCGACATTAGATGGCGCTAGGATATATCAATATCCATTTTTTCACGGATAACGGCCTGATGGACACAACATTCAAAATATTTATTGTGTTCTTTTCAGGACTAGATCTTAACAAATTACAAATTTTGTTATTCAGGTTTGGTACCGCTGCACGGACACTTTCCGGGAAGTAGTGATGACGAACTGTTCCAATATTGCCTCACTATAGGTCCGTTGACCAGGTATTCTCAAGATCTGGAGCCCATGCTGCAAGTCATGGCAGGTGATAAGTTCGCTCAGCTGAATCCCGATGAAGAAATTGACCTGCACAAGCTTAAAGTAAGTTTTGATCACTTTTGCCTTCAATTTCAATACTTTAGATATGATATGTCACAACGCAAAGTTTCACTTTTGTCATCATTTTCACTATTTAAAGCTGTAAAATCCAAGAATTATATTCCGTCATGCAAATCTTCATTATCCTATTTCAGAAAACTGTAACTTCGCAAAAACTTCATAAATAACATAATTTTTTTTTTTGTTACATACTAGTTAATTCACGACAAGTGCTCCCAAGGTTATGTTATATTGTATGAAAAACAAATTTTTTAGATTATTGATGATTCTCATTTTGTACTTTTTTGTCAAAATTTTGCATATAGTAATGGCCGAAAACACTAATTATCGGAATGTGGAAGGCCAGAATTAAATTTAACAAATAAATAAGAAGGTACCTATCTATGGGTAAGAACACGTAGAAAGCCGATTCCAGCCCGCGCCGAATTGCGCAAAAATGTTTCTATGCATTTGAATGGGGATTCGCACAGCAAAAGCAGGAACCTGCTTTCTGGCATGCCCATTTAATTGCATTGAAACCATAGACAATAATCTTTGAGCCGGTCGTCGCGGGTCGTAATCTGCTTTCTACGTGTTCTTACCCTATGAATATTTTTGATTTATTAGAAAATATTTGAAAAAAATCTTAATGTCGGCCATATTGTTTTAAACTTACAATATTCTTGAGTTTTCTCCACATAGTTTGTGTCGTAAACAGAAATAGGATCGGTTCCATTATATTTAAATGGGTAAATGCCCTACAATGAATTGTTGCGCCAGATGGTTTTGTTCAATTAATATTTTTGTCTTTTTTCTAGATTCTCTATTCATATCAAGCCAGTGAAGACATATCATTGCTACCAACCCAAAAGTCCATAAAGAAAGCCATCGAACGGGCTGTGAAACACATGAAATCCAAATTCAATTCCGATGTTAGTATGGTAAGTGACTGCGTCTTTGTTTTTATACTTATTTTGTTTATTTGACGCACAGTATATTTTTTTTTAATACAATCCAGCTCAAAAACAGATAAATGCTTAAATAATTTTAAAGTATTAGTCAATTTCTCCTTGAGAGTTTTCCAGAAATGGAATACTTTTGTCTATGTCTGATGTAATTCCCCATTAGGTCAGAACTTTTCTTATAGAAATTAGTACCCTATCTCTGTTAGGACAAATCTGCTGACTAAAAAGAGCTGCCACAGGCAATCAGTTGCTCTACTGTCTATGCCAGTAATCGGAAAACTAGGGTAAATTTCCCCATATAGGATTAAATTGTCATTTTTGGGGGTAGTCCGAATCTTTTCTTTTTTACCATTAGACGTGCTAGAATTTTTACATTGGTCGTCTACTTTTAAAAATGGGGGGTAATGTCGACTAATGGTCTGGTTTCCAAGGTACTTCTATAAACAGCGACGAATGTGTCAATGTAGAACATTGTTTATGTAGTTCCCTTAGCGATAAAAAAATATTTTCGTGATTTTCAAAGACAGCCGTCTTGTCAGACTACGCACAACTCCCTAAAAACCCAGTGCATTACGCAAAAATTTTTTGGGGTAATGGTTAAAAAATGTTCCACAGCTGTTTAGAAATTTAATAAATTTCTAAACAGCTGTGGAATGTGAATTTTAGAATAATTTATATTTGAACTTGCAGATAAATCACAATTTAGAAGAATCCGTGGAAATGGCAACATCTATATTTTTTGATATCGGCGATATTGCTAAGCTGTTACACGACGAGGAAACGGTAAAAATATTTCCACGTTTTGTTACAATATTTCTACTTCTGTCGCGTATCTCAATTTAATGTTGTACTTTGTAGGGAGAAGATAGAAATTTACTATTGGAAATATTCAAAGCTTTCCTCGGCATCGGACACTACTCCCTTCCCAGTCTAGGATTTTATTTGATCAGAAAGAACAATGGGTTTGTGAGGCGGAGCAAAAATGTAGAGTACCAAAAGAAAGCCGCTCGGCTGAAAGATGAAATTATTGTAAGTAATAAATGGTTTATTTTTTGGGGGGAAGGAGGGACCATATTAACTCTCTGAGTGTAAAATTCCTTAAGGGAATTCCCTTATGACATAATAACCTTAAAAAAAAATAAACTAAAATTTCATTTTACAAGGACGGCTGAGAGACTATTACAGTTAGAGAAATTAGGTTTATTGTTCTATTCATTCATGGAGTGCAGCCTCTTATTAACCTCGTCTCTAGGAGCCTCTTGCAGAGTGACAGTGCCTCTTCCCAGCTCCTGCTCTCTGCAAGAAGTCTCCTCAATCGTTTTTGTGCTGCCCTAGCCACATTCCCACCTCCCAATTGCGACAGTTGTTTTTTTGGTCATACGACGTAGCATCTCCTTGACGACCACTGTTATGGAGGTAGTGGGTATATCCACCACATGAGGTCGTCTCTTTGGAGGTACTGGGACTTTCATACTCTCCACAGATGTTCCAGGTGCATTCTTCATAGCCAGAGCTTGGGAAATAAGATTCCGTGCCCCTTTATACCCCTACATGAAGGGTTAAGGCGTTCACCCGTTAATCACCCTGGAGTTGCCTTAGTATCAGGGAGCCTCCTTTAGTTACTAATCTACCCGTTGGCTTATTTTACGTATAATATATTAATTGGATTATGTTTTTTTCCTTCTTTTTAGAGTTCCCTTGGTACAAACGGTGTGTTTATATATCCAACATTCCCAGAGTCTGCGTATTACCACAATCAAATATTCACCAAAACCTCTGGAGTTTTATACACAATGCTATTTAATGTCTTTGGTATGCCAGCAACGCATGTTCCCATGGGTTTGGATGAAAAGGGACTACCCATAGGGTTTCAGGTTAGTGAAAATTAAATCTTTATCTATCTTCTTCTCACTTACCTTTTGATCACAATTCTTTATTAAAGAAAGAAGAACCAACTACGAGCTTAAGAATAAAATTATAGGCACTCATGTTCCAAACAATTGAAACAAAGTGCCTCAAGAGAATCTTGGGTAAAAGATGGTACCACTGCATCACCAACGATGCTATATGCTGATGAATCCAGCACAGGCCCATTACTTCCACCCTTATGAGAGGGGATGGACATGTGTTGAGGATGCCTGTTAGCGCTGTTTTTCCTCCCATCAGGGTCTCGAAGACGTGGAAGACCCTGTCATACCTTGTTCCGTCCCATTGCGGCAGAGCTGAGGGAGTTGGACATGGTGTGGGAGGAGGTCATAAGCATTGCGCAAGATTGAGCGCAATGGAGAGCTCTCGTTGCCTCCCTATGCCCCTGAGTGGGATTCAAAGGAAGATTGATTGAGTAACCAAATGCCACGGTTTTTTTGGAGTGATAATGTTACAGGTGCTATATCCTAGGAAATCGGAGCTTTAAAGTGTAAATTGAAAAGTTCACCATTAAAAATTTATAGTACCTGGGCTCTCCCAAAGTGAATACAAATACACTCTTGCGTTCTTTGAAGAGCAAGGCTACCAACGACAGTTGATTGTATTATAATAATTTACTGTTCCAGGTAATTGCTGCTCCCAATCGTGACAGGCTGTGTTTGGCTGTGGCCAGAGAACTGGAAAAAGCATTTGGTGGCTGGGTCTCACCCAGATAATTGATTGGATCCATATTTTTTAAAATATTTACAAATATAACCTTTATTTTGTTAAAGTACTAAGTATAAATTAAAAAAGTCATATGTTACATACTTTAGAATTCAAAATTCATTAGATTTTTATCTTTAATAAACCTCAAATTAATTTATTAGAAAGTTTTTAATATATTATGTAGATGAATTTTATTACAATGTGAATTCATTTTGAATAAATACATTTAGATTACCTATGTGTCGATTGTGGCAAAAAGTTATAAAATATAGGTACATTCTTTTTGTTATCATAATGTTGTTCCAAAATCATCATAATATAATCATGATATTATCAATACCTGAAAGGCTTTTTAGCGTAAGCAACACTTGCCGAAACTGTGATTTTTATCGCAAGCAATTCTAAAAAATATTCTCTGTCGATGTCATGCGTATACTCAAACTAGCTGACCCGCCCGTCGAACTTCGACTTAACCCAGAATAAAAAAAAAATTTACTCCTGGTTTATGCAATGTTTGTTACATTTTAATCTTTTCTACTTGTAACTACCCTCCAAGGAGTGGTCATGAACTCATACTCCACTTAAACCTTCCTGGACATAACAGATCACCAAAGTTTTATTGAAAAACATTCACTGGTCTTTGAATCTATCGAGTACACACACACACACCCCAACATCCAGTTTTATATATATAGATTATTCAATAAGTTACAGCAAAAAGTAATTCATAAGGTTTCGACTTACTGAAAATTTTGGATCCTTTCACTTTAACCTCGTTTTATATTGTATACATACATCCGTGGCGCTACAACCCTGTGTGGGTCTTGGCCTCCTCCAGAAGACATCTCCATGCCTCCCTGTCCTCCGCCATGCTCCGCCAATCGTCCACCCCCAGCAGTCCGAGGTCTCCTTCTGCTCCGTCCAGCCATCTCAGTCTGGGTCTCCCAATGCTCCTCCTTCCAGCAGGTCTCCCACAGAAAACTTCCTTGAGGATGGACGGTTCGCTCCATCTTTGAACATGGCCCAGCCAGCGTAGTCGGCTAAACTTTATATTTACGATTTTTCAAAAAAAAAAAATTGTTTATTATTGAACTCATCTTTCACTGCCTATAATAGTTGAATATTAATTTAGTTAAATAATCACATCAAGTGTTGGTAACGAAAAAAAACCCAAAAAACGAGCAAACGCAGTTTAATTTTGATTGAAGTTCTCGTGTGAGCGGTAAGCTCCACTTGACTTGTAAGCCTCCTACCAAAGCTCCAGGATAAGCTACAGATTGCAATTTCAGCCCTATGTAGCAAAATTTCTCCTGTAAAATTGGGTTTTTGTTGCTTATGCTAAGTGGCCTCTGAATATCGATATTATATTCTAAATCAATAACAAGTATGATTTTCTTCCACTGACGATTTTAATGTTATTGGCGTTATACCTAGTTTTTCCATATAAATCTTATTTAAAAAAATATTTTTTATTAGTACCTACTTTATATTACCTGTAAAAAATAACCAATTATATCGTTTGGTCCAGAAAGTTTATAGTTATAGAGAATATAATATGATTTTTTGAATTATTTGCAAAAAAAATCTCTCGTATCTACAATTCAATTTTATTTCATAAATAATAATATGGTTTTTAACAAACTATGTACAGGAATGAGACATTATCAAAGTTATTACTAACTACTATAAATTTACATATTTATAGTATTTTTGAAGCATATTACCTCACATAGATTCTTTGTAACGATTTTTTACCATAAAAATATGATTTATTTATTTATTTTGTTCATTTTATATTTACATTAAAAAGTTTATTAATAAAGTATGTATATTTACAATTTTATGATACTGAATTAACACCTTTGTAAAACAAATCAGATCTGACAAAACGTTATAAGATTTCAATTGAATTGAACAATATTTTATTACATATTTTCAAGATATTTTTTCTTATACTAAAACTTATCCATAGACCTACTATATCTATGGACCTAACGTTTACTGTCAAAGGAACAACTCGTGTTATCAACATGCAAGGTTTTTACCTCTCTGACGAAGAGGCAAAGAGGCATTGGAGAATTGTAAAAATGTACTAACTGGTACTCGTTTGAAGCCTTTCAACCTAAATTCTTCTATATTTTTTTAGGGAAAAACATTAATGATGTACCTATCATTAAATTGTCATGATTGTTGTTATTCCTCTTCGTCATGTTGATAACACCGGGAACTCAGGTTAGCAATCCATAGAATATAAGATCATTGAACTTACCCACATTAATAGACATTAAATTATGGCAATCTATGATGGCGAAAACTGTCTTCGTTGAATCACATAATAATCACTCTAGTGGAGCATAATGCGGTTAAAAATTCCATCAAAGCATTCTAGTCCAGATCATCGTCCCACAAATGTTGTATGTCCTTTTCTTATACAGTTATTGTCCTTTTTAAGAAATTTGGTTCTAGTGTCTCAAAAAACGGCAGATCTGATGTTGTTCTTAGAACTATTAGTAATGCAAATTTAATAATCCTACGTTATCTAATTTTACCATTAATTTAATTCAATGTTTTTTTTTTACTATTACACGGATAACTTTATTCTTTATAATTTTTTACAATATTTTATAGTAAAGATGTATTTTTATCACAAAAAATACTATTTTTAACGTAGTTTATTTAGAGTCAAATAATTATGTATCTACATAGAGAAAATGTAGCTGTATTTTTTTTAATTTCTTACCTATATTTGTATACTTAAACCCAATTGAAAAATAAGTTACTTGATAAACAAAATATTGACAAGTATATGTTATATTACAATACTCAAAATACATAACATATTTTATTTTTTAAATTCTTCCAAGTCAAAATTCCCATTTATGAGTCTTCTTAATCACAATTTGTCTGTAAGCTTTTGAAAACTAATTATAATATAAAAAAAATAACCAAGTAAATTTTAACATATTGTAACGATTTACCATTGTTTAAAATTGAAATAACAATAGTTTAAATAAATAATAGATTTGGAAATGGTGTGGGAGGAGGTTATTACTGGGCTCTTGTTGGGGCAAAAAGGGAGTATGTATGTGCCAAATATTATGTTATGTGATATTTTCTGCTGTGCTTCGTGATAAAATCATTTCAAATAGTTTTCTTCGATCTATGAAGTTGACATCCGTGATTGCCAGTTAAAAAAAATATGAAGAAAAAATTTGTCAAATAGATTTTTTATTTAATTAAATTATATTATCGTACATACAATTTTACTATTTAAAATAATTTGCATGTTTGAGCATTAACCCACTGCCCGAAAATGCCAATTAGAAAGACCTTTCTGGATGTGTATGTGCGTTTCCGCTAACAAGAAAAATTGTGCATACAAAGGGTAATGTTGTTTTTATCTTTTTAGGCCTAAATTACTTAAAGTTGTGAGTGCAAAGTTTTAATTAAATAACTAAATATTTTCATCATAAATATGTATCAGAAATAGTTACAGGCCTCCTCATTATAGACATTTTGATTAGAAAATGGAATCGAGGTCTAATCTGTTAAATTATGCTTATTCATATTAAATTATTATGGGTTTGGTGATGAACCTCACTTCAAAATCATGACACGAAATCCCTTCTAGATATACTGACATTTGACATAAAACAGGAAATTTGATTTTAGAATTGGAAACAAATTTTAGAATTATCCATTGTTGTTGAAAGAGATTAAATAAACAAACTAAGTCAAATATTTTTTAAATTGTGATAAGTAGCAAAAGAATTAATTATTAGAAAAGTAAACTTAGTATAAATTTAAGACATATTGTAGAGTTTTTAAATTTACCTGTTGTATAGAAAAACTGCATTTTTACAAAAAGAAAACAGTACCTACTTACATACGTGAGATAATTTATCTTTTGAATCCATTTTTTTAGAATGAAATAGAAATTATAAGGATTAATTGTAAATAAAGTATACAAAATTAATACTTAATTATATTTTAAGATAAAATGAATAAATTTTAAAAGATGTAATATCACAAACTTAATTTTATGGTCTATGATTGTTATTATTGAGGAGTAAAACTATCGTTTGCTTCATTGTTTTGTCACAAGGTGCTCTGCTTATTATATTGTATATGTTTTTTATAGAATTTTTAATAAATTTTATTTTCCTTTTGTTAAAATGCGTTTTGTTATTGTTTTATCCTTTATCAAAATACTCCCTGCTCACTGCTCATATAAATTTTATAAGCCAGCCAAACAGCTACATGTTTACAAATTTGACATTTGGCGCCCAATACTATAAGGTTGGTACATAAAAAAATCCTGAATGTAAAAAAAATATAGTCTCTGGTTCTCATGAGTCAAAAAATCTTTTAGGTATAATCATTTTTCCCGGTTCTGTCTAGCTGACAAAATCCAATGAGAAATATACCCAAGAGATACACAAGTATTATGATAACTTGTATAAATGGAGAAGATAATAATTATTCTACGATTATATACAAAGGGTTGTTGAAAGCATATAAAAAATATCTAAAGTAATTATAAATACAAAACAGATAATAAAAAAATACTAAAAACGTGTCTTAATTTCTATTAAGAACTTTTATCAAATTTAAATAACCAAAAATATGTAAATTACCTTATAATATTTTGCCACGTCTCCACTACATGACATGTCGTACCAAGGTGGTGTTGTGTCGTACAACCCAATCTTTGGTACAACCACAGGGGTACCCTAGTATGTACAGGGAACCAGATTCGCGCTAAAAATTCAAATGGCGTCAACAATTCAAATGCGCCTAAAATTCAAATATATTCGGTTTGCAGAGGGTAAAATGGATTCGGGGGTGTGTGCGAAGATGTATGGGGGGCTCTGCCCCCCAAACCCCCCTAAATAATTATGTTCTAACCTAACCTATTTTTTTATGAATTTGGCTCAGCCAAAGTGAACACAAATACACTTTAGACATCTTTCACAGAAAAAAAACGGATAAATAGAAATAAAAACGAAAAAAAAGATCCGCCCCCACTGGGATACGAACCAACAACCATCAATACCAACGGCGGCGACTATAACCGTAGGACCATTGTGAACTTGCTAGCAATGCCGAAAAACTTTAATATCTACTGTTTGTGTCACGCATGCGCACTTTATGCAAGGATTCTATTGGTGGGAATCTGGTTCCCCGTACATACTAGGTTACCCCAACGCGAGATTTTAAAATGTAAAAAATACTCACAGTTCAAAAAGTGGCTACTCGCGGCGCTAGTAGTTCATAAATAAAATA
This sequence comes from Mystacides longicornis, assembly GCA_963576905.1. NCBI lineage: Eukaryota > Metazoa > Arthropoda > Insecta > Trichoptera > Leptoceridae > Mystacides > Mystacides longicornis. The sequence goes on from OY756434.1 coordinate 22,227,331, forward strand.
TCACTCCTTGCAAGGAAAAGATTTTTGACAAAACCCTTCTAAATGAGTATGTTTCAACCTAACAGAGTGTAGTGTCATCATTCGGGGAGGTGTCCGAAGAGGTATGGGGGGTTCCACCCCCCAAACCCCCCTTAAAAACTAAGTTCCAACCTTAACCTAACCTATTCAAATCGTAATGTTATCATTCGAGGATGTTGTCAAATCCCTAATCTATTCAAATTGACTTAACTAAACGACAATGACCAGCAATATCTTCATTTTTCAAAAAAAAACACCAATTTGTGAATCAAAAAATAAAATGTCACTCCATACTCCATGAAAGAAAACTTTGTATGAGAAAATAGGCAACTTTTAAAATTGATTTTTACTTAAAATTGGGGTAAACTTGAGTTTTAGCGTCGCGAACATTTCTATTCGAATTATCCACAACTGTCATTTCCATGGTCATTTCATATAACGTTTCCATAGATTTTTATTCACGTATTTGGCGGTATCAGTGTTGCCTAGTCGCAGAAACGCGTCCAAATATTTCAAATTTCGACCGACGGCAAACAACGCATTTTCTTTTTTATTTCCACTGACTTGCACCCGAAATCGACTGATGCAGCAAGACAACGCATTTATATAAAAATAAAATCGTGCGACCAAAAACAAAACATTAGTAAGTCAAAAAATAATTTATCACAATAATAATATTTATTTATTTATTTATTCATTGTACGGCTAAAGAGCCTTTTTTATAATAATATATAATAATCACAAATATACAATCATACAAACATTATCAATATCATATACCCATTTACAATTAAAAAAAAATAAAAAAATATTACACTTTACAGTTTTCAATGCCTATACCGCTTTAACAAATAATTTAAATCAAATATGCGGCAATTTATTTACATAATAATGTTTGATGACATTAAGAACATCGCAATGCAAAACAAGAATTTTTTTAATATTATGTAATTTTTACATAATAACCTAAGTTGTGTCTTTTTTCATATAAAGGCCCAGGCAATGGATTTTATAAATAGGTATATTATGTGTAATAAATAATTTGTGTATGTTGTATATTCTTCTAGTGTCGCCGATCACCTGCTCTATGTAGCTCTTATAAGATAAATTACATATTGTGATAAATTATTTTTTAACTTACTGAAAATGTTTTTTTTTTTGGTGGCACGATTTTATTTTTAAATGCGTTGTCTAACGCCGGTCGAAACATCATAGATATAGTACTATTGGATCGGTAATCTATGCAACTTTGGGGTATCATGATAAAAATAGCTGACTAGCTGCAAAAGTCGGAAGTTTTGTTTGCTAGAAGTCTGTATAAAACGTTCTGATTATCATATATTTTCGTGATTTGTGTCTACGTGAAAAACTGAACATGGTTAAATCGTGTTGTGCGTAAAATTGTACTCATTTTTTATTTATACAAAAAATTTTAATGAAAAGAAAATAAATATACTGGATGATAATTTTCAAAAGAAATGATTTCCAATGTATATATTGCAAGGAACACCAGTGTAAAAAATAATTATAACGCAATTAGCTACTAAATATATGTTTTCTTTCAAAGAAAAAGTATGGAAAATAGAGGTTCATAAATATTGTCCTAAAAATGTGTATTCTGTATTATTCGCTATAGGAGACAAAATGCATAACAAAACATGTCCATTCATCACAAACAAACAGAATTTTTTTAAGGAGAGTATATTGTAATCGGAGAATTTTGCTCTAAACAAATAATACAAAGAATTCCCCCTTGCCGCTAGTCACGTGACCTTCCATACAAACAGTGTTGTCGCGGTTGACTGTATGTTTGACAGCTCGCATTACCAGTGCGATGCGAAATATTTGGACGCGTTTCTGCGACTAGGCAACACTGATACCGCCAGATACGTGAATAAAAATCTATGGAAACGTCATAGGAAATGACAGATGTGGACATTGGACAATTCGAATAGAAATGTTCACGACGCTAAAACTCATTTTTACCAAAATTGGTTGATAAAATAATACTTCACTTCAAAAATGTAAAAAAAGGGAAAAAAACAAGGCCCGCACCGGGAATCGAACTTACAACCATCAGTATGAAAGGCGGCGGTTATAACCACTCGTCCGCTGTGGTCTTAAGATGTCACGCCAAAAATTGATAATATCACCTATCTATACATTCCCGATCCGCTAGTGATATGAAAGAACTACTAGCGCCGCGAGTAGCCACTTTTTGAACTGTGAGTATTTTTTACATTTTAAAATCTCGCTACCCCAACCGCAGCGTACAACTCAGACTTGTGACTTGTACAACTACGTACAAGTATTCAAATGTTGGCAGCAGTGTGTACGTACATGGCGCGAACGTCAGAGATTGTCTATGAATTGAACACAAGAGTCATAAAAATATCTTACCTATGACTTTTGGTTAAAATAACGTTTTTTCGGCGTTGCTGTTTGCACGCCGCGAGGGTTATTTTGGTTTATATTTGCGTTATACAACAAGTTTTTTATTGTGTTTGATCAATTAATACGCCGTAAGTGTCCCATTTAATAAATTGCAGCAGCCAGATTTAGTGTGGTGCGTGTTAAAATAACAATTCTGTTTGTTACTTACAGAGCAATGTCCGATTTGGATAATATGACAGCCGCCGAGCTGCGGACGAAATTGGCACAGTATGGGCTCCCTGTGATGCCAATAACCGCTTCAACAAGGGGATTATTGGTGAAAAAACTTAGGATGGTTATGGAGGGAAAGGCGGACACAAAAACCGCGGACAGCAGGAGGTCGCTAGCTAAGTATTCTAGCGGCGAAGATTCCGACATTGATATTGGGAAAACGAAAGAAAAGGCTAAAAATCGTCGTGCCACTATTGCAACTGCGATGTTGCCTCCGCCTGTCAATAAAACTAAAAAACTGACACCCAAAAAGGTGGAATCTCCCGTAAAATCTGACAGTGACAAAGAGTCTGACCCTGAACAGGAACCTGTTAAAACACACGAGGAAGTTAAAACTGTTACTACTAGAAGGATAACCAGGACATTCAAAACTCCAGCATCCGATGAGCAAGAGGATTATGAGACTGGTTCTGATACAGATGTCGACATGAAGGATGATAAAAATACATCTTCCTCCTACAAAACAACAACATCTACCTACAGAACTTCTTTGCCGTCTTACAGAGCAAGGAGCGACTACCTGTCATCCACTAACACCCTCCCATCCACCACCACCACTAGAGAGGCAGTGACATCCCCTTCTTATTCATCCTATACTTCTAATGATCTCAACTCCATTAGGTCACGCTTAGGGCTGACGGCCAATAATTACGGGGAGAGATCTAGTCTGGGCAGCAGCTATACATCTAAATATTCATCAAATTATAAACCAGCTACAACAACTTCTACGGAAGAAATAGACAGCCCTTATTTGAGTAGTTTCACTCGCAGATTGGAATCGCTCAAGGCGGCTGAAGCTCGGAAGGATAAGGATTCCAATGGGAGTAGTGCGTATGTGTCTAAATACTCGTACAAGACCCCCTACAAGAGGGCTGGAGATCATTCTCCCGACTTCCGAGCTGCGGGAGAAAAGAATGCTTTCAAAACTAATTTAGTTTCTTGTATGATTGTGGGAGTTGGGTTGGTGTTTTTTCTTGGTGTGGCTTTTTTATACTTAGGCATGCGGGGTGATGTCGCCCTGCAAATAGAGGATAAGAACAGTGTCATACCTATATGTCAGGAGATGTTCAAACCCATTGCCACTGAGAACTGTGTGGACAAATCGGAAGTGTCGAGAGCTAAGGATCTGCTGCACATTCTTTATCCAGAACTTAATAAAAGAGTCGAAGCTTATGGGTGTGGAAAATCCAAAAATCGTCCTTACATGACTGAGAATGACATCCTAGAGTTTATTAACAAGGGATATAAGGACGGACCGATTGCTAAAATGATGAGCGATTTGTACAATTTACACGTGATGCTTTTGAACAATCCCAGTTGGGGGATTTCTGTATTCGGTGTCGACTCGGAAAACAAAGCCACTCCATTGACAAGTATGGAGTACGTCATCCAGAAGAGAAGGTCGGGTGAAACTGCTTTAGGTCTAGCTAATGTGAAGATACCCTGGCGATGTTCCCTCACCAATATCATCTATTACGGAACCATCATATTGAGTGTCTTGTGTCTGATAGGGTTCATTGTTTATGGTGTGCAAAAGATGGGCCGAATGTACACAGCCTATACGAAAAAGAGAAAAGATCAGATTTACTCAATGGTGGAACAAATTATTGATATTGTATCCCAAGATAACCCGGAGGAAAATGCCGAAGTTGGACAAGCAATGGCGATCAGTCATGTCAGGGATATGATTATTCCTCCCCAGAATCGAGAAAAAATGACGACAATATGGGACGAAGCTATTCAGTTTTTAGAAAAAAATGAAAGTAGAGTTAGATTTGAGGTAGAACGAGTTGCGGGCGAAGAGTATAGAACTCTCAGGTGGGTTTCTCCGCAAGGATCACCTCGCACAAAAGGCCCCGGCGCTAGGTCGTGGCAGGGACAGGCATTTGAAACGCAGAAAGGCTCCGTCAACAACTTAACCGTTTCTCCAACACCCTGCCTAAAAATAAGACACATGGTTGATAAGAACGACAAGAATCCAAACTTGAAACAAGTTATTCAAGATGCGATACTGGAGAAGTGTGGACCCACTTGTAAGATATTGCACATTGAGATTGATACAACCTATTGGTGCGTTTATGTCAAGTGCGCTACGCCGGCTGACGCAGGGATCGTTTACCAGAATTTACACGGCTGGTGGTACGAAGGCAACCTCATAACCGTCAAGTACATACGCCTGGAGCGCTACATGGACCATTTTCCTTCTTCACCGTCAACTGGACCCTATTTGAAGGCTTCCTCGCAGCTGTAGATTGTTGTTGGTTGGGTGTGAACATTGAAGAGTGCTAATTGGCCCGGGTTTTACGAAATCGAAATGTTGACTTTGCTTTTTTTTTTAATGTAGTGAGAATGCCACTTGTTATAATATGTTTTCTTTTTATTGTCTTTAGAATAAGTTGTACTGTTGCAGCCGACCTAGCTATTATTTTTATTACGTTTCACGCATTTATTTGTTTGTTTAACTGTTACAAAAAATGATTGTAAGTTTTATGAATAATGTGTTTAAGTAAAATTTACGCTTCATCCATGTTAAAATATATATTTTTTTTCTTTTTCAAATTTTCTTATTGTAATGACGTCATGCAATTTAATTATTCTTGTTTATGATGACTAAGATTTGATTAATTTTTATCTATATATTAACAATTCCACATATTATGGTTTTCATTTCAACTGTGCCTTATTTTTACTTTTGTATTTGTCTTTATTCAAAATTTAATGTTATAAATTATAATCTTTTCTGTATATTGTGTATCTGGAATTTTTTTTTCATTTGCCTTTCGATAACATAACCCAAACCGACCGAGATGAAGTAGGTGCTAAGGGTATTATTAAATCTTGCTTTTGTTGATAAATATGTATAGATCTGAAATAATAGTTTTAAAGCACAAAAAAATGAAAGTTGTCTATAAAATCAATTTTTTCTTTAACACTAAGAACGAACAAAATATGATATATTTTTTTGACAGCACACTACAATGAACAGTGTTTAATTTTGCAAAATTGATAATGTAAATTTGTATTTAGCAATAAATTTGCGTAACTTTATTAATTGCATTTTTTAAAATTAGTTTTAGCGTTTATTAACTTAAAACTATGCTTTTTTTTAAACTGTACATAATTTTTATTTATTAATATTATTGTTACTTAGTATCTAGTTATAAATTAATTTAAATAACGGACTTAAGTTTGGCTTTTTTATTAAGATTTCTGAACAAGTTTTATGACCATGCATATTTTTTGTATATCATGCAGACTTGATGATATCTTTAGAATATTTACAGTTTTAATTTTCTTAATCATATGTTTAATCAAAAAATGAAGATTAAACAATATGTTTAATATTCATTTTTTTTAGTAGAAACAAACAGATGTCGATAGCATACAAAATAATTAATACAATTTGAAAATACTTAAAAATAATAATTAAAAAATTAATTTGTAGAGAATCGTAACCATTAATTTTTGCTTTTCTAAATTTAAGTTATTAAATTATAGTTATTATTTTTTTCTTTTTAACATTTACTTTGTTCTAGTTGTTTAAATTTTTTAATTCACTGGGGTTCAATGTGGGCATTTGTTAAATAATAAACTGTCATCTCTAAATTTGATATTTTGTTAATATTATTATAATAATTAAATGAGATTCAAAATTTATATAGGACAATGTAATTAAATACTTATTATCATTTATTATTTTAAATATTTTGACATTTTTCATTGTTTTTTTTTTTGTCTAAATTTTGGATTATATAGTTTGAACAATTAGGTATTATAGTCCTCTGATCATGTACAATAAGTTTTGCATGATTAGTGGTCGATTATAGTTAAGTCTTTTTTTTTATACAACATTATCACAAAATGTAACATGTCTATAAATCTAATAAAATGACTTGACAATTTATGATTAGAAATGAATTTGTTTCATTTTTTTTTTGAGTTTGCAGCTCGATGTGATTTTGAAACCCAGTAGCATCCCGTCTCTTGAGGATTCTTTTGGTCGTCCTTCTTCAATGTTGAGCGAAGTGTAGCAAGTCCTCGTTTTACCAGATGTTGTATGTTTTTCCGCTGTTATTGAAATTAACATTATTTCACGAAGCAAATATTTTTTAAAGAATATATAACAACTACTAATGACTCTAACAATTCATTACTTATGTTTGATTTTTAAATGGAACAAATCACCACAGGCTTACGACCGTCGTCTACTGTTATTTCGAAGGCTGGCTTAGTGTGATCACTTTAGGTTAACAACGTTCGCCATTAGGTGGTAATGTTTGTCTCCGAAACTCCTAATCATGAGAATTCTCAACATGTCGAAGAATCTCATGTATGCAGCAAGTAGAAATTTAATAAATGAAATATACAGAAAAAAGTTGGAAATTATTGAGAACAAGAGAGCAACCAAATTTAAAGACAGCGACGACTGCTGTCATGTATTTTGATCTGGTACATGTTCATAGTTGAATAAGTTATAAGGTGCTACACAACCCGTTCGACTAAGATTGATTTAACTATTATCACCCTATTATCAAAGTGTCAGGTAGTCTAGTCGTTGACTTTTGTTTTGTAATGTTACGGGTTCGATCCCCAGTGCTGACCACTTTCCCTTTCGCAAGCTTTGCATTCTGCGAAAGAGGCCGAGAGTATATTTGTGTTTACTATAGGTGAGCCCAGACATAACAATGGGTTATTGAAATTTCAAATACTGAGAAATGCTGTTTATTCTGTGTAATACACAGCCGTACTAATAGAATGTTATTCGTCGAATAAGCGCAGAATAAGAAAATCTTCCACAGCAGCCTCCTAAATGTGATGTCAAACCTAGGTATGAAAGTTAAAGTACTATGGTAGTTTGACATTCTGTTGTTGAAGATTTGCTTATTCCACGCTTATTCGATGAATAGCGTTCTATTTATATGGCTGATTATGTTAAAATAATGAAAAGATAGGTTAAATTTATAAACATATCCTGGCGCCAAATACATGACAGCAGTCTTTAAATTTGGTTGCTCTCTTGGTCTCAATAATTTCCAACTTTTGTCCCTATATTTCATTAATTATTGAATATCTACTTGTTGTATACCTGGGATTTTTCAAGATGTTGAATATATCGAGAATTGTCATGATTAGGAGTTTTGGAGACTTAAAACATTACCACCTAATGGCGAACGTTGTTAACGTAAAGTGATCACACTAAGCCAGCCTTCGAAATAACAGTAGAAGACGATCGTAAGCCCTTAGTGGTTTGTTCCATTTAAAAATCGAACATCAGTAATGAATTGTTAAGAGTCATTAGTTGTTACATATTCGTTAAATTTCTAAACATGTTTCTCGGATACAGGTTCTTCAATCCAATCTGGAGAAGTCCAAAAATATATTTATTCAAAATCGTTTCACCCAGAAGAAAATAGTGTGCTCAACAGCTTAAATTTTGTTTTATTTAATTGATGTGGTTGGAGGCATAGTGGTTCTGTCACCGACTGTTATTATGAACATTGTGGTTGGATCCCTGGTGCCGACCATCTTACTCTTTACGATGTAAGCTTTGCTTTGATTTTGAAAGTGTATTTGTGTAAGCCCAGATTCATTTAAAAAAGATACTTAAACTACAAAGAAATGTACATATTTTATCTGTGGTAATCTATTTACATACTACACTAATGGCGAATTTGACTCTTTATTTATCAGCGTAAAAAAGGTCTGCTAAAATTTTACATAGTGTGTGACCTCTAGCAATACATGCAAGAGCAAAAGGTAAAAGAAAACTTTATGTGTAACTAAGTAATTCAGGCCTTTTTGAGAAGAGCTGTCTTAAAGGTGTGCATTTAAAACCAAACGAACATAGAGCTGAATCTAGAAACAGAGCACACTTTCTTTTATGGTTGATATTGGATGCCATGGGAACATAACAAGGAAGAACTAATTAGTAGGCGATGACAGTTCTGTCTCATTATATTTCCTTGGTGAATATATCAACCATCAAAAAAAATATACCTACTCTATTTCCAGCTCTGGCTTTACGTTCGTTTGGCATAAACACACCCTTATATACCACTGGATTATGCCACTAAGAGGCAGACAGAATTTATTCCACGTAGAAGTGTAGTCCTGAAAAAGGTGTATGCTAGTTATGGAGATGGGTTCTATGATATTTCAATTGGTATCAGCAAACATGGTTTTTCTCAAAGTCTACTTTTTTCACAAGTATGAAAAGGAAAACAGTACCCGTATTTAGAATGTGTGAAAATAAAAAAAGTTTTTCAGTTGACTCCGCTCAAACAACGGTAAGTAATCGCAATAATGAAGGAAATAAAAATCAAAGAGAAAATAATTTGTGGTTTGAAATTTTGTCCAAGGTCGTAAGTCGTAAGATCTCAGTGTTGGTGATAAAGTCCCCTTTATGTGGACATTAGAGACATGTAGGGGGACAAAAAAAAATCCAGGCAAAATTAGCCTTGAGATGGCTTAAGTAGATTAAAAAAATATCGTTTTATCAGCCTATTCCTGCCCACTTTTGGATAACTGCTTACTCCATCTGCTTCCATGCCATTCTATCTTAGATTCTTTGAACTTCGTTGACATTCCAACGTATACTCCCTCTGGATGTCGATTTCCCTACGCTCATGGTACATAGTCATTCTGAATTCCAGGATTCAAATTGCTCTTCAACTTCAACCACTTTCTTCTTGTTCTCTGGGTATGTGACAATTTGATAGACGAGTTTTTTTTCCTTTTCTCATCTCTAAAAATAAAATTAAAACATTTTTGTCATGTCAGACATATTATGAAAATGAATCTTACACATTCAGAAACAAAATAGTACATTATTGTTATACCTACTTAAATATTACCTATATTCTTTGCCTTAATTTTCCTACATACATAATTTATTTATTTATCTTTTAACGACGAATTTTCTAAATAAATATACATTAAACGCCATCTATCGAATTATTATAGTAACGTTTGGGAAGATAGCTTAAAAGCTTATTTTTGTTTCCAACAGGTGGCAGCGTACACATCCCTCGAAGGCTGTATCTATTATAATAATAATATGAATTCCCGACCTAGTGTTCGTGGGAAATCGGAAAATTGTTATGTTGTGTCTATATTATTTCGCCTTGCCATTCTAGGGGCAACGAATTCCTGCTAGTCTCATAAGGAATTCCGAGTAAGTCGCGTCTCTGCGTACGAATTATCGCGCGTGGATTTTCTTTTCCAAAAAATTATATAAATTGTTAAATTAAATAAATAAATTCTTACATATAATTATTAAAATTATCCATTCTATTTTATAAGCGATCATTGTTTTATTAGAAATATATAATTATTTGCTGATTTGTGTTAATTATTTGCATAGTTAACTTCATTATCAAAGTTGGAATAAGAACTTCTAGTCATGATTGGTGAGTAGCAAAAATTAAATCCACGTTAGCGTAATGTGTTTTTTTTCTTTTAATATATGACAACCATTTTGGTTCAAATTTAACCAGTTAGGTACACTGTTACAGCGTGCTTCGCTGGTGTAACAGGTGACCTTTTTTTTAATACGCAATTCGCACTTTTTTTTTTTCAACGTCATTCGCATATTTTTTTACATATTATCTAATTGGCTTTATAGTCTAAGATATAGGAACTAAACATTCTAAAACCAAAGATTTTAGTACATATCTATGCGTCTTGATGTGAGACAGATAGAGACGCGAGTTCATATCCCGTCAGGGAACGAGATTTTTTGACATATTAAACGATTCAAAGAATCTTAATGATGCGTAGGGGATTCAATTTGACCAGGTACCTGCGTAAAAGTGATTGCTTACATCAAGCTTGCAGCATTAGAAGACGATCACAATTGGTTGGTATCCAGTCTTGGATTTGACAGAGCCGATTGTTTGATAGAATAAGCCCATGTTGATGAGTCCATACCATACCCTGTAGCAGCAGATTATTAAAGTAATGTTTTAATTCAGAAAATATAGAAAGAAAAATATAAAAAAAAATTGAAAAATGACAATATAAATAATGTTTTATTAATTGTTCAGTTCTTACAGAATTCTCAACAATAATTTTATATGAAATTCTAGAGAGTTTTTGCTTGAAATTGTGTTATTACGTCATTTAATATACCTAGCTATTTATGTAGGTATGCCATTGTATGTATGTAAATACTTAAGCGTTATACCTAATTAAAGTATCTTTTTTTTCTATGCGTTTTCTGCGAAAAGAAAAATAGTCAAGATCCTTTTTTTGTGAAATCTCAATATTCCCGTAGGTAACAATCAGGGAATCAAAATTATCAACAAGTCTATTGATCCAACACTTCTGATAAGCTAGACAGAAAAACCCTGGTACCGGAACACCTGAAATAAAAATTGTTGAACCGTGAAAAACCACGAACTTTTATTACCTTTCTATGTTCTTATATGGAAGTGTTAGGAAAAGTATATGAATATATTTTATGTGCATACTCACTAAACATATTTTACATTTCCTTATGTATTGTAGAAAATAAGGCAGTTAATAGGTATTTAATTACATTTTTAAACCAAGAGTTACGTAGGTTTCTACTGTTTAACACGCTGATTCTCAAACTTTGCTTTACATTACAAAAAATTGACAATTCTTCCTACCAGAGAATAATACTGAAGAAAGTTTTTCGAGCCGTCATGCTGATACCATTCATGGATTTAATGAAAAAAAAAAACCCCAATAAACACAATAATGATTTTGTGCTCTAATTTGAGTAGCTAACCTGCCAGGCAAACGGTAAACTGTTATCGTTTTAGAAAACAAGTGGAATAGAAGAAAAAAAATATTGACATTATTGTCTTTGAATTTTGCGATCATCCTCATGGCACAAATTGTGTCTCGAAAATTAGTGCATGGCTTAAAACAAGTCTGTAATGTGATGGTCTAAAAATCCTTACTTTCAAACGATCGCATGGAATATGTAGAAAAGTCAATTGTTGAAACAAAAAGCGGATTCACATACCTAATATCTACCCTTAACATTTTTGTTATTATTATCTACCTTTGCCTGAATCGATTGTAGGCATTTTTCATACTACGTAGTCGACGTTCTCGCGTTTTGAAGTCATATCCATATTATGCCGTTGACTTAGGCTACGGCTACACTATGGCCCATGCTGGTCCAGGATGGCCAAATACGGGCTCTGGCCAATCATTGGCAAGTAGCAACATTTGGCAAATACACTTGTACACCTGGCTACACTATTGGTCCAACTTTGATAGCTGGTACGTGGTACGCACGCCAAATTTTAGATTTTAGGTTATCGTGAACGCATCTTGAGCGTGTTTTGTGTATTAAAATAGACCAAAGTAAATATTTAATATATATTCTATAGTTTAAAGTACAATAAAAGAAACAAATTAGTGATTTATTAAAAAAATATATGTTATTTTGCTCTTCTGTGACAAATCTTGTTTTATTTTGTTATTTTGTCAACATAAACCAATGGACGCATTATTTGGCAACACAATATTAAACCTACTGTCTTTTTACGTATACTGTTTTATTTATATTGTTGTCTATTGTATTGATATCGATTGTAATTACTTATTGTTTAAAAATAATGTACAAAACTCTGAAAATAACAACATGGAAGACATGACAGCTGTCAACATTGGCCCAATATTGGTGAATACTTGCGGACTTGATCGACAAGTAAACAAGTAACGGCCAATGTCAAATATTGGGCGATATTGGTCATTGGTGAAGCGGCCACACTACTTGCCCATGATGGGCCAGCGCCTCTATTTGGCCAGCATGGCCCATAGTCTAGCCGTGGCTTTATTGGAAATAAAAATTGATCTCCAGTATTTCAAGGCTGTAGCCATATGTACATTGGAGCATTAGACGATTGAAATTTTCCAAGCTATCCACTTAGATTGTAAAATAATTTTGCAATGGCTTTAACATGACCTTACTCCGAGGTTCGGGCTCGAACCGAAGACCTATCTTCAGTCCTCAAGTCAAATGGCAATACGAAAGTCGGCGATGGAACCCTTATTCTACCAACCACTCGATCATGTTCTAAGTGTATTTAATTGACATTGAGTGACTTAAGAGTTGTACAAAAAAAAGCATTTTCATCATCTTGCTGTGCTAAGGAATGTTTTGCGTCCACCTCCAGCACCGCATTTTGGAGGTTTTTTTTTTACCACAGCCTTTCGCTCGTATAAAAGTCTAGTATTCAACTGTAAAGATTAAATTATATTATTTTGCCGCAACGTTTGAGGATGTGTGCAATTTAGGGAAAATATTTGAACTTCCGAACTTTCAGTACGAAATATTCGGGGGTTGGGGGAAGCGGGAATTTAATTGTTTGAGCGGAATTTCAAGGTCCCGAGTAGCACAATAATGTCGCAGGGATGCTGTACCCGGCTTGGGATCAAATCAAATCTCGACGGATTTTCCTACTTATCTGCTTAATACTACCACCATAACACGTGCCATATTGAGAGTAACAAGTCAAATATTTTGTAAGTAAGTTTCTTTTTCTTCCTCAGCCTAACTTATGTTTCCTTTGAAACTGATCTCGATCCAACTTGCGCCTGTATTCTTACAGTTTCAATGGATTCTTCTATTGACTGAAGTTTATTTACTTTTTGGTACATTCTCAACGAGGCTGGAGGTCTCCAAAATCATTGTTTTTATTGCATTTGACCTATCTTTTGTTATGAAAGAAAATTCATCATTAACATTTAGGTCGATTCCCTGGATAGTGCCGAATTCTGATAGTAATATTGTAGCTATCTACTTTCTTCTTTTCCAGTTTCAATCCTGTGGATTGGTTAGCAGCAAAGCCCTTCATATCGCCTTCCATTGTTCTTTATTTCGCCGTTCTCTTCAGCTCGATATAAAATGCGCAGTTCTTGTCTTCATCTAAATGTACCACTAGTAGGTATAAGTTTTCGATGATCGAATATCGAAACAGTTTCGAAAATTTTTCATACAAAAATGATCGAATGATTCGATCGTTTGATTTTCGAACACTATTTGCACGCTAATAAGCGCTTATTAGCGTGCAAATAGCTTTCGATTAAACTCGTACTCGTCCCACTGGTTAAGGAATTCCTGTCGAAGGTATTGTCCATATACTTTCAAGACAGAAACAGACTTTTCTGATGCAATCAACAATCTTGTCCAACATGTTACGGATGGAAATTTAAACAAAATGAAAATAATTAGTCGTACGTAGAAATGTTCTGAGTTCTGACCCAACCAACGTACAGACGAGAGATTTTTAAGTTGTTACCACACGGTAAAACCGGCTGAAATATATTGTTGGAGGCCATTGCAATGAAGTTGACTTCAGCCCCTGCCCCCGTAAACAATTGAAAATTGGCGTTCCACTACAAACGAATATTTCGTCAATATAGAGTGCGATAAAAATGAGCTGTCTACTGGAAAATTTATAAACTATTACTTACACCTAATATAACACTTATATAGAAATATAAAAAGTGGACGGTTAATTTTCTTCCTACTCGAAAAATTCGTTTGTAGTCGATCGCCAAATGCTATTTGTCTTTGTAAGTAGGCTGTTGGTAACACAACTATCAAATCAAAATAAAAAAAAAACGAAATTCTTGAAATAACTACACACAGACCATTAAATCTTTTTGTACTTGTAAACACTACTGTCTTCGTTGTCAGGAAATCCTGTCACACGCGGTGAAACCTTACAGTTCCTTTTCTTTGTCTCTTCCACCTGTTATTGGTGTGTGAATTTACCTATAACATTTTTATTACATATTTTCTTTTTTACTATGGGTGGGATGAAAAAGCGGTGATTTTGTCCTAAATATTTTGATATCCTTTTTTATTGTCTGTTTTATTTCCTATAAACATTTTCACCATAGTATTAAAGCTACATACCCATCACCCTGTGCCCTTTATGGGATAGGCAGAGAGAACGCACACCGTTTATTTTCTTTCCGGACGCAATAGATACAGCTTCTCGTCTTTCTTATAATTCTAACCTAGTCATATTTGAAGACAGAGTCTGTCATCGATTCACGTCATCACTTCAAATAAGTTCAGTACTCTTACACAATGACATAATATTATATTTTCCATTTCATAAACTATTTTCGTCATTCCATTATAACTCATTCTCGTGTGATCTAAAATCTCAGTTTGTTAACTCTTTTTATTGTTGCATCATATGATGGAAAACATTTCAGTTGTCTATTAATTTACAATTGAAGTGCGATATTTTGAATGTGCGAGTCGAGTTAATTAGCTCCAACAAAAATAAAATATTACCAGTGAAAAACCTAACGAACCAAGTACATTTACATATCAAATGATAGAGAATTTTGTGTTCTAGTTGATGTGAAGTGCAGTTTTCTGATCTAAAGTCTAATAACAGAATAAAATACATACCTAAGTGTTTGAACATTTTGAAGTTGTGAAATAGCTTAATAAGTGAAACGCCGCTTCAACAGAAGGAGGTTGAGGTGAGTGAATTACACCATCAAATAGCTTAGCTTAAGTGCTACAAAAAAGTTCGCGACGACCATATAGTGTGACCATCTGATAAAAAGATATTCATTGGAATACTATTTTTTCATCAAAAACTACCCACATATTGGGTTTCATTTGAAAAAAAAAAACCTGCGTTGAAGTCTCCTATTCCTTCTCCACAGAGTTCTCAATTTTGATGGTATTATTAGTACGATATTGTAATAATGGATTCTATACTTAAGATTGAGAAAAGAAGAACACTGTCTTCTTCCTCTTCACCTGGCGTAGGTGACAAACCACACTCTACAGACCAAGCTAACGAGGCCATATTTCGCGGTCAAAACATAGCATTGGGGGCGATAAAAATATTAAATGGAGTGACAAATATGAAAAAAGAGACGAAAGAGGCAGTTATAAAATCAATTCATTCTTTGACAAAATTACTCGAGGACCAGTGTCTGAGGAGGGGGGATTCTCAAATGCTGGCAAGGATGAGCGATGTCCTGCAGGGCATTGATCAACGACTTAGCGTTGTTGAAAGCCAAACTAACAGTTCTACCTATGCTGATATCACTAAAAAAGATGTTACTGATGCAACAAAGAATTTTGATTATCCTCTTATTATATCTGGAAAGGATAATTTGAAAACAAGCAGTGAAATTGAGGGAATTATTAAGCGAAACATCAATGTGCGTTCTCTGGGGATCGGTATAACTGGTCTACGAAAGGGGACGAGAAACCAGGTTGTTATTAAGACTAGTTCAAAAGATGATATGTGTGCGATGAAAAAGGAAATAGAAAAATCAGCAGAACTTCTTGCAAGAGAACCTGTCAAAAAAAATCCACTAGTAGTCTTCAAAGGGGTAATTAAGGGTATCACAGATGAGGATTTGAACACATCTCTGCGTGGTCAGAATAAGCAGATACCTCTTGAAGAGGAACTTAGAATCAAATTCAGAAAGACACACAGAAATAATCTGCTCTCTAACATTGTTTGTCAGGTGACTCCTCAAACATGGAAAGCCTTAACGAACTGCGGAAAAGTATTTATTGGTTACCAAAGGATTAGCGTAATGGATCATAGTCCATTAGTTCAGTGCTACAAGTGCCTGGCTTTCGGTCATATATCTAAATACTGTGAACATCCAACAGTACGATGTGCCTATTGCTACGAGAACCACGACTCCAGAGAATGTTCTAAGAAAAATAACATAAACAATTATACTTGCACCTTGTGTAAAGAAAGTAATAGAGAGAATACACAACATTCAGCATTTAATGCTACATGTCCAATACGAGCTGTTTATGAGAGGTTTGCAAGAGATGCAACACAGTATTGTTGCTGAGGTTGTGATGGACGATTTCTTTGCGGATGTTGATGATGCATACAAGGTAAACGAGTTAACCTGCGAAAACATAGATCAATGCAACCTTGCTTTGGGGGAAAGCAAAGATAAGTTTAGTGTTCTCTTGATGAACATCAGAAGTCTAAAAAAAAACTTTGATGAATTTGTTGTTCAGCTTGGTTGTATGAAGATCTTACCTGGTTGTATAGTGCTGACAGAAACCTACAATAATGATCTAATATATAATATACCATGTTACACTTGCTATGGCACATCCAATAAAATAAACAGAAATAGTGGAATTGCTTTATACATACACGAACGGTTTTCAAGCGTCAGAGTGAATCAAATTGCTGATATAAATTACGCTGATTGCCTCTATGCGCAGATAACTCTAAATCACAAAGTTGAATACCACCTCTACGCCATTTACAGAACACATAAATCAAATCCGGCAACGTTTGTGGACGATTTACGAAAAGTGTTACTGCATACAAGTGATACCAGACGTGGGCCTACAATTGTGCTGGGTGACATTAACATAAACATAAATAACGATTCCTCAAACAGCATTAAAGACGATTATTTGAATATGATGACAGAACTAAACTTCAAATCATGTATAAATAGCAATACGAGAGAATTTGAGGGACAACAACCATCGTGTATCGACCACATTTGGTGCAACACAAAACATACCGAATGCTTAAAAAGCATACTCTGGAAAACTAGTATCACTGATCACTACACCTGTATTCTCCAGTGCACCCATCCAGGTGGAGGACCGCGCGACAATACTAACAGACAGGAAAAAGCAACAAGGAAAATTATCAATTTTGGGGTTTTTAAAGATAATATAAAACTAGAAACATGGTCTTCCATCTTTTTGGACAAAAGTGTTGATACTGCATCTGCTAAATTCGAATCCATCTTTGAATCTTATATTAGAATTGCCTCCCATGAAACTAGAGTTAGTAGAGTGAGTAACAAAAATAAAAAAATGAAGCCATGGATAACTCACGGGTTATTAAAATCGATTAGAGAAAAACAACGGCTTTTTATATCAACAAAGAAAAATCCAAACAATGAAAAATTATTAAAAGAATACAAGAATTATAGAAACAGACTAACTCAAACAATAAGGGAATCAAAAAATAACTACTTCAGTGACAAGCTCGTTAAGTCTCAAAATGATGCTGGAAAAACATGGAAAACGATAAACGAGGCGATGGGCAATCTACAAAAAAAGAAGCTTATCAAGAAAATAAACTACAATGATAGGTGTATACAGGTGTCAGAAGAGCCAAAAGCTACAGCTAATATCTTTAATGAATATTTTTCCAATGTAGGCAGGAATCTTGCGAGTAACATAAGCAATATCTGTGATGATGGTCCCACTGAACTACATATGCCCAGAAGCGCATACAACGGTCTCAAAGAATATAAAGAAGTGTCCCAGAATGAAGTAGAAAAAATAATAATGGAGTTAAAAACAGGATCAGCGCCGGGTTTCGATGGAATAGGAACGGAGTTATTAAAGTCTGTAATTAAATATATAAGTAGACCTTTAACTCATATCATTAACTTGAGTTTAAAGCAGGGAAAATTTCCCCAAAACTATAAAACAAGTATAATCACACCAATACATAAAGCAGGACCTGAAGATGACATATGTAACTACAGACCAATTTCTTTAATTTCCAATGTGGCCAAAATTTTCGAAAAAATTGTCAAAAAACAATTAATGGAATATATAATTAATAACAAGATAATAAATGAGAGACAATATGGCTTTATGCCAAAACTCGGCACACAAGACGCAATTGCTAAGCTAACAACCGATATATACAGTGCCTTGGATAGTGGTGCTAAATGTATCGGTACTTTTATTGATTTAAGAAAGGCGTTCGACAGTATCTCGCACTCTAAATTGGTAGATAAACTGAGCATATCGGAATAAGTGACAAAGCACTTGCATTAATGAAAAGCTATCTAGATACTAGAAAACAGTACACAAAAATTTATAATACAATCAGCGACTCAAACACTACTGACTTTGGCATACCACAGGGTACGGTCCTTGGACCTGCTCTATTTGTAATATATGTTAACGATATGTTTACATTACCATTGCAAAGTAAAATAGTATCATACGCAGACGACACAGTTCTGTTCACGAAAGGAAGAACCTGGGATGAAGTAAACGAAATGACTAATCATGATGTAAGCAAACTCAAGGAATGGTCTGATCATAACCTTCTGTCTCTGAATACAGATAAAACGACATTCATCCCATTCACAATAAATCAGGCAGGCGCTCCAAAAGATATCAAAGTAATCATACATTCAAATCTGTGTAGAATTACCAATTGCAGAGATATATGTAATAAAATTAAACAAGTAAAGAATATGAAATATTTAGGAATAATAATTGATGAAAATGTTAAATGGAAGGAGCACATTGCATTGACAACGAAAAGGCTGAGAAAACTAATATACATTTTCTTAGAATTAAGAAACTACCTGAGTTTAACACAGCTGAAAACAGTGTACTATGCCTTGTTTCAGTCGATAGCTCAATATGGCATATTGGGATGGGGAGGCGCATACCAGGCAAATATTTATCCTCTAGAGGTAACACAAAGACTTGTTCTGAAAATAATATTGAGGAAGCCAAGAGATTACTCGACGAGTAGACTTTTTTCAGAAGTGAAGGTGATGACGGTGGCGCAAATATTTAAAAAATATGCGTTGCTGCAGGTGGTGAAAGAACGAGAGACACAGACTTCCTTGAGCAGTGACACCTCCAGAGTTTTAAGGGCGATCAATTGCATACCAGTGCCACTGTGCAATAAAGACGTAGCACAAAGACATTACACCTATTTAGGGATAAAATATTTCAACGATCTGCCCAGTGAAGTGCGTGTAATTCAAACATACGAAAATTTAAAAAAAGTGGTAGTGAAACACATCCTGTCACCAATAGAGTAGTCAAAATAAGCATGCACCAACTTTAAAAGAATATGATAGGTAAATAAATAAAAATAAAAAAAAAATAAAAAAAAAAAAAAAATAATAATAATAATAAAAAAATGTATATGTGTGTGTGTATGTGTCTCCGTGACCACCTCTTCACGGAGATATGTATATATGTATATGTATAATAAAAAAAAATTAAACAACGGTTGTTTATATTTATTATTGTGTGTATTGATTAACAATGTGACTAACATTAATTCTAGAAAAGTTCCTGCCTTGTGATCAGATTAAAAAATATATATATAAAAAAAAAAAAATAAAAAAAAAAAAAATAAAAAATAAAAAATAAAAAAAAAAAAATAAAAAAAATATTACAAATGTTAAATCATTTTTTTTTTACTTTGTATGTGTATTAATTTTCATGAATGTAAATAATGAAATTGATTCTTCGAAACGTTCCCCCTTTACACGAGACTTGTCTCTATAAGGGGGATACACAAACTATTATGTTTTGTCCAAATTGTTCTTGTACATCATCCTTTATCTGTAAAACATTATATTTGTATTGAATAAATAAATAAATAAAATAAATAAATAAAAAAATTAGTAAAGTATTATTTCATAAATAAAATAATCTTATTAATTAATTATTAATCTTAAATTCTTGAATAATATAGGGAGGTTCCTATCTATAGGAGATCAAACGGATCCCACAAAAATTATTAAATAGAACTAGCTTTCCCGACAACCGTTCTCCCGTGATCTTTAACTATGCATACCTACTGTATCGAATTTGTGTAATTATATAAATTACCTTATTTCCGTTTCATCAATGTAATTCCGGATGATGTTTTAAGCGTAAACCATATATTTTCCATCAGCATTCTGTCAATTGCACCAGCCATCAAACCAAGCGCGGATCCAGGGGGGTCATGACCCCTTGGCTATATATTCTTAAGTACAGTACTTACATTTATTAATAAAATATCTACTTTTCTATTATATCTATAATATAATTTCTTGTGGCCCATGACCCCCCCTGGATCAAAAGTTCCATATAGCAAATTTAGGAAATGATCTTTTTTTTTTAGGAAAAAGCATAGTTTCCAGATACCAAATTTTGGAAAAGACTTTTTTTACTACTTGCATCAAACAACTGTCAGTTTCTGTTAGACCCCAGTTAAATTTCAAAATTAGAATTAAAATAATTATTTACAATAAAATATACACCACTCACCATAACAGCTTTCACCTTTGCGATGAGTGAAAATGGTAAATATTGTAAATGGCATTAGTAAGGTATTCTAACTTTTCTTAAATTTTCTGTTGTTTTTTTTTTAATTCATAAGAACCTTCTACTGACACAACAAAACAGAATTAGTTAAATTGGCTGTTTAGGCGTGATGCGATGACCATAAAAAATACGTCTCCATTTTATATATAAAGATAAAGAACATTGACCACTATTTTGTAGTTGTTTTCGAAGATTTTTATGATGATAATTCTGTCGACATTCATCATAAATGCATGCGTTGAATATTGTACATTTTGTAAATTTGCGTGGAACTATAACAAAAAGTACCTAGTCTAAATAATACCTATAAAGGTATATATACGTATTGTCTAACAATAATTTATTTGAGTCTACTGACGGTTTCTACCTAAATATAAAATAATGGAATAATTTATAATACAAATACCTTTACTTCCCTGACCGAAAATAAGGAATGATTTTCGGCCACTGTAATTTATTTAAATTTAAATCGCCACTACTTGACGATATTTGGCCGAAAATACATACTAGGGTTTACGGTAGTGTTTCATTGGACTATTTTCACCGTAATTGGTGATTTAAATAGACGTTTGCGAATTCATAAGGAGAAAAGCCGACTTAGTGTAACATTTGCAACAATCTCTGTATCAGGTAGCCACTCCATCTGTCCAAATGGAGTTAAGTCACTCCAAAAAATGAACATGAGTGATGGAGAAAGCGAAATGGATGATGTGGAGTGATGGGTGAGTCGGATATCCATCCATTAGTCCAAATTCAATCGCGTCAAGCCATTCGTCCTCACTCCAAACGGATTGTTAATGGGAAAACTAGAGTGTGTACGTGGTACAAGTAGGGTTGCCAGATGTGTTGAAAAAAAAACCGGACAGGACTGGGGGTGGAGGTTTGGTATCTTGAATCATAACTTTTCCTAAAAAAAAAGTCATTTCTAAAAGTTGGTATCTGGAAACATGACTTTTTCCTAAAAAAAAGGTCATTTCTAAAATTTGGAAACGTGAATTTCTCCTAAAAATAACCGGATATTGACATTTCTTGACCGGACAAGCATAACAAAAACCGGACATCTGGCAATCCTAGGTACAAGTCGTTACGTCACTTGATTGTCAAAATAAGTGAATTAACTTAATGAAATATCGTTCTAATGATTGAAAAAAAACTACTCAATTTCCACATCTGTCAAAAATGTATGACATCTATTTAGAGTGATCATGCGATGGCAGTTACGACACAAAATTTTTCATCGTGCGATCACAAATTTGTTTATGCTTTCATGCGATCATCGCAATCGCACGATCATGCGATCAGCTAGGACAGGGCCTTTTTTTTTGGATGACATCAATTTGGAGTGATCATGAATAGGGGGTTTTGAGGTACTTACTAAATCATTTTTTTTTAATTATCGGTATTGCGTCCAACCAGGGACGATTTGTGCTTTAGATGACAATAATCATTGCCAATTATTAGCAAAAACGTGATAGGTAATTAAGTATATACAAATTTCTTTATGTCTTGTATTAAACAACAACAAAATTTCATGACCACGATACCCGTAATAAAACCCTACTGCGGCCTATAGGACATAGACTGACAAAATTATCAAAGAGCTTCGTATGTATGAGCGTGAAGTTATACAACCACCTCCCGTTAAACCTTAAAATTGCTGACAATGTACGTTTTCAGAGAGAGGTTGAAAAGTATCTTGTTGAGAAAGCTTTTTATTCCATTAATGACATGTTAGAAACTTAACCTCTTATTCATGTGTTGTCTGTGACATTTATTAATATATTAACATTTTCATTATTCCTATTGACTTTGCTCTTGTCGCTACTGCAACTATACTATTTCCGATTATAATAAACGAAATGATCTTAGTTTTGCACATTGACGAGATGTCAATGGGACCCTTTACACCCCATTGACATCGATTTCCACATTTTTTTTTATTGTT
Organism: Mystacides longicornis; assembly: GCA_963576905.1. Taxonomy (NCBI): domain Eukaryota; kingdom Metazoa; phylum Arthropoda; class Insecta; order Trichoptera; family Leptoceridae; genus Mystacides; species Mystacides longicornis. The sequence goes on from OY756434.1 coordinate 22,250,073, forward strand.
TGTCATTGTGTTATTGCTTATGGTATTATCTTGTGATGCATTATAATATGTATAAATTGTAAATTATATTTAATGAACCCGAGTGCCTCGTAAGGGGTCTATGGGGGATAAATAAAGATAAAGATAAACTAAGGCTTTTATTAACATTTGACCGAAACCGAACCGAATTTGTACATTTTTACCTATACTATAATATTATATCGTTTCCTTTCTATACGTCTAGTAAGAGGTGAACGTATTTTATGCAAATGGAGTTTCTCTTTCTTTTCTTGTACAAGAATTCTCTTTTATTCTTCCGGTGCACGTACTCTAGTGGTGGTAACGAAACCATGAATATTATTCTAGCGGACGGGTGATTCTAATGTACCTTCACTCATCCTGGGGTTGTTTGCCTAACACCTGTAAATTTATAAAATAACTACTAGGAATGTATCGGGAATATTTTCCTAAGTAAAATCTCTATACAATTTTCTTCTGTGCGGATGTTCGCGAACATTAAACAAATTGAAATGAAAAAATATGATGTATGTGATAAGGTTGATTTGAGAATGTTTTAAATGCACTGTTATATTGTGACGCTGGACAGTCAACCAGGTAATGGGCGATGACAGTTATTTCTCGTTGTTATTTCCTTGGTGACCATATCAACAAACTATCAAGAAAATATACCCCATTTTCCAGCTCTGGGTCTTTAAAATACACCCTTAAATATTGCTAGAGCTAGATCTCTCCACCCTCAAATATCGGTCTTTTCGATGTATACGATATCGAACAATTCTGAATCATGCTACATTTTTTTTTCAAAGCAATACCTTATACTAGAATTCTGACCCGATATTCAATGTAGCTTTGTGCTAAATCCTCTTACATTATAATAAACTAGCTTTCCCGACAGACGTTGTTCTGTGTTCCTATCTATGAATAAGTATTGAATTCGAATTTGTATGGTGATGAATTAATTATCATTTGACCAATGTAATTCCGAACGATACGTCTGTTTTAAACCATGTATATTCCATCCGCATTCTGTCAATCGAACTAATTGACAATTTCTGACAAAATTTCAAAATTGGAATAAAAATTATTAGGTAAAAAGTACTAATAAGGTTGTCTACGTAGTTTTCTTTAATTTTCTAATTTTCCATGCATTTTTCTTGATTTTTTTCTTCTAAAAGGACATTCTCCTGATAAAAGCCTACACGACAAAAAAGAATTAGCGAAATCGGTCCAGCCGTTTAGGCGTGATGCGATGACATCGGGAAATAGCTCTCCATTTTTATACAAGGTGTCCCAAAAAGTATGGATAATCGGTAAACCAGGGATAGAGGACCCCTAGGGCTATCCAAAAACTTTAATGTATGTTCTACGATTTTTTGTGGTTTTGAGTTATAATTTTTTTTTTTCGAATATTTTCAAAAAACTATATTTTATAATTGGTCACAGAAACGTTATTTATTGAGATACACCCTTCATTATATTTTTTCAAAATTGTTGAATAGTGTAAGTTTTAGATGTAATAATTTGTTTTATCCAATTTGATACCATAGCTTAAAAAATGAATGTTGTATCTCAAAAAACGTCAAATCAGAAAATTGACAAAAATGTTTGAGGGCGATTTAAAAATAGAAGGTTACATAAAACATTTTCCCAAACATTTTTCAAATACTTCCTTATTTCATCTAGTATCTACCCTGTAAATTTAATTTTTCTATTCTTACGGGATCATTAAAAACTTGTCACCTAGATCTCTAGTTTCAGCCATTAGTTAAACCAAGACTCTGGCATTCCAATTTTAAATTCATAAAAAAAACATTTATGCGGTGTCCATACAATTAATTTGGGATTATTTGTAGATAAGTTCAATTATTTTAGTTATAAATTTTTCCACTCTAAAATTAATTACTTATAGCTGGAGCTGTTTTGAACTAGAGTGGTAGAATATTTTTGTTTAGGGTTAAAGTTTGAACTTTTGTTCACAAAATGGATCGCTGAAGCCTCAAGAGCAGTTGAAAAACAAATAATAATTTATCAAAATCTACAAAGAAAACTCTGAAAACTTTCAAGTCTAAATAATAATCCCTTTAAGGATATTTACAAAGGGCTGTTTTGGAAGTTTGTCCGAGTCCTTGGTGATTTTCTATAATTTTGTATATTTACATTAATTACGCAAGATAATGAAAGGTAATTAAAATTGTAATCGCGATAGTAAAGTTGGCCGTTGTCTCTCTAATTTTAATACAGGGATGTTCCGTAGGGTTGCTTTTATAATGCCGATGTTTAATTCATGATGTCCACGGAATGGGGGTGCGAGCCTCGTCGGCCTAATCCCTGCGACACAGTGACGGCTTCTAGATATTATAATACTTTTTATTTTTGAAACCACCACAAATTAGATATAAGTACTATTGAAAAAAAGAATCATTCCATCTATAATATAAAAGAAAGTCGGGTTAGTGCGAACGCTTATAACTCGAGATTGGCTGAACAGATCTTTATGATGCTTGGTTTATTAATTGGATTCTTCTCCGCTTCGGATAACAGAATAATTATTAAAAAATGAAAAATGGATAGCAAATAATATAAAATATAATATTAAAGTAAGTGGACCGGATTTACTGACAACAACGCTATCTGTGAAATATTCAATAACAGCACAATTTTTATTTACTTGACAACCATTGAGTTTCAAACCATTGGTATGTACGCATATTTTTGATAGAATTTATTTCGAGGTTTCAGAAATATTTTTTTTACATTCAAACATATTTCAAATGTATTTTTGTACAAATCAAAATTCAAAATCAATGTTAGTAAGGACCACAGGACAACGTCTGTCGGGAATAGGGATTGCAATCCGGTCTCATTTTGAATCCGGCCGGATCCAACCGGATTTTCGTCAATCCGGCCGGATCCGATCGGATTGAAATAACCTTGATTAATTGACATTTTTAACAATAATGAAGGCTAAAAATAAAACAGCACATATACGAAAGTAATTTTATAAGGGTATGACTACTTTTAAATGGTAAAAACTATAAAAAAAATAGTTTCAAAAGAAAAAAAAATACAAATTAGATTAAGTACGTATTATGAAAGTCAAATTCAAATTTAACGAAAATATTTATTTTAACCTGCTTGATTGATCAAGATTTGAAAAGAAAGATTCTCAGAGAACCGACACCACGATAAAGAAAGGTTCTCGAAAACTCTCCAACCCGTTGTGGAATAAACCATTCGAGGTAGAGTTAGAAACTCAGAATTCGGAGCTTCTGCGATATTGAGAACGGCAGGAAATGGGGTAGCAAAGCAATAGAAGGCGTTACTGGAATGATCACGTCAACAAAACGGATCCGGTGATTCTGGTAGAGGATGAAATCACATCAACCAAAATATCCTTGGACGAGCACTAAAGAGATTTATTTATTTTATTTTCCATTATCAATTACACAACAAACAGTTTACATATATAATTATTTGAAATTACTGCCCCACTAGACAAAGTCTGTTCTGGGCCAATACTACTTCAATTCAAAACAAAGTTGGATGTGCACTTAGACATCCGCGTCCTAGAAGTAATACTTATAACCGGAAATATTCAGAGACACTCCTATATCGAGAATAAATGTTTGAGAAATTATTTCAGTTTTATCCTTGAATATAACTGCACACACAATCTAATGTATACCAGATAACAATCATAATAGTTTTGCTTTTAAATAGGTTAATATATTTTTTGTTGGCTAATTATTGCTTCATGCTCACGCCATTTTTCTACGAGATGCCTTTTCATTGGATATAGTCAATGCTATCAATACGATTAGTCAACACTACTTAACCCCACTTTGGGCACAGGGAGGCAAAAACAGCATTACACTGCGCTCAGTGTGACGGATTTGCCTCCTCTTCTCTTATTACCTTTATGAGTACCTACAACGACCCTGTGGAATTGCTAGGGATACGGATTCGAGTCCGGTCTGTGTCGAAAAATCCCTAAATATGATTAACCGGATCCGATCTCCGGATCCGCCAATTTGTGCCGGATCCGATATGAGCATTTTGATGCCGGATCCGCCGGAATACCGGATCCGGTTTTCCGGATTGCAATCCCTAGTCGGGAAATATAGTATTATAAAGATGAAAGATTATTTGTTTGTTTGCATTGAAAGTACCTACTGAATTTTAATTTGAAAAATTGTCTCACTGTTGGGAAGCTACACTCTCCCCGGGTGACAGTGGCTATTTTCATAATTGATAAGTTCGTATTATAGTTGAAATAATATATTCATATTGAAATTATTCGCGTGTAATTCGAAAGATGCTATTCTTTTTTTTTTTTTTTTTTTTTTTTTTTTTTTTTTTTTTTTTTTTTTTTTTTTTTTTTTACCCATCACGCCGTGTCCCGTAAGGGGTAGGCAGAGAGATGCTATTCGAAATATTATATTGACGAAATATGCCATGATACTTGGTTAGGGGTTTCTACATACGGAAAAAAATGTTAAATTGTCCGTAGTTCTCAACACGGAAAAGCTGGAAAAGAATGAAGTCGTCCGACAGATTTTACTGCTAGTCATTAATAAAAGCATCAAGAATGAAGTCGTCCGACAGATTTTACTGCTAGTCATTAATAAAAGCATCAAGAATGAAGTCGTCCGACAGATTTTACTGCTAGTCATTAATAAAAGCATCAAGAATGAAGTCGTCCGACAGATTTTACTGCTAGTCATTAATAAAAGCATCAAGAATGAAGTCGTCCGACAGATTTTACTGCTAGTCATTAATAAAAGCATCAATACTGAAGAATTTGATAAAAAACACAGTTGCAATAGTTTGAGGTGGTTGTTAGTCCAGTGGCATCGATTGGCGTCTTTCGTTCGTACAGCGTATTGGAGGTCATAGATTCGAATCTCGGTCATGCCGACCATTTCCGCTTTCACGACACAAGCCTTTGCTTAGTGTGAGAGTGGTCAAAAGTGTATTTATATTCACTTCGAGTGAGCACAGAAAAAATTGAACACGTTTTTATTGAATCCCGAATCCGAAGATGAAGATAATTTAGTCTTCTTACGAATTTTGTATAGGCTGCCGAGTTTTCCGAAGAATTCTGTAGTGGCGCTTTTGATGTTCTCATATTTTTTTTTAAATAACGTCGGCTATATGGTTTGAAAATTAGAATAGCAACAAAAGTGTTGAATAACATTACCACTATATACCTAATATTAATATTATTTTAAATTTTGATGATACGCCTCTGAAGAGCTTTTTGAAATAAATTATTCTAAATAGAACTACGCAATAGAATATAATTAGTGTTATTTATTCTACTTTGGAAATACTCTCTAAAATATTAAATTATATTTATTATAATTAAAATAAAACCTTTTAAATCCAAACCTTATACTTTAGGAACGGTATTTTTAAATCCCGCCTATATTTTATGTCTATATTAATCCTCCTTTTTACGTGCTACAGAAATAGGTTTTGGTTATTTAGAATCTAGGCTTACCGATATAATTCTGAGGCTACATATTGACTGGTATTAATTACTAGCTTATACCCGTCTTGCTTTACGTTTTTGATTCCGATTGTCAGGCTTGATCGGTAGGTAATTAAACAGGTTCTAGTCTAGCTTCCCATTGCTTTGTAGACCTCTATAACTGACATAAGCACAGAAAAAGAAGAATGACACTTTAAATGTTTATTAAAATTTTGTATGAAGATCCTAAAAAATTGGGTTTTTTAATTAGCTCTAAATATATTAAAGTTAATGCAGCAAATTGTATTAAAGAACCTTCTCCGGCATTTTGCACGGCTCTGATTCATATCTGACGTAGCATTTGTATTTTGAGCGTGATGCTATGACATACGTTAAAAAGCAAAATAAAAAAACATTTCTGAATTATTATGTAGATAGAGAAGGAGGGGCTAATGCGAGTTTTATTTAATTTCCCAATTAACCACGCAACTTTCTTAATTTTTTCTTTCATAAGAACCTTCTACTGATAAAAGCCAACACGACAAAAAAAGAATTAGTGAAATCGGTTCAGCCGTCTAGGCGTGATGCTCTAACATACGATAGAGCAATGATAAAAGGCAAATTTAAAAACATTTCTAAATTATTATATAGATTGTTTGTTTTGTCATACAAGTTCTTGCCAACAATTTTCGAATTTCTCGGCTAGCTAATCATTTGAAGATTTAAGAAAAGCTTAGAATACAATGACTAATGAATAAAAAATATATATTATACTTACCTACTTAACTTAGATTCTCAAAAATACTTACTTTTAATACTAAGCTATTTGTTTCACGGAAGCTTCTTCATTAATCATGTCCAATATTTAACGGTTTATAATATTGAATTTAAATAACTAATAACTATAAGCTAACTTCATCATAATATGTAATATACCTATATAAAGAATCAGAAGAAGATCCTTAGTGTTGAGAATATTATATTTCTGCGATAGATTTTGGGGATTAGGTGGTACCACTATATCTTAAATGAGACGGTATACGCACCATAACAGCACAACAGCCAATCACCTCAGTAATTCAGAATCGCAGATTGAGCTGGATTGGCCGTGTTCTTCGCATGTCCCCCGAGTGTCTTGAATAGGCAAGTCTTTTCTACAATCCGGATGGGACAAAAAGGCGAGGCAGGCCGAAATTATCAAGCCGCATTCATTGCGGTTATACAAGATGCTGGACTAAGAAGCTGTGCAACTGGCGCAAGATAGAGAGATTTGGAGGAACTTCGTGGCGTCCACATGATCCACACTGGGAGCGAACGCGGATTAAGAAGAAGATATAAAGAATAGATTAAAATGGTCTCTGTTTTCTATACCGCACCATACATACCAAGAATTTATATTATCGAAGAAAGGGGGATGTTTTGAAATAAGCCATGATTTTGTGTAGCCAACTTTTGGGCCCATTAACCTATATAACGACAAATTGCTCAAGATAGGGAAAGAATCACTTTGTCTTTAAATTTCTTCTTCTACTAGATTAATTACTTTGTTGTATCGCCCCAGCATGGGGCGAGTATACAGCCCGTACCATACTCATACAAACGTCCACTTTCAATTTGTTACAGTCTAAATTTTATTTTTCCGTTTTCAAAGGACTAGGACTAAATAATAACCTACTATTTGATGCTAGCATTCCACCAATTCATGATTCTTCTTCTTCGCCCACGCCTTTGCCCCGTTGGAGCCATCCCTCAGAGTCGTTCTTAGCCAACAATCTCTGTGATGCGTCTGCTCTGGTTCCACTTCACTTTCTTGATGTTCTTGTTGATGCACGAAAACTATGGGTGGTTTTCCTGGTCTCCTGGCTGGAGTTTCAATGTCCATAGTTCTCTGGATCATGTTGTCATGACACGCCCATACCATTTTAGTCTGTTTTCTGTAGTCTTTGAAGTTTCCTCCGATATGGGTATTTCTAACTCTGTCGTGTCTAGTTACTCCTTCATCCCATCTGAGCATCTTCATATGTGCAGTGTGCATGTTTTGATGGTGTTTTTGTTTTAATGCCCAACATTCAGAGCCATACGTCATTGCGGGTCTTAATGCAGTTTTTTATACTTGATCCTTGGCCTTAGCTCTCCTGGCATTTTTGTTTCGCAAAACACCACATGGAGAAACCTCCATTTTAGCCATCATGTGTTAATGTATGACATTCATCTTCGTCGCATTGAGGTGATATATTGTTGCCCAGGTATATAAACGAAGTTTTTTTTTACCCATCACGCCGTGTCTCGTAAGGGGTAGGCAGAGAGAACGGATCTCCACTCTTTTCTATCCAAGCATACTTCTTTCGCTTCTTCCACCGACATAACATTTCTCATACAACTTCTCCTATTTCTCTTACTTCTTACCTAGCCTTCCTTGAGGATGGAATCGATGTGTTCGATCCACGTCATTCTCGTTCGGCCGCACTTTCTTACACCTTTCCTTTCAGCCTTATGAATTCTCTTTGTCATTCAGTTGTTTTGGACAATGGTATTCTGCAAGTAAATACATTGGCCTGTGTCTGGTAGGTTATCGGAGGAGAGACTGGTATTTTTTATGATTATCCTATGTAATTTGTATCGGAATCTATTACTATCTATTTTTTATTTCTAATTGAGAATGATTTGGAATTAAAACCGTCACAGCGATCCGCATGTTTATTTTGTTATTTCTATGTCCATAAAATTAAAGCTTCAGGTGTTAAATACTCTCGTTAAACGTGTGGTTATCTACGACTTGAAATCCTTGATCATGAGACTCAATCTGCCGATAATTACGAATAGGCTTCTGAGATAGATTTTGGGACCTAGGGGGGCGTTCAAGTATTACGTAACGCAATTTGGGGGAGGGGGGGGTCTTGCAAAACGTTACTGTGGTTTACAAGGGCGGGAGGGGGGGGGGGTTCGAACAACGCGTCACGAAACGTTTTTTTTCTTAAATAAAAAAAATTGGGAAATAAATCTTCCAAGTTGGGCAACCCTTTTCGTTTATGTTTTACGGGGAATCCTTCGATTGTACTGTACGTCATTTTGTTTTTTTTTTCCGAAGTTGGACACCCTTTTCGTTTATGTTTTACGGGAAATCCCTCGATTGTACTGTACGTCATTTTTGTTTTTTTTTCCGAAGTTGGACACCCTTTTCGTTTATGTTTTACGGGAAGTCCCTCGATTTTTTGTTTATGTTTTGCGGGGAGTCCCTCAATTCTAGTGTATGTAATTTTATTGCTCTGCGTAAAAAGGTTTAAAAAGGAACCTTTTTCGTTTACGTCTTACGGGAAGTCCCTCGACTGCATTGTATGTCGAAATTTTCATTTCGCTCTCCTAAGTTAGCAAACCTTTTCTTTTATTTTTTACGGGGAATCCCTCGACTGTATTATACTTACGTCATTTTTATTTTATTTTCGTTGTTAGTATTCGTTAGTGCTTTAAACACTCAGTACGCATAAACGCAAATTGCTTGTAGTAAGCGTTGTTAAAGTGAGTTTGTAGATACTATAATGTCGTCAAAAGCGGGGGATTTACATAATCAACTTTTGGTATGCATCGGGCGTGTTGACAGGTTCGGAGTAGAGAAGTCCACAAAGAAACTTCTACACAGTGAGACCTTTGCCAGAAGATAACCACAAAGACCAGGACAGCGTCTGATGGACAACGTCTCTCGGGACCAAGAAGCGCTGGTGTGTTCAGTGGCGGATTTACCAGCAGGCTGAGTAGGCTTGAGCCTAGGGCGGCGGATTTTAGGGGGCGGCAATTTTTCCCCAGAAAAAATTATTGTCTTACAGAAATAAAAAATAAATAAATACCTAAATGTTATAAGATTTCACCACTTAAATTAACCTGTCAATGTGAGGAATTTGGCGTTTGTCAATCTGCTAATACTTTTTTATTTGGAGCGCGGTGCGGGAGTGCCTGGCCGATTTTTACTTTCCTAAATGGAGTACTTTGTTCACAAATTCCAATTTTATCTCAAAAGGTGAAAATTTGAAAAAAAAACTGTAAAAAGTTAAATAACTCGAAAACCACTGGCATTTTACCCCTGGTTAACAAAGTTGTTGCAAATTTGCTCTAGTATAACCCCTTACAAGAAATGTATCGAATTACCAGTCACCCTTTATATAATTAAAAAAAAAAAACAGAGAATCATTATTTAGTCTTTTAATTCTAAAATATTTTCTTCCACCTTCTTTTGTCCGTGTAGGGTATCGAAGGTTAGAAGGGCGGCAAATTTGAACAGCCTTGAGCCTGCTGGCGGCAAATGCGTAAATCCGCCACTGGGTGTGTTAGATCGTTGGGAATACTTCTCGCAAGTCAGAGCGACTTGGAGAAACATCTATAGCAGCTATAGTTGTACAGCGAAAGTCAGTAAGTGAGTTGTCGAAAATAAATCAAAGACCATCTTTAGCCGTGACTCCCTGTATGATGGGGAACAATATATTAGTATGGGTCTGGGTTATGGTGATAGCCCGTGGTGACAAAGTTTGTCATTGTCATCACAAAATGCCAGGATACTTTTTAATAAAACATGACGAGGGTGAAAGAAAAGGGATGAACGAATTATTTTCTTTGTGGCTTCTGATAAAAACTACGTTTTCACTTATCATTCTCGTATTATTATTGTTTTATAGGATATACTTATGTACTTATTATTATTAAAATTCCCTTTTTTGTGACGAGGATAAAACTTTTTATGAATTTGAATACTAGCTGATCTGACCTTCTTGCTTTCGAAAACGATGTCTGAATTGTGGAAGAACCTTTGATCAACATTAAAGAGCTCTCGGAAAGAATATGTCAAAAAATGAACAAAAGCAAAACTAAAGCCATGCACAATTGCACAACAACTATTATGGAAACCATGAAAGGTTGGCCCTGGGGCCCCTGGGCAACATTACTAGTATTGAGAACGTCGAAGACTTTATTTATATTCTATTTGTCAGTCTGTTTGCATCCATGTTTTCTACATGCGCAAACCATCTCAACTAATTTTTTAACATTCATCTTTGTCATAACACTAACTTCCATACCATATTTTTTACTAATATTCATATTATGCAGGAGGAGTATGAAATTTCGTACACTTATAATTTATACAGAGTGGGGAATGCTGAGTGTTTGATACACACACTTCGATGTATGACATTGGCACAGACGCATATATTCTTTTGTTTATCTGTGGTCAAATCGAGAATAGATTAATATTTTTTGTTAATAATCCAATCCCAATCCAAACTCCCTTAAGACTCCACTTAGGGGCATAGGGAGGCAACAAGTGCTCTCCATTGCGCTCGATCTTGCGCAACGTTTATGACCTCCTCCCACACCATGTTCAGATTCCTCAGTCATGCTTCGAAGGAGCGGAACACAGTATGAGAGGGTCTTCCTCGTCTTCGGGACCCTGATGGGAGGAGGAACAGCGCTCTCCTCGGCCAACTGTCATTCGGCATCCTTAACACATGTCCCAGCCAATTCCATCTCCTCCACATAATAGTAGAAGTGATGGGCTCACGCTGGGTGCGCCGGCGTATAGAGTTGTTCGTGATGCGGTGGTACCATCTTATACCCGAAATTCTCCTGATGTACTTCGTTTCGAATGCAGATACTTGTTTATAATAATAATACTTCATATAAAAAACTTTTCACATGTCAACATTTCAAATTTGACATATCTATGTTCAAACATATACATTGATTTTATAATTTTAATTTTAAAAAAGAAAAACTTTGTAGGTATGTTCTACTTTTTATTTTGAATACCTATATAAGGTTAAAACGTTTTCGGACTACCGTCCATCATCAGTAACCTAAACTATACTTATAACCTAAACTATACCTCCGTATTTTGAATATCAGTGGTCGCCCAGTGGTTGAAATTCGACCATAACTAATATAAATCAATGTAAATCTTCAAATTTGTTATCGTGAGTAACGTTGTAGAACATTTTAAAATAATTTTAAAAAAGAAAAACTTTGTATGTTCTACTTTTTATTTTGAATACCTATATAAGGTTAAAACGTTTTCGGACTACCGTCCATCATCAGTAACCTAAACTATACTAAACTAAACTATTGGGAGGTATAGTTTAGGTTATAAGTATAGTTTAGGTTACTGATGATGGACGGTAGTCCGAAAACGTTTTAACCTTATATAGGTATTCAAAATAAAAAGTAGAACATACAAAGTTTTTCTTTTTTAAAATTATTTTAAAATGTTCTACAACGTTACTCACGATAACAAATTTGAAGATTTACATTGATTTATATTAGTTATGGTCGAATTTCAACCACTGGGCGACCACTGATATTCAAAATAACGTCACGATTCATTTTTTGTAAATTTTGTTACATGATTTTAGTGAGGCATTTCTTGGAAATTTGTTAAAGTATTTAAAAAGTATAGACGCTGTTAGTATCTAATAGAAGTTTACGATCCTCTTGACAGTACATTAATGATCTCAACCTAATTCTCGTGTTAATAATTATTGTTATATTATGGAAGGATAATCTAACTTAACCCTCGCTCTTATGGGGATGTCAAAGGCGAGTTCATGGATCGGCAATTATTTCTAACGTCTAGGACCTAGGATATGCCAGCAAATACCGCTGCGAACAGTTTAAGGTTCGATACTCACTTGCGCCGCGAACGCGAATTTGATCAAAAGGTGTGTGTACTTGATTCGCAAATGCGTGCATATTTTTGATAAAATTGATGCGACGATACACGTTCGCGGCCCTTAATGGCCATTAGACCCAGACAAATTCAAATTGGCGATCGACTACAAACGAATTCCTCGACAATGTAGAGTAGGGAGAAAATTAACCGTCCACCTTTTATATTTTTATATAAGAGTCATTGTTTGGTTTAAATAATTGTTTATATGTTCCAGTGGACAGTTTTTTTTCGCACTATACATTGGCGAAATCTTCGTTTGTAGTCGAACGCTAATTTGAATTTGTCTACGGGGCTGATCCTTCTAAAAATTAAGGTATTTTTTTCAACCATTTGCGTTTATTTTTTTAAATTCAATATTCCGATTCATGATTCTAGTATCGTTTTGTGAATGATTTGTGTTTACATTTATATACCTATATATGCGCGCGAATTTACTTTCAGGCGTTTTGATTTGCTTATCAATTTCATTAGCTAATCCGTTTTGACACAATTATTGAGACACTCACACATGATTTGACTGGATGGCATTATTTATTCATTTGTTTATAATCACATTTGTCATTGGCCATCAAAATAATTTAAAAGGAAATAAATTTAAAGCGGATAATAAGCAAACATCAATATGCCAGTATCCAGAGTATACGTCATGCCAAATGTCAATAATATAATATTTTTACTGACCAATAAAAGTACATCAAGCAATATAGTTTACCATGATTGTGTAGTTGTGAAAACGAGCGTCGAGGAAAGTCACATGGTGATGGCGAGGTCACTAGGTAGGTACCTAGTTAATAGATAAGGTTATTCGAAAATTGTCTGATTTCCTTAGATTAGTCGGGACATGCTACATAGGATTTATCGAAACGGTTCCGTCTTGAATAAACCGCGCCTCACAAAATTATTACAAACAAATTTATCTCAGGCAGGATTAAAGTTTCTGTATCATTATTATTTGATGGGGAAGGGGGGGGGGGGGAGTTTCAGGCTTGTAGCTAACATATTCATCGATGATCCAACTTATGGAATGATAAGGAATTATAAGTTCGATAATATGTTATAGGTACATCCGGTAAATAACTAACTTATTTGATATCATGGTCGATTGGGTAACCAGTTGCGCAAAAGCATCCTATGATATACCACCAGACCATCGCTCATCGCACGATTGTACGAAGAGCGATGGACGTTCAATCGCGCGATGGTTATTCCAAACTGAGAACATATCTTATAATGTAAAAGAAAGTCGGGTTAGTGCGAACACTCATAACTCGAGATCGGCTGAACATAATATTCTTCCGATGTTTGAATTAATGGATTCTTCTCCGCTCCGGATAACAGAAAAACCAATAAAAAGTTGAAAAAAAAAATGGATAAGAAATGATATAAAATATAATATTAAAGTTAGTATGGAACGGATTTTCTGCGACCCCACCGTCATCTATAGAAAATTATAAAACAACAAAATTATTGTTTAGCTGACAACCATTGAAATTAAAAATATTGATACGTATGTAGGTACGAAGATTTTTGATAGTATTTCTTTCAAGCTTTCAGAAATATTTTTTTATCATTCAAACATATTTTAAACGTATGTTTGTATAAATGACAAATTCGAAATCAATAGTAAGGACTATAGGACAACGTCTGACGGGAAAGCTAGTTATTGTATAAACATGCCCTGGACAGATATTTGGGACAACTAACGACAGATCCAAACATTTTCACAATTTGAACAATCGTCGCGCGATTATCATCGCCCATCGTACAATCGTGCGATCACAACTAATTAGAATGCGGACTAGCTCGGCATTTTCCTTAAAACACTCTAACCGCTCGCGAAATATATTTAATACGACACGTGATAACACCAATCCAACGGCAAGAAATAATACTTTACAATAAATATAATAATAATACTTTGTAATACTTAATGAGAGCTACATACAACTGTTGCTACGAGAAGAAATGTCAATTATCCGCAGTCCCCAGAGTGGTAAAGTAAATTTGATATACCTAACTGATATTACAGAACAATCAAACATTTAAAGATCCTTTTCTTAGCCAGTCGTCCTTCAAAATGATTGATGGGATGCGAGGGGTTTTGGCATTACAAAGCCACACTTGCCAAACGGGTTGGCGAGGACGCCCTTTCACGTTGCCCCATGGGTCAACATTATCTAACGAGGCTTTTTACTCGATGTCTGAAAATATATACCTAATGCGAGTTTTAAAAGAGTTAACAATGTCATCAAGATCGAATTAATCTCTGAGTACAGCATGGAAAACAAAATGGTTAACTACGGTCCAAAAATAAAGTCATTATTATATTCCCCCTGTTCCCTGTAGTAATAAAAATGTACTCAAATATTTTTTATACTCTTTTACCAAAAAAGTATACTGATTTGAAGATTTTACGTAAGAAGTAAAAACGGATAAACCCGCTTATCTCACAGTCATCATTGACATCTGACTGATAAGCGTTTTTTTTATCGGACGAAAGTGCAACGACAAGCCTATAGAGTTCGTTTATGTTTTTGGTCATTCTCTACAGAGATATAGAATAGAAACCGTTGGTGATAAATCAAAGTATTAAAACTACATAAAAAGAGGACAGTTTATTGATTAGCTATCAAAAATTCCCTTTTAAGCCATCTACTTATTATTTTATACCCGTTTCAATTTATTAGAAATGCCGAGAGGCGACCAATGGCTTTAAGTTACTCGGTGAATAAGTAGGTGTCTGCTTTAAGTAATGGAGATTTGTAGGAATTTAAATTGTGCGCTAGCAGGGGAAAGAGAATTAGTCAAAATTTACTCCTATTGCACAAATTATTGTAATGTGTTCCTTTTTATCAAGTGCATGCATTTATAATTGAACCGTTTTTTTTTTGGTTAAAATAACCTGTTCTTTCTTTGGAAGAGGAGAAAATCCGGACTCCCGGGCGCATGTAGACCTACCGACTAAAAATCCCTCCTCTTCATTCACACTGCAGCGATAGTAGCCGTAGATATTGCTTCGCGTATGATAGTGGTGACCACTTACTTAATCTGATATTTTCCGGGACCTTTTACCCTCTATTTCTGAGTCATCATCATATTACAAGTCAGCTGGTCGTCCTGAGTGTGACAGAATCTGTCTATCAAGAATTGGCCTCTACAGCCATACTAGATGGCATGGAAAGCAAATCTAACCCTTTTTGTGCTCCTCATGCTCGTATTCACGGGCAATGGGCATTATTATTACTATCACACTCAAAGATGGTGTGCTTGGCAGTATCCCTCTGTCCGCAGTATACGCACTGATCATTTTGTCGAGGTATGCTTTCAAGCATACCTCCACAAAATGATCCTCCATACTCCGTGAGTATGTGCGTTAAGTGGCACCCGGCCTCCTTAAACTCTCACTTCATATATGGTTCCATGTAAGGAATGATCTAATGAACCTATTTATATTTATCGTCCAGCTCCATCTGATTTTTTCTTCGGGCTTGCAACTTTCTTCTTGTCTCCTTTGCTATCCCTTTTTTAATCTCTGGTTCTTCTCCCATCATTTCCATTCTTTCTTCTATGAGGAGATTTACTGGTGTTTTGCGTGCCGGTAGAAAGCTATCCTCTTTCGAAACACTCTTTATGCTATGCGAATTCTGATCGTAAGTTTTCTATATGAGGATTGCAGGATGTTTTCATATTAATTGAATGCAAGTCCTTTCGACCACACCGCTGCGGCATACAGTGAAAATAACCTTATTTTATCCATGTGCTCTATCAGGTTCTTAGCCCCATTCTTGGTAATCTATTCTGAAAACATCTCATTGGCATGTGCTGTCTTGAAAATGCTACACAATCGGCTTATTTCTGTGCATTACCGAATCTTAAGCTGCCAGAACATTAGTTCTCTACTCAAACACGTCTTTGCTCCACCACCATGTCGTATATTATCATCGATCTAAGGGAACGTTTTTATGCCTCAGATATCTAAGAAACTTTTCTAGAGACAAAAATTCTTTTCCGGCGCTTTCTGCGGTAGTATTAATTCACTCTACTTTGTGCCCCATTCCAGGGGAATAGAGAGGCGGCGAGCTGTGCTCGATCTTATGTAATTTCAATAGCCTCCTCCCAAATTATGTCAAAATCCCTGTTACGAAGGCTCTTCTTCGTCTTCGGGATCCTGTTGGGAAGAAGAACAATATTTTCCTCGGTTCAGTGTTATTCTGCATCCTCTCTCATCCATTGCCTGTCCTCTGCGTATAACGTCGTTCGTGATGTGAGTGTACCATCTAATATCCAGAGAATTTTTGTGCCTGGGCTTGGGTCAGGTGCCATCAGGAATCTCACTCATATTATTTGGCAACGAATACGCATCAAAAAGTTTACATTTCATATCTTTGGTCATGTTATTACGCCACTGTTGCTATCCTGAGACGTATCGGCAGCTCAGACTCGAGGTTATTTGTGTCAAACGAAGACCAACGGAGCATTTTTTCAGTTTAACCATACCAATCTGGAATACCTCTGGCCGATTCACGCTGTTTCAAATACCGAAAGAAAAAATGACTCATGCGCTTTAACCCCAACATCGCAGAATAATAATTCAGAGGGTGAAGAGATTGATTCAATTAATATTTAATGGCGCCAATAATAAGACGATTCCAATCAACTTTAAAACATTCCAATTAATTTTAATTATCCCTTTAATACCCACTCCCAAATATATTAATTTTTGCCTGGTAAAGACACCTATTATTGTTCGTGGACCATGACAGACCTTTATAAGAATACTAAAGACGAATGCTTGATTTGTTAAATAATCTGGATCTCTAAAATTGATATTATCTTATTTCGTTTTTGCCCTCTGAAAACCAATCGTCTCTCTGACTCGACTGTCAAAATCATTGGCATATGTCACATATCTTGGCATCGTTCATATACATGTTTGGACAGTTTTCTGATTTTTATAGGATATAATTTCTCGATACATTTGAAAATCTGGTGTTTTTCATTAAAAAAGGGAATCCTCATTAACCGGCAATTTTGACAATTTGACACGTCACGTTTTGCAAACCAAACTGTCAAAAGTTGAAATATTTGGGCTACACTTTTGAATGCGAGGCGAGGTTTTGTAAAGTATTCTGCAAATAAACAAAAACTCATTCCACAGATTCAACTCGACACTTTTCATTTTAGTGCATTTATGAATAAAGTTACATATTATGTTGTTAATTTAAAGATAAGATACGAATATCGCTATTAAAGGGTGGAGCTGACAAGTCAACCATCCCCTGAATATAGCCACAATAAATACGATCATAATGTTAATACCACAACCTTCATTAAACGAGATTAACCCCCTTCCCTCATCCCTTACACAAGGCTTTGCTTTCTAATAATTAAATTCACGGAATATTCTACTAAATTATGTACTTATTACAATTCTCCTTATTTATCGTTCATTGTATTATTAATTAATTAATTAAGACGCTTATTTTGTTGGTCACACTGCTGTGAACAGACAGTAGCTAACTTCAGAGCGGTGCTTTCGTCTTTCATATTAATTCGTAGCTAGCTTCACGTTTACGAATTTCATAGTAAGTTGTTAATAATAATTATTGCATTACAGCAGTGCTACCAAAGGAATACTCGAAATAATAATTTTAATACCTATTAATTTCTTGCAAAATCATATTATAAGATAACCCTTAAAGAGAGCTAGATATCTATCTAACTTTTTATAATGTACCTTTTTATCATATTCGTACATTTGCGGTCAAGCATCTCTATATACAAAACTGGAGCTCTTTTTCCTTTGGTCATCACATCATGCGTAAACAGCTGGACCGATTTCGTTCATTCTTTTTTTTGTTGCTTTTGCTATTGTCAGGAGAAGGTTTTTGTAAAAGAATAAATTAAGAAAGTTACGCGGAACGTTTAAAATATTAAGAAAACTTAACCTAAGCAACCTTCTTATAGTACTTTTGACAATTATTTTTTTAATATTTCAATTGTAGTATGACATCTGTCAATTGTTGATAATTATAGTGCGATTGTTAGAATTTGCCATGTTAACATAGTTTAAAACAGATGTATCGGTCAGAATTATATTGGCTAAATGTAATAAATTCATCATTATACAAATTTGAATTATTCAATACTAGCTGACCCGCCCGTCGACCTTCGACTTAACCCAGAATAAAAAATAATTTTGACTTATTACATGAATAAAATGCAGTTTACGACATAAAAACTTAATTAAATTTACAATAATGTATTGCATTATACAATGACTAGCTTATACCCGTCTTGCTTTACGTTTTTGATTCCGATTGTCAGGCTTGATCGGTAGGTAATTAAACAGGTTCTAGTCTAGCTTCCCATTGCTTAACAGACCTCTATAACTGACATAAGCACAGGAAAAGAAGAATGACACTTTTAAAATTTTTGTTTCACCGACCTCATAATATTATACGAACCTACCGACTACGGACGTAGCAATAGCTTTCACATGGAGGGGGTCCAAGGGTAAAATCTAACCGCACAAATCATAGCCGTATGCTAAGAGGGGGGGGGGTCCGGTCTCCCAGAACCCCCCCCCCCCCTTATATACGTTCATGGCATGGACGTAGCAATAGCTTTCATATGGAGGAGTTCCAAGGGTAAAATCTAACCGCACAAATCATAGTCGTATATGATAAGGGGGGGGGGTCCGGACCCCCAGAACCCCCCCCCTTATATACGTCCATGCTACCGACATAATTTGCAAGTTTTCATAGAGAGAGAGATAGCTCTGTGGTTTGAATCTTAGCTACATTCCCTAATGTGTGATAATTAATTAGGCTCTCCACCCATAGAGGGTGATTTGAGCTATCTGTCAAACTTCAAAATGGAGGAATCATTTTGCAAATTTTTTCATTAAATCTTTATTTATTGAGAATAATAAGATTTGAATAACATTTATATGTATAACAAATCAATCTATAATTATTTTATTACATTTTGATACCGTAATACCAAGATTCCATTCAACGTTTACATGAGTAATTTTGTTTCCAAAATATGGCTTACTGTCTTTTTAAGAAATTTGTATAAAGATCCTAAAAAAATAGAGTTTTTTAAATAGCTCCAAATATATTAAAGTTAATGCAGCAAATTGTATTTAAGAACCTTCTCAAGCAAATTGCACCGCTCTGAGCAGATTCATGAATCTGACGTAGCATTTGTATTTTGAGCGTGATGTTCACATATTACGATAGAAAGCACACAAACATTTCTCAATTATTATGTAGATTATCGTTGATGCCGGATGAAGTTCGCCGGGTTCGACGGGTTTGACGGGGGTGAAGTTCGACGGGAGCTTGTAATGAAAACAATTCCTGTATAATTGCTTTACCTACTTTAAAAAAAAATCCAAGAAATGGCGGTGTAGTAGGAAATAAGTCACATATGAAGCCTGTTACTTATTGTATATATATATATATATATATATATATATTGTTGGAAGAATAGACCCCGATTAAGCTAAATTTTACTGAATTATTATGGTAAGATTCATAGTAGGTAGGTATAGACAGGACAACGTTTGTCGGAATAACTAGTGAATCTTAATCAAATTTATAATTATTATAAAAAATGTAACAATCTTTTTTTGTAGTCATAATTTCGATAATTCCTTTGATCTACTTGAGTACTTTGATTGTATTATTTTGACATATGGAGGTACCAAAAAATGTGTATGTAAATACCCAGGGGCAGTGTTCGTGCGGTCAAGACGAAACTAATTACGATAATGTAATGTTTGAGAAACAGGCACTCTTTTTGTTTGTGTCTAAAAATTGTTTCATCGAGTATAAAACAAAAAAAAAACAAAAAAAAAATACGAAATTATAACCTTGCGTTCAAGGTTGTCAATTTTGACTCTATAATCGGAAGTTTTAGAATCAAACCCGGTCCTAACCTGTTTTTTTAAAGCATCACGTGATGAGATAAGACAAGAAACATGTGTCTTTTTCACTTTATATCGAGTGAACCCAGAAGTAATTTTTAGTCGTTTTATCAATTTCTGCAAAGGGCTAGGGTTGATAGGGAGTTACTGACTAATATCAAGGTCCGGAAGGTGTCCTACTTGGGTCATGTACTTAGAGGGGAAAAATACTATTTGCTGCACTTAATTAGGGAAAAAGGGTCGATGAGGAATGGGCCGACGGCAGATATCCTGGCTCCGAAATATTCGTGAGTGGACGGGGATCACGAGTATAGAGGAACTGTTTCGTGCCGCACAAGACCGGGATGCATTCTCCAGAGTGATAGTCAACGTTGGGGCGACCTGACACGGCACAGAAAGAAGAAGATGGTACATTGTTATGCAATGAAGAGATATTCCTAACAATGTTTGGCTAGACAATTCTAGTGGTCGACCAGTGCTTGATTCAAATTATAAGTTTGAACATTATTAAGGTTCCATTGTCAAAAACTGAGCTAGCGCTATTTCAAAATTTTCTTTCAAAAACAATGACATGAATACGACAAAATTTAAAATGTTAAAAAAAAAACAACAAGAACAAAAAAATGATAAAACTATACTATATCTATTCTTTCTCTCGTGTTGCCC
Organism: Mystacides longicornis; assembly: GCA_963576905.1. Lineage (NCBI taxonomy): Eukaryota > Metazoa > Arthropoda > Insecta > Trichoptera > Leptoceridae > Mystacides > Mystacides longicornis. Next base: position 22,270,857 of record OY756434.1, read on the forward strand.
AATTCTTCATTACAGTCTTTTTTTTATCTTGCCACAATTTTTATCCAAAAAGTCCAATCTTCATTATTAAATAATTCCACCGAAATAATAAAACTCTCCTAATGTATGTTTAGTCCCACTTAGCATACTTGACTTGTTGTAGATCCATACACGTCCTGTGTGAAGCATCGTCGGCCAATTTTTGTAAGATTCTCTCGTAGGTAGGTTCATAAGGTACATTCAATAATTGAAAACTACTAATTTTTTTTTCCGGGTTCTCTCTTGTGGTCAATAATTTCCAACTTTTTTCTCTATATTTCATGTATTATTCTATTTCTACTTGTTACATACATGGGATTTTTCGACATGTTGAGAATTCTCATGATTAAGAGTTTCGGAGACAAACATTACCACCTAATGGCGAACGTTGTTAACGTAAAGTGATCACACTAAGCCAGTCTTCGAAATAACAGTAGAAGACGGACGTGAGCCCGTAGTGGTTTGTTCCATTTGAAAGTCGGACATTAGTAATGAATTGTTAGAGACATTAGTTGTTATTTTTTCTGTAAGATCTAGTCCTGAAAAAAGGTCACAAGAATCTAGACATATTAATAAATAGTTAATACTTATTAATTTTAAATGGTTTTTCATAGTGATGTTTTTCATTTCATGTTCATGTTTTCTTATTGATGTTTTTATGGTGTATTTGTTGCAGGTGTCTGGCACAACCACGATAACGCGGTAGCTCTGATGGGCGCCGGGAGAGGGGGCCGATAGTACGTGTGTGGCGGGGGGCGCGGGAGTGCGGGAGGGGTGGCTGCCAGGAGGCGCTCCCTGGGCCAGGCCTCCACCATGGGCCGCGGGGACAGGAGGTCACCACACCATAAACCAGAAGGTAACTTATCTAGTCATTACCTTTCTATTTATACTTATACAAACTAGCAGAAAAAACCGTGTAGGAGTCATCTGAATTGTGCCTTTAAGGTATATTGTAAAAAATTTAATAGGTGAAAAGCACCGTCTAAACTTCTAGCGAAACCTACGCGATTGCTGTCTCTTTCATTTGTATTTAACAGGCCGGAATGTAGGATTTCTGACGTCACGCGCATAGGCGGTGTAGTCTTTTAGGAACTGTTTATTATTCACAATTATAACAGGTGTATAATGTATAAAATATTGTAAAATTGACAAAAAATTGGCTAACACCGTATATTTATATCTATAATATAAAATAACGAAAACAATAATTGCAAAAATATTGAATTATTTGGATTTTATCATGAAATTTTTAAGGCGTCCTCTTCTGGCCTGTTGATTGTCATGAATAATATTTTTTTTTTTACTTACTGAATACACAATAATAGTATGAAGTACAATAAGAAAACAATAGAAAAACGCGAAAGAGATACAGTAAATTTTGTATGTATCTGTGATTCCTGCGTAATTGCTGTCCCTCTTTCGCATAGGTATACGAAAGACGGACCGCAATATCCAGAAGCCGCTATACCGCCTATTCGCGTGAGGTCACAGATAGGCTGAGCTCTGGCCTGCCTATGCGAAAGGGACAGCAAATCTGAACGGCCTCGCTTCTAGCCGTAACAGATGCGACAACCGTAGCTCTATGTTTACTGTTTAGGGGTTTATTTTGCAAAACAAATCACGAATGAATCAAGGTTTGTAGAACTATTGAATGAACACTGAACACTTTGTGTTTTTAACCCAAAATTTGGGCTAAGAACACAAAGTTGTTCACCCTGGACATATAAATTGACTTGTTTACCTACATAGGTGCCTACAATAATGAAAAACAGAAAACTATCTATAGTAATTAAGTATGGCTGTGAAATAATATTTCCAAAATTTAGAATACCCACTCAAAATGGTATTGAAATAATATGTAGCAATGTCTAAACTTAACTTGGAGGCAAATTTCATTTCGCGTTTGACTGCTAATAATAACGTTCTTCCAATACATACCTTCTATGTATTATGTTCGTGGAGTCGCGAATTTTCGTGGATCAGACTGCGTAACTAAGTAGTGATTCGGAACCTTTTGGAACGCGAACCAAAAATACACATTCAACTCGGACGGCTTAATTTTGTGCCCAGTGTTAGTTGTAAGCTTATATGAATATCGACTAATGCTGAAAAATTTAGTCTCCTGAAAGAAACGGATAGGTAATAAGTTTAAGTTCAGTTTTTTTTCAAATATTATTATTGGTCCACATTACTATACGGTGTGGAGACTTGGTCCCTTAAAGTTAATATGATGAACCGTACATATATAGGCATTTGAAATGTGGCTCCACCGCAGAATGTTCCGTATTCCGTGGACCGATATGGTGACTATCACGGAGGTGTTGTGAAGAGTTTGACTTGAGAGAGAATTGTTAACCACCGTCAAGAGAAGGAAAATGTCCTACCTGGGACACATACTTCGCAGTACCAAATAAAAACTGCTTCACGTAATAATGAAAGGGAAAATAGATGGAAGTCGAGGTGTGGGTAGACGGCAGATGTCCTGCCTGAGGAACATCAGACAGTGGACCGGGATCCACCGGGTGGAAGAACTATTCAGATTAGCCCAGGACAGAGAAGCCTACGCCATAGTGGTAGCCGAAGTCGGGGGACCTGACATGGCACATGAAGAAGAAGATGACCTGGTTAACTTCGTACCAACTATACTTAAGCCTATCAACTTCATTTCGAGTCACTCACAAAAAAAAAGATTCTTTGTTGTGAGACATTATTTGGCTGATGGGAGTAAACTCTGTATGGGAAATTATTCCATATTTTACCACCGTTTAAAACAAACTTATACGAACTAAAAGTATCCAATCCAGCCATTCCCAAGTTTTAACGAGCTACACGCACAGCTTATCACTTTTACATTCTATAAGATTACAGATTGAGTAGCTGTCTATTGCAGCTTCGAGATTTTCCAAACCATAATGGTTGAAACCTCTATGGAAGGAAGAGATCAGTTAAATGCAGCACTGTTAATATTTTTGTGCAAATTTCAATGTAAATAATATATTATTGGCGTTCTCAACTCCCTCTACCACTGACATTTCAAAATCTGACATTGATTTATTACATAATAGATGTAGCAATACCGATAGTAACAGTAATTAATTTCACTTTATGATCTATCTATACCGGTGTTGCTCTACGTCCTCAAAATCTTACACAATAATATCGAAGATATAGGTGAAAATTGTTTGTCCGTCTTTTTTTTTTGGGTATGTAGGAATTATTCATTCGGAGGTTGAGTAAAATGGATAAGGTTTGTCTATATGCTGGTACCTACTTAAAAATAAACTTAACATATTATTATGTACTGGGTAGTTTTTTTTTTAACTGTTTAAGAATGGTATTGGTAAATTTTACTGCACAGAAGAGAAGGATGTTGAACATCAGCTAGTGAAACATTAACGAAATTAATGGTTGAGAGAGAAGATATTGTGAGAGATACAGTCCAAATTGTGGCACCTCTTAAATGGAGCTGTGCTGGAAACGTAGATAAAAAAAACAGATGACCGGTTGATCAAAAGAAGTTTGCAAAATCACAGGGCGGTTGTTGACAGAACAGAAACTATGGAAGTCTGGAAGGGAGGGCTACGTCCAATACCAGTGATTCTTAACCTGGGTTCGGTGAGTCAGTTCGTGGGTGGGGTGGACTGTGGAGGTCAAGACACACACCCGATTCATATTTCGAACTTATCACTGAACCCCTATTCAAATTAAGAAGGGTTCAGTGAATTCGCATATGAAACTGTTAAAGGTTAAGAACCACTGCTATAGACGGATGACAATATTGGAAAGTAACCGCGAGTATTTGGCTATAAATCGTTCTAATATAGCGTTAACCATTAAACTCAAAACGTTACCAGCAATGCTATTCACCAAAAATATTAGTTCGAACTGGTCGCAATTATTAATTTTATTAACGGAAATTATATCCCTAAAAAAATAATGTTTAGGTAAATGAGATTAATTCCAATCACATCCTTTTTTAGTAACTCCACCCAAGCTGTAAATTATATTCGGATTTATTATAAAGGACTAGATGGAACTTAAAGTTATATAAATGACTTAATAAAGTATAATATTCTATAATTAAACGATGATTTCAGTTTCGTATGTTTAGGATTCGCAGAGTAATCGATTCAGTTTTTTTTGTGAATAACCATGCTGATCGAATAATTGGGCTAGTACGAGTTTTATCGAAAGCTTATTGCACGCTAATAAGCGCTTATTAGCGTGCAAATAGTGTTCTAACATCAAACAATCGAATCGCTCGATCATTTTGAATGGTAATTTTTTCGAAACTCTTTCGATGATCGTGTCGATATTCGATCATCGAAGACTTATACTGGGTGTACAGATATATGTATATTACAATAATTGTTTTGACAAGAGGTATAAAAATGCCGTTCACCAGCTGTACCTACTCTACATACAATTTTGAATCCCGGGTATGAAATCTAGTATAAGTTTCCCTGTAACTCGAATAAACTTACTTATTGGAAAGGTACTTTGTCTCATAAGCAAAGAATCAGTTACGGAACACCGATTTCTCGAGTATACAAATCTGCTCTTGTATATTTTTGGTTCGTATTTAATCTAGTTTTTCCAATTTTTTTTTAACCTTTAGAAGCATCTCTAGTCTTCACAACCAAGAAACTGTAATAAAATACAACGAACCTTTTTTGAACCTAGTTAGTCTCAAGAATATCCAAGAGGTGATCCTTTCTGAAGAAGAATTATTTTGAAGTAAATCAAATTGAGAAGGATGTTTTATATGAATAAGAATGTGCAGTTTACTAAAACTAGCTAAGGGCCAATCTTTCAATTTGTCTCTTAGTCCGCTATTGGGAGGTGGAACGGCCCACTAACTTTAAAGGAGTTTAATGCTCCAATAGGCGCTATTGGACAGTTGAAAGATCCGTTTTTTTTCTCTCTAACGCGGCATTAGTGAGTTAATCATCCATTAAAACTTAATGGGTTGTTTAATTGTCGATTGAAAAATCGGCCCTCAGAATGTAAATACATTAAGCACCTTCATTTTGAAGGTATTTTGACTGAACGTGAACTCACTCAAAGTGAACACAAAATACACTCTTTTGTAGTAAGCTACTTAAAGCTTGTGTCGTGAAAGAGGAAGATGACGACCTCCAATGCGAAAGAGTACGAAAGCCGGCGTCGTAACCACCATCAGGCTACCAACCACCTAATTACCAAATTGTATGCCATTGTAGGTATCAATCAGTTATGCCCCTACCACACGCTCCGTCTTACCTGTGGTCTTGCCTGCGCAAGCCTGGCTTGTCAGGTAAGACGGAGCGTGCGGTGTACTATTTTATACCAACCACAAGCTCCGTCTTACCTGACAAGCCAGGCTTGCGCAGGCAAGACCACAGGTAAGACGGAGCGTGTGGTAGGGGCATTAGTTTGTTATTTAAAGGGTACCAAATTAAACAATACCACGTCAAGAACTGCGGACATTTTGACATTTCTTTCCCGCTACAGCTTTATGTAGGATCTTCTGAGCAAGTATCATTATTCCTCTTAGGTTGAATAGGTAATTATTTTAAATAAAACATTGTAAATAAAACAAAAAAAAAATTACTTAAATAAAAATACCTCGATACGGGTGCAAACCCAGTGAGATATTTTTAGGTTTTTACAAAAGAACAAAAATAGTGTTAATATTATTATATTATGTACTTCAAACTGTTATGTTTCAATAAATAATTTATTATTATTATTGTTTATTTCATTTTTTATTACTACTTTATTGGCAGAGGCCATTCGTTCACACGACCATCTTCAGTGCCACAAATACTAGAACTTGTGGCACTGAAGATTATCGTGTGACCGAAAGGCCTCTGCCAATAAAATAAAAAGTGGAATAAACAATGTTTTATTTAAAATTATTACCTATTCAACATGGGATTTCACAAAGTTTCCGCCAAAAACATCAATAATTTTTTTTTCCTCCTAGGTATTTCCAGCGGACGCATTTGATTTTTAATATTAACGAGTAAGTAGCAACGAATATGAATAACATCTTTATATAACTATAATTCTATAATTAATTAATTAATATGGATTAACATCCCAAAATAGTCTGAATGTAGTGTTTGAGTAAAATGTTAAAAAATTCGTAGTTTTTAATCTTCTTAAAAAACTACATGTTTCAAATAATGTAAATTATGTAGACCCATTCATAATTTTTTTTCTAATGAACAATGTGACGTTTTTGAAAAGACGTTTTTAAAAAAAAAAAATACTACGACTTCACAATTATAACTTATTTTAATTAAAACACGCCCGTGCCTAGATCCAAGGCATTAAAATACTTAAATATTACCTAATGCCCTGTAGCAGGCATGGGAAGACCCGAGAGAGGCTGTAGACAAGTCTTTAATTTCTCATCACTATTCTTTTTGACACCTGGATTCCGTAACACTTCCCCTAAAATTTCCTTTCAACAAAAATTTTGAATTTCGAAGGTAATGATCGATGTGAATATACTTGCAAGTTTAGTTATCTATTGATGCGAGTGATTTCAACCAAGGGAGTGCTATTGTTCTTATAATAGCCGCCACGGCGAGACCTTCTCAGAGGCCAAATTGATCGACTCTCGGGCTATTCAAGAGGAATTATAATAATTTGAGCGGATCTTTTCTCGTACATTCTCAGAGAAGTATAATCTTAAGCGAAATAGTTGAAGAATTGCTCTCTCGAAAATTTCAACCAATTCCAGACACGCTCATGCTCTCCGAGCCTTAGAATTTTGAAAATGTTGTAAGTTATTCAGTATGAAAATCATGATATCGAAAGCCTTGGCTTAATCCAGGTTTTTTTCCATTCTTCTTTGTACTTTGCCATCACTCTCCAGCTTTCAATATTAGCTGTGAATCAATCGCATTCCTGGTATTTTTAATCAAAGTGAATTTTATATGATAAAATGCAACGTCCGATAGTTCGACTTTTAGAATTCAAAATAATTTCAAATATGGAATACTATTGATAAAAGAACAGTCGTAGATATATTATTTTGTTCTTTAAGTAGCAAAATTTGGTACCCGTTATTTGTGTCAGCACCCTGTCGTGTTCCTAGTTCCTATATTCAGTTTGTTGACATTAATTTTAATACCACCGCGCCATTTTAGGGTTGAATTAAAAAATAAGTCATAAATTTACTTTTTGTCGAAAAAATACTTGAATTTTAAAATGCTAAAATGAGTCGGATGATGTTCGAAAAAAAGATTCCATATTTAAATAACGGACGGAAAAAAATGCGGAAATATCAAAATAATACACCTCTTTTCATTATTTTTCTCTGGGCTTAAAATATGTATGTAGGCGAAGGAAAGAGTTTTTATTAAATCCTTTCAGCGTTATAGAAGAGTAATGATGATATTTTTATCGATCGCATTTATTTGCATTTCGGGTTCAACAAAAACTTGGGCATACGACATAATGTGGTGATATAATGATGAATAACATTTGGTGTTCCTCAAGGAAGTGTTCTGGGACCAATATTATTCTCAATTTATGTCAATGAACTACTTAGATTACCTATTGAGGGAAGAGTGTTGTGTTTTGCTGATGATACAGCGCTTGTGTTTGTGGGAGAGGATTGGAAAACTGTATATGACAGATGTCAAAGAGGTATGAACTGTGTTAAGTCTTGGCTGGATGATTCATTGCTTTCTCTGAATGTTGAAAATACCAAATATTTGAAATTTAAAATAACAAAGAGAACTGGTCCTGATGATAATTTTGAGTTAAGAGTGCATTCTTGTGGTGGTGTGAATGGTTGTGATTGTCCTAGGTTAATTAGAGATTCATGTATCAAGTACCTCGGTATTCTGATAGATGATACATTATCATGGAAGTATCATGTGGAGGCACTCAACAATAAGATCAGAAGAGCATCATATATTCTGAGATGTGCTAGAGGTTTTCTAAATAAAACAACGCTTAGATCTGTGTACTATGCGATTATCCAATCTCTGCTATGTTATGGCATTGTAGGTTGGGGAGCGTGCTACAGTAGTACTCTCAGGGTCTTACACATCTCACATAAATGGGTTATTAAGATAATGTTCAGGTTGCATGGACGTTTTCCGACCTCTCAACTGTTCAATGATTTGAAATTTTTGTCTGTGAGACATTTGTACATAAGGAGGGTGTTGCTACAATTCTATAAGGTTAAGCTGGATTGGAGGAGGTCGCAACAGGGTAGAGTCACTAGACAAATGTTTTCTTTGAATTATGATGTTCCCTTTAAGAACACAATATTTGGCCAGCGACAGTTCGTATACACTGCGCCCAAACTTTTTAATAAATTGTCTGTAGAGATTAAGCAAATCTTGTGCTTCTATAAATATAAACGTGCCTGCTCTAGTTGGGTCTCATCTATTCAGTTGGAGGTTTTGCAGGGCATCTTGGGTTTTGTCCCATAAAGTATTTTGTTTAGTTTGTCTTTTTTTTTTTTCTCTCTCTTCTTTCTTCTTTGTACTGTTGATTTGATTGATGTTTGTTGGTCCAAAGAGTTTGTGACTGTTGGGTTAGGCTTTGTTTGTGGACTGTACGCATTTGAGTTGGTGGTTGTGCTGTTGTTCGTGTTTGTATGTTCCTTTTAATATTCTTTTTTTGTGAACTGTATATAATGTTTGCCCTAGTACAGGCTTGGCCTATTTGGGCAGCAGTTAAATTTGTTATCTATTATCATTGTATTATTATGTTTGAATAAATAAAATAAAAAAAAAAAAAAAAAAAAAAAATGTGCGTTTTATTTCCAATTCTCCATGCATAGGCCTTTGCAGGTACTTACAGTCCTTTACAGTCAGTATTATTCTAGACAAACCTGATGACAGCTGCCTTCGAGTATTCAAACCTTTTTTACTCAAATTCTTTATGTATGCTGAAAACTTGAATAGAAACGAACTAATTTTCCTTTGATCGGCTCCAAGAGGCATTAAAACGGATTTACAGACAGGTAAACATTTGCAGAAAGTTTGAAAATCAACCAGTAACATAAAAAAAAAAAAAATTGAAAATGGCCATATCATTAATCTTTTACTAAGCCCATTTCGGTCAACTCTTGGACACAGTCGTCCTCCATTTTCTTCCATACCGTTCTATGGGGTTTCTGGACTCAACGTACTTCACGAAGTTGTCCTTCTATCGCAGTTGTGGTCTCCGTACGCTCCCGTTTGTCGTTCTGGGCCTTCAAGTTTTTATCCTCTTCGACCAGTTTTCTTCTTGATCACTAGACATAATATGATCTTTCACCACCATTTGAGATGTCACATACGTTGGGCAATATATATCTGACTTTTGTTTTCTGCCATTTAGTTTCGTTTCTCACTCTAGCTGTCAGGGTTACTTCCAATTGGCTCTTTCCATAAATCTTTGGGTAACTCTTATCTTTTCGATGCTACGCTTGGTCAGTGTCACATTTTTCAGTTTCCAGACCATATTTATTATGTTGCAACCGGTACAATGCACATCTTATATAGGTACTTTACTATTGAGAACAATCTATATCTTAAAGAAAATAAGTGATATAGGTACTTAATGCTATTACATTGTTGATACAACTCAAAACTTTGGTTGAAAGTCTTTTCTTGTTTATCCTAGCGCTTAATAATAATAGTTTTATTTACTTAAAGTAGTTAAAGCTAGTAAGAACTGCCTTTGAAACAGCGCCAATTTTGTGTACTACATATTCTATCCTGATTTCTTCTACTATAGCCCTAGTATAAGTTTTCGATGATCGAATATCGAAACGATCATCGAAAGAGTAACGAAAGATATTCATACTAAAATGATCGAATGATTCGATCGTTTGAATTAAAAACACTATTTGCACGCTAATAAGCGCTTATTTGCGTGCTATTAGCTTTCGATAAAACTCGTACTAGCCCCACAGATGTCCTTTTTTCTTCTTCAAATTCTTGTTTTTTTCGTTGTTTTCAAAGTTTATTATGTGATGAAATACTCCCAATTGGATTTGTGAAATATAAAACTGCCTCGTTAGCCCAAATATTATAGGGTATGGACGATTCAATCCCAAATCATCATGTAACATGACTCCTGTTAGGTTTGAAATGTGTGGTGGGTTTTTGACTTACTTATCCTTATTTATGAATATAACTGCTTTTCTGATTATTTGCCTTCATTTCCTTATTACGTTAATTACTTAAATGACCTTATTTATTTGACTGCTATATATGTGTAGCCGTGGGGTTGCCGGCTAAGAATAGCACCCCTGCTCTTTTTGCTGGTTTTTCGAGTATCCTGTAATAGGCAGGAAATCGAAAAAATTAGATCGGGAGCGTGAGGTTGACCACTTCATTTCCTTAAACCTCCACAGGTCAGAAAAGGCACAAGGGATAATAAGCCCCAGGGACGCTTGGACCCCATCAGGGGGAAGGATGTTCAGGCAGCTAGTATCTCCTCTGTGATGGCGCAAGATTGAGCGCAATGGAGAGCTCTTGTAGCCACCCTATGCCCCTAAATGGGGTTTGAAGGGAGAATGTATATATGTGTAGAACCATTGCAGGTTCTTGGGGACTAACAATCCAGAAAAGGAAAGTTTGTAAAATACTGGGTGCTTACATAAGTACAAATAAAAAGTAAGAAAGAGTTGAATGCGGAATTCAAAACATGTAATGTAAAGATCCAATGCACAGTAGAGAGTTATTTAGTTAGAGTAGGCTTTATTTATGAATGCATCTAAAACTGTATGGACAGGGCAGATACACAGTAGAGAGTCATTAAGTTAGAGTAGGCTTTATTTTTCTAGTTAGAGCACCTATCCAGAGTTTTGAATAAGCTGACCAAGTGTAAAGTGATGTCCAATGGAACGCTGCAATGGCGTGAGTAAAAGACACCGTTTAAATTGTGCAGTATTCCCAGAGCTAGATTTCTCTACATAGAGCTTGAGCCAGAGAGCTTACTGCTGTTCATAATACAGGACCCAGAAATATCACTCTAGCTTGATCAACTTCAGTTTGAAAATTGGGTGCCTTTAGACACCGTCATTTTACAGTATAATATTTTCTATATTCACTCCATTCCTACACATATATTTTTAAGTGTCCCTTAAGCTTGGACTGTTAATCACATACTTACCTAATATATTCTTTAACTATCTTTCACACTAACCACAATAATTGTCACCTATTTTGGCTTTGGATGGTGCTTTCTTCTTCACTTAAAGTCTGCAGCAGCCATTGTGATCATTCTGTCCCCGTTGTTCTCTAAAACGATAGACCTCAACAAGTTTTTTTCCAGTGGCATTACATCCAAAAAGAATGATGATGACAATGACGCTTTTCCATTATGAGTATTTAAATCCAATTAGAAATCATAAAACAATTAATTTACTTCTTATTATTATATCATTTAGTTTTTGATGAATCGCTGCAGATTTTAATGATAACAAGCTGGAAACATTTATTGGATACAATGTGTCATCTACGAACAAAAAGTAGTTCAGATGGTTTGAATTTCTTATGGGGCAGGCAAACAAAACATGTTCAGCCGACTCCTCGTCCATGCCACATTCTCAGAATGGAGAAGAGCACAGGCCAATCTTATAAAGGCACGCGTCAAGTCTGTTATATCCAAACTTCAATCTAGTAATGTTCTTAATACTATCACGCGATGAATTCTCGTCAGAAAACCAAGAAATCTTAGTAACCTCAACTAGAGATGGGCATTATAACGACAGCTGATAAAAATATTAGATAAATAAAAATAACGCCTCTAACGTTATTAATATTTAACGATATTTATAAATAATAGTTGAATAAAAATAATAGTCAGGGAAATAATAGCCTACCCCTATTATGTATATGTCAGGTAATATTAGCCGAATGAAATAGAAATATGTATGAAAATGAGAAAAGGACAAAATTTTGGAAACGACCTTTTTTTTGTTTTAGTAAAAAGTTAAGTTTCCAGATACCAAATGTTTAAAATAGCTTTCAGCTTTTAATATTAACGTTATTTTCAATTAACGAAATGGCTATAACGTTTTTGAATTTAAGCCGTTAGTCCCATCTCTAACATCAACTAGTTGATATCGTTTTATTTTTTTTTACAACTCATTGCATGCCATATAAAATTAAAAATTGTACTAAGTTTTAATCTTTAGAAGTTCATTTTATACGAATTTCAGGTTTTTTCGTTAAAAAATATACATATATAGTCAAGTTTTTTTTTTCAAACATTTTATTTACTCTTTTTTTTAAATAAAGTTCTTCTTCTTTGTTACGCATTTAGGTATTTTGTGCTTGAACAGTCTCATAAGTAAACATTTCTGATGACGATGATGGTTCGCCTTGCTTATCCTTAGGTAAACATATTATCGATAATAACATGCTTGCTTAAAGAATTAAACAATAGAAAAACAATTAATTAGTAGGTATTGCTGCCAAGTTACAACATTAGAAACTAAATCATTAAAAGCAGCTAATAATACTATGTAAGGAATAATTATCGTAAGCTTGTTTTAATTCCACATAGCTTTTTGCTTAGCTATATTGTTCGCTGCTTGTTTCAGCTCTTCACATGGATCATCAAAAATGAAAGGACATTTGGATTTTTCGAAGCATTTCATATCCATATTTGGGGTACAGCATCTGACTATGGCACTCGCGCAGGCGTTTTCGCCATCATCAAATATATCGTCTTCGTCGTATGATGGCGCTTCGGTTGTTGTGGTAGTGGCCGGTCTTCTTGTTCTTAAAGTTCTTGTTGTTGTTGTACGTGGCGCAGTTGTTGTTGTACGTGGCGCAGATGTTGATGCAGAAAATACGGCACCTGCATTGGATTCGAGATTGGACACATCATCGTCATCGTCTCTAAACAATGGAGGATGATTTATTGGTTCCCTTATAGGGGGGATGTTTTCTAAAGACACGCCTGTTTTTGTCCGATTGTACGCATTATAATTAACCAAAGATGTTTCATTTTCTCCTTTGATTCTGCTTTCAAAAACAAATGTCTTGTTCGGGGTTGTCGCGGGTTTGGATTCTGGGCAATATGGCACTTGTATGATTATGAATGGCCCGACTGTTAATGGCTGCTGTTGATATGGATGCTGTTGGTAAGGAGGGTAATATTGAACGTTCGGCACTGAACTTGGATAGTAATAGTTGTTAATAAGAGGCTGTTGGTGAGAGGAAGGATTTAGAAAAGGAATCGAAAATGGTATTTGCGGAGGTTGATAATTGTAATTCTGTGGTGGTTGATAATTGTAGTTCTGTGGCTGTTGATAATTGTAGTTAGGTGGCTGTTGATTTTGCGATTGCTGATATTGTGGTTGTTGATTCTGCGGTGATTGATACTGTGGCTGTTGATTCTGTGGTTGTTGATTCTGCGATTGTTGATATTGTGGTTGCTGATTCTGCGGCTGCTGTTGATTGTTAAAAGAATTTTGTCTAGAAGAACTATCTTGAGAATAATATGGATTGTTGTATTGATCCGTCCAGTCTCTTCTATTTCTCATTGCATGTCTTCTCTTTACCACAAATCTCCCTTTTCGTCGATTTCCTCTGCCATCATCTGTCTGCAGCAAATGATCTTTATATGATTTAGGTTCATCTACATGTGTGCCGTGGGCGTCATCATATCTTTGGTTGTCTCCAAGTACATAGCTTATTTCAACTATGACTAGGAATATCAGGAATATTTCAATGAATTGTGATTGCACCTTCATCTGAAAAAAAAATAAAAAAATATAAATGAGAAATTTTTCTCCATATTATTTTGCTATGAAAAAGGTAAAAAAATATCGTAAAAGCACTAAACCAGAATAAATATCGATCAAAAAGGTGATGTCTGACTGACATCTAGAGATACGTAACTAGACTGAAAGGGAACTGGGTAGTTTTGTATTTCATTTTACTCCTCGAATAAGCCTGTGGATAACAAGAGCAAACAATAAATGCCTCTGATTGTTGATAGACGCAGGACTTTCCTCATAGCGCTTAGCTTAGCCTAAGTTAGAGATAAGCATAGCGCTGAGATTCCTTAAGATTGCCTAAAATTTTCTAAACAAGATTCTTTGGATGATCCTTTAAGCACATTCTTCATGTCAAATATTGATTATTTCTGTGCATACTAACATTGTCTATTTGTGGCTATATTAATGGAAGTCGGAGTAGTGATTAACTATTTTGACACAAATAATTCTATGAATATTTTACAGAAGTTACAGATACACGCATACACAAAAACAAAAATGTAATTCCAGGACAAGACACCACACAAAAACGTACAGGGCGGACTGGAACCAAACATCAATATAATTAATTGTCTCCTAAACAATTCCAGTGTGGACGAAAAATGTCCAGCTACAATGCATTACCTTCCCTTATCAGCCTTTGGATTGGAATGAAATAGTGATAATTAGTGGGAGAACTGACTGGCTTAAACCTATCTCTACCTCTTCTGTTCCGATTCGGAAGGTACATGAAATCCGATCATCTCTAAGACCTGAGGAGCATCTACTAATCCATGTATCAGTTTATAAAGAAACTAGCGGTCTGCCCCAGCTTCGCACGGGAAGATAGGTACCTATTTAAAAAAATAGTTTTCGTAAAGACCCCTATTTTTTTCAATCTTCTTTTAATCTGGAATAATATAGCATTCTAATGGTCCCCTCCCGTATGGCTCGTAGTCCAGTGACGCCCTATATCGCTGCCTAGCTAGATGAGCGGGGTGAGCCACGATCACTCTTGATATCTTTCGAATGGAATGTCCGAATTGAATAATTCAAAAAGTTATATAAACGTATTGAAGCAGTCTTGGATATGAAGTAATTTATTTTGATAAGAAGTTATATCAATATACAAATGAAGAGCCTTTTCTAGAGGCGACATTTCAATTAAACTTTTAAAATAAAAGAACACACATTGTGGCATAACTAATAGTTGGACATATGCCGTCGCGATACTTTTTGTAAATAATGATGTGTTCTGCAAAGTCATAAGTAGGTATTACATTATTTTATTCTATCATCAATAGTTTTCCCAGCGCACGCGATGTAAAGAATATTTTAGGTAATTTTTTTACACCTTTGGTTACATTATCGGAGTTATAGTAGGGTTCCCTAATTTTTTTGATAATATAATATAGCCTATATTTTTTTTGATAATATAATAATATAGCCTGTCACCCGGGCATAGTGTAACAACTTTCCAACAGTGAAAAAAAATTCAAATAGATTCAGTAGTTTCGGAGCCTATTCAACTCAAACAAAATTTCAAATATTTCCTCTTTATATTCAGTTTTTTTCTCCTACTCAAAACGTCCGTATATAAATATTTAGAATCAAAGAAACTTCGTGAAACTACACTAAAGTTTAATCAGACTTTTTTTGTAGATAATAATCAAGAACACACCCCTTTGTAAAGTTTTCTCTCTGCCCCTATTTCATAGAAATTAAACGATATTTCTTATCTTTGGAAAACAGCTTGTTCTTGAGGCTTTCCCTTTAATGCAATTATTTCCTTGACAAGCGGACTCGTAAGTTAACGGCCGTAATACATAGTATGTGGAAAAATCTAATTTTCAATATAACTAACTAATATTACAAAGGTTTTTAAATTTAACACAAATAGCCGTCAGATATACATGGACGGAGAATATTTTTAGCGTCGCTTGCAATATAACTTAGGCATTAACGTCGTAGATGATGTAAATAACTAACGTCAATTGCGGTAAAAGTGTCGCTTACGCTAAATTGATAACCTTTCAGGTATCGATAGTTTCAAACAAAACTCGTGCACCACTACATGAATGTGTTTGTGTGGTCCTCGGGGAATCGATTGGTAGACGGTGTTAGTTGGACAATCAATCAGTCTGTATATTGGGCTATTCATACATAGATCAGAGTTTGAACAAAATACTCAATTAAGTAAGCTACAATTCGTTAATGAGCTAATGCTTTCTTTGATTTCTATTAGTCATCCAATAGGATTCCCATCCAATCCATTCGGATGATGGAGTATTAGCGGACCATGCTTAAAATGGACCGGTTGGGTTGAAATCCGTTGGGTTGAAATTTTTTCGCACTCTACATTGACGAAAAATTCGTTCACAAATATTTAATTGTTTACGGGGGCTGAAATCCTCTTCAGGTGACTCTGGACTCTGACGATTGTTGGCTATGTATGCACTATAAATTCACCTTAATTCATACATTCAAGAATGAAAGCTGTGTACAATGGCATAAAAGTTGTATTTTTATTTAATTGTGATTAAAAGGTTACCTGAAACAATAATAAAAAAGACACACTCAGTTTTGAAATAAATTTAAATTTTATTTTATAAATTTGATATCTTACTCAAAAAAATAAATAGCTTATTATAGTATACTTACAATTACATAGATTTTTACAAACAAAAAAAAAACTTAAAATTAAGCTTCCATTTAAAATACATTCATGGCCTTAGAAAAAGTTTGTTGATCAAAACAAGATTCCATATTTTTTTTTAATGTTTCAGTATGACAAAAAATCTATTTCCTATCCAAACGACAAAAATAAATATTCAATATTTAATTTGGTCGATCATGCGCTGCACAACTCCACCTATATAAGAAGGCCTTGTGCTGCGTCACATCGTGAGGCCCAGCATCCCCTTGCCTATATCTGTATGTACTTACCTGTACGCTATGATATCTGTCTATACGCCGGCGGCCTGGTGACGCGAGAGGAAAAAAATGGCCGCCAGCCTTGGGCCTTCTTATATAGGTGGTGTTGTGCGCTGCAGAGGGTTCAGCGTATTATGAAGGAAGTGGAAATGAGAAAGGATGGAGAGTGCTGCTAGTATAATGTTTATCTCTTTCACCGCCAGTAGTAAAATAATTAAAGCGTGAATGAGACAGTGTAAACTTGACGTTTAGTGTCATTAAGTGTTGCTTGGATACCGCAGCTTTTAAACTCTAAACTTTTAGCAATTAATTAGTAATATTGAAAATTAGATTATTCTTTATATATAGCGGCCGTTCAATTGGGGGTCCGCTTTTCATCTAGAAAATCATTGCATAAGTTAATCTGTTGTTTCTTTCTCTCTTAGGTAAAAGAGAGAGAACGGAAATGTTGTTGGTTAAAGTTACTACTGGCTAACTGATTGTTAAAGAAGATGGATTATACGGAAATATGACTAACGAATGTTTATAATTCCTAAAAGACCGAGTAGTTGTATCAAATTTTAGACCAATTAATGGAAACATAAACTAATGGACTGTTATAATTTTGGGCCTGAGTTAAGCTTTACAAAATTTTCCACAGAATGCAGCAGCTTGACTTTTTTTACAGACTAGAATTTGTATAGCTGGTGAAGAGGACATTTCTTAATAGAATAATGCAACTACGAAGATCAAGATGATCGCTGGGGGACGGACAGGGCTGGGGATGTTGATTCCACAAGTTTGTAGAAAAAAATCACAAAGAGGAAGCTTTATATATCTTATTTAAGGCCTTAAACTAAAAATTCCTTCAAAAATAATAATCATGAACACAGCTTGAAGTTAATAGAATTTTTGGCACATATAATTAGTAAGTAGTTAAAATGCTTTAAAATTTTGGTAGACACTAAATCGTAGTTCATTATCATCTGCGTTGATAACACGTTGATTTGAACGACACATTTTCGTCTCTGTTTGCCAAACATGTAATGTTCTTGTACTCAAATTAAATCCCAAAAAAATATTTGAACTTTAAAAATACAACACAGTTTAAGTACAGTATTTAAAATCTACAACAGAATATGTATATAAAACCAAATACCCTTCGGTAGTTTCGCATACTTATTCTTCTAACCAAGGAACTCAAATCCATACACAAACAGACGCATGTCGAATAAATCTATTATCCTCGTCTGCGATACATATTGACGGCCCTTAACGCTTCATTAGCCAGCCTCGTTTCACAGGGATCTACGCCAAAGAACGAACTAGGACAACCGTTGATTTCAAAGCATTGATCTTTAGCAACAGTACGTCGCCGGTTTGGCAAGCAACAAAATACTATAGCTTCTACGCAAGCGTTTGGATTATCATCTCCCTGGGATTGAGCTGGGTAATTTTGAGGAGGCGGATCTTCAGGGAAGTAAACACGATCACCAGATATATAATTTCCAGGCTGTTGTGGATAATAATTATTATTTCCTGGTCTTTGATTTTGGGGAGGTGGACGATTTGGGTACTGCTGTGCAGGTCTTTGCGGTGGTCTATTTGTAGGTCTTTGTGGCGGAGGTCTAGGTTGATTTCTTGGCTCTTCATCATCGTCTGGACGAAATAGAGGTGGTGGTGTGTTCGAAGGTGGTCTCAATGGTGGGATTGGATCTAAAGAGATGCCGGTAATAGTTCTATTGTAAGCACTGGCATTAACCGTTTCTCCGAACCTATTTCCAATATCAACGCCAGGAACTCCACCCATGGGATTAGTTGGATTAACTGGGTTAGGATTTATTGGATTTGGATTAACGGGATTCGGATTGACCGGGTTCGGTGGTGGGTAAGAAGGAATCGTTATTACAACAGGATAATAACAATACAGTCTATTGAACCAATCAAATGGTGGTGGCAGGTAATGGTTGTTGATGATTGGAGGCGCTGCTACAAAGTTGTTATATCTTGGTGGTGGGGGTTGAATGTAGTTATTGCTTGGATAATACTGTTGGCTCGGATAAATATTTCTCTCGATTCTTCCATTATCTGGTTGTGTGGGTGGAACAAAGAAAATATCTTTTATGATCGAATCCACGTCGTTCCATTGTCTTCTTTTTCGTACTTGATGGTGGTCTTCCATAGGTTTTGCAGCTTCATTTGATGGCTCCGCGATGTTTTCGGAAGTCTCTTTATTTATTTCTTCACCAGTTGCTCTTTTTAATCGGACGAATGCTTCAGATGATGAGAAAACACACAAACAAGCCACCATGCACGTAATCAAAATCTTCCTATCCATGATGGAAATCGTATCTGAAAATAAAAGAAAAATAAACGATTAATAAAACGAATTTCAAACGAAATAATCAGTTGTGTAAGAAGAAACATCCAAAACATTTTAGTAAGTAAAATAAAACTGCCAAAACCAAAGCAATATATTAGTAAGAAAGGTCTTAGTTTTATTATTTTCTTATGCCAAACAATTTTGTGTAAGATATAATGAAAATACACTTGAAATTTACTAAGGGCATCCTTGATGTTTATGTTTTTTTTTGCAAAAGAGTGAAATAAGGGTAATAAAGTTTATTTTAGGGTAGGTATGTGCAATCTACAAAACAAGAGATTAAACATTATTTAATCTCTATTGTTTATTTGTATCAGAACAAACAAAAAAAAAAGAATGGAAAAAACAGTTATTTGAAAAAGTTCGTAAAAGAGGAGCCAAAACCAGTTTAATCTGAAAAATGGTCACAAGAATATAGACATAATTAGAACGTTGTTAGAACCAACAAATCCAATAGGCAATAAAGATGAGACATTAACAAAAATTGATATATTCATATCCTGGCGCCAAATACATGACATCAGTCGCAGTCTTTAAATTTGGTTGCTCTCTTGTTATCAATAATTTCCAACTTTAATCTCTAGGTTTCACTAATTATTACATTTCTACTTGTTAAATTACGACATGTTGAATTCTCATGATTAGGACTTTCGGAGACTTAAAACATAACCACCTAATGGCGAACGTTGTTAACGTATAAAGTGATCACACTAAGCCAGCCTTCGAAATAACAGTATAAGACGGTCGTAAGCCCGTAGTGGTTTGTTCCATTTAAAAATCGAACATCAGTAATGAATTGTTAGAGTCATTGGTTGTTACATATTCTTTTTAATCATGAAGCGCATGTCACTAAATCCATCAAAACGTGCTGAACTCTTGTAACAAGAATATAATGTTATAGCCCATGAACTAGACTGTTGTCTAATCTAAAAGATCAATGGGAGAAGACGCGTAGGCAGGCCGTAGCTTCGGTTGATAAATACACTAAAGTTGAACCGAAAGGGCGTGATTTTGAGACATGAGGTGACAGATAGAAAAAGTGGATAGAATCAATTGAGGAGATCAGGGAGGACCCTCAGTGGATTGACGATGAAAGCTGTGAAAGAAAGATGACAGAAGTATAAATTGTGTAAAAAAAATACTTCTGATAAATTCAGGATAAGGAAGGAAACCCGCATCTTTTTACTCAGCCATAAAAACACATTTGAAAAAGTGACGTAATACACTTATTATGCCTTTGTTAGAAAGAGCACTTTGAGAAGCTTTATAAAGTAAAGAAGATGAAAGAAGGACATTTCCTCTGGGGTAAACAATTAGATGTTTACTAACAAATTTAGCAGAAGTTGTAATAGGATAAATACCTACACAACACAGCCCAAATTTTCTACTTAAGTTCATGAACTAATGACCACTGCCAATGTATGATAAACTTTGAAAAAACTCCATAAAAGCAAAGTTGCAATCAACTTTCAAAGCCTTATTTTATATCTAATATAAGCAATCGATCGTATTATAATAGTTTCTTGAAAGTGTATTATGAATGCATTTTAAAATCATGTGTTTTTAACAAGTAAATAAATTTAAAAGTTTGCAATAGTTTGCAAGAATCTGATCGATTCCGTTAAAGTTCCGGATAAATTTAGCTTCCGTTAGAATTTTTAACTTTCGGTTAATTATCGATGAGAATATAGCTGCAATTGGATATTTTAAAGTAATTTACATATCCCATAATCAGTGCAAGTAGGTAGAAGTACCTACTTGCACTGATTATGAATGCACCGAATGATGAAATTTCAAATAGCATGTCGGGAAATGAGTTAAAATCGGTCTAATTTTTTTTACCTCACTAACAAACAGCAATATCAGATTGGCCCATATAACCCGTCGGTTAAAACGCATAACAATCGAGACATTTTTATTTTTACCACTTTAGTATAATGAACGTGTCACGGTTCACGCGGTTAAACCATTCGTTAAATAATACAAACGTAAGTAGTTGGCATTCAAGGTCAGTAAGGTCGGATTATGTCATGTCCACTATTGAGTGGATCATTATTGAAACTGCTCATCTTTATCTGCCACTAATTCTGCGATTGTATATTTACATATTGAACAAACAGAGTGAGGTTAGAAACGTTTCCTTAAGTGTGGGTATTTCCGTAAAAATTGTTTAATTTAAGTTGGTTTAACGTTTATCTGCATTAATAAACAACATTTTAAATTTATATAAATTGATTAATGGTAAAAATGATGAGTCCTCGAATTTTCGGCATGAAAATGTGTAAAACGCCGCCACAGAAACGCCTGCACAAGTAAACGGAATAGCCCACTACTCTGAGGTGCTGTGTTCGTGCCCTGCTGTGTATGTTTTATTTTAAGCATTAGGCTACTTTTTACCGTTTTACTTTCTTGAACCGTTCCTAATGTATGTCGATATAGGTACCTACCTTACCTATTGTAGTTATGCAGTTTGACCTACTTAGCTGGAGTTCGCGATATTTTGCTACATTCTATCTGGTATCTATGGTCCAAGCGAGCCAGAGACAATACTATTTGAAAAAGAGCTCTGTTTTACCCTCCTGTCATGGCGTACCTCAAATTATATAATTTTTTTGTTAAAATCTTTAGAAAATTAGAATAATAAGCTTCTAATTATATTTTTTTGTATTTTAAATCAAACTTCAATCCTTTTTATACATTTTCATACTGTAATGCTATATTTCTACACAAAATTTATGCGTATAATTTTACTTTTACAACACGACTGTCCCATTAATTGAAATTTTTGTATGAAGATTAATTTTTTTTAGAAATGTGTAAATAACATTAATTATATTTGAGAAATTGGAAAAATTTGTTTATTACCATAAATATACCTGCAAGTATCCACGACGATTAAAATCAAACCTAGAGTCTACAGTTTACTTATGCGTGATGTGCCAACATACGATAATAAAAATACATACACAACTGAATTATTATGTAGATTTTTAATAAAATTTATAAGTTGTTGAACATGCATTTTTCTTGGTGGAAGTAATTTAAATAATCAAATTTAAATAAAAAACTTTTTAACTATTCCACAAATTTATTGTACCTGACATGTTTCGAAGGGGCACGCCCTTCATGGTCACAGGTTATTTGAAACAACAAATATGTAGATTTTTCTCTTTTAATTCTGTCCCAGGGTTGGTATGTTATCTCATAATTAATAAAATCGATTGAAGTTAAAAAAAAAACTACACACAAAATCTGAGTAATGTGTATACCCAATTGATGAAAAAAAGGGAATTAGGTTAAGTACTTATAAATAAGTAAGTATTAAAATATTAGATCAGAGGATTTAAAGGATTGAATGTGAAAACAGCCGGAAAGAATTAGGTTTAAGTAAAATATCAGACCATTTCGTTCACGCCTCAAGTGTGCACTGTAGGCATTATGAGTAATCCTTTCCTGATTTAGGTCGGAAGTTCATCAATTTTTATGTAGTAGATCATTTAACGTCACTAATCTTACAGTATTAAGATAATCCCTCCCATAATATTTTTTTTTATCCAGACGTAAATTTCATAATATGGAATGAACATATTAATCTCTGTGTAATATAGACCAAGCAACAATAATTATTTTATTTTATCCATGAGATTGTTTAACCATCTGCTTGAGGTGCATTTCTTTAAGGTAGTGGTCGACCAGTGCTCGAAATTCGACCATAAATAATTTAAATTATAAGTTTGAACATTTGGTTCCATTGTTAAAGACTGAGCGAGCGCTATTATTTCATAATTTTCTTTCAAAAACAATGACATGGATACGTCAAATTTGAAATGTTGATGTGTACACAGTTTTTTGTACTATTATTAAAGACAAACAATATTAATCTATTTCAAATTTGAACACAGAGAAACAAAATAATATATGCGTCTGCGTCAATGTCAAATAGGTAACATTACAGTAGTGTATGTAATGTTTTTTTTAATTGATTTACTGTATTTTTTAAACATAATTAAAAAAAAATTGTATTCAATTTGATTAAACGGGATTCGGAACAAAGTTATAGAAAAAGAAAGGTAGGTACTTTGTTCATAGGGATGCGGACAAGTCCCGTACAAAGACTTGATATATTTTTTTATTTCAGAGTTGATGAACCGATTCTTCTAATTATTGCCTCTAACAACATATCCACAACATTGACAATCAAAGAAAAAAAAATATAGACAACAACAAAATAATAGTTGTTTTCCGCGTATTCCAATTCTCACATAATATTTTTTCATATATGTACAATATTTTGTTCTTCTTGAATGGGAAGAATTTTTTTTATTAGATTCAAATTCATTATCCATCCCTAATTACCCAGTGCGTGATTATTTCGAGCTATTCACAATGTACATCCTTGAAAAGTTATCCGATTCTGTCTTTATTTATATACATCACTGTTAGTTGTAATCTAATGCTAATGAATGCAAAAAATATGTCGTAATTATTATTGTGTTCACAGATTCCATTTGAAAACAAACAATGGATATGTTTTTTTTTGGATCAGACAAAGCAAACTTGCAATACGTACTGAGTGACTGTCATATTTATTATAAAAACTAGCTTTCCCGACAGACGTTGTCCTTACTATGAATATTGATTCCAAATTTATAATTTATACAAAAATACGTTTAAAATATGTTTGAATGTTATAAATTTTTTCTGAAAGCTCGGAAAAAAAGTCCCAACAAAAATCTTCGTACGTATCAATATTTTTAATTTTAATGATTTTCAGGTAAACAATACTTTTTTTAGGAAAAATAACAACTAACGACTCTAAAAATTCATTACTAATGTTCGATTTTTAAATGGAACAAACCACTACGGGCTTACGACCGTCTTCTACTGTTATTTCGAAGGCTGGCTTAGTGTGATCACTTTACGTTAACAACGTTCGCCATTAGGTGGTAATGCTTGTCTCCGAAACTCTTAATCATGAGAATTCTAAACATGTTCAACATGTCGAAAACTCTCATGAAACAAGCAGAAATTTAATAATCAATGAAAAATAGAGAAGAAAAGTTGGAAATTATTGAGAACAAGAGAGCAACCAAATTTAAAGACTGCGACTGCTGTCATATATTTGGCGCCAGGATATGACTATATCCATTTTTGTTACTGTCTCATATTTATTGCCTATTGGCTTTGTTGGTGCACAACGTTCTAATTATGTTTAGATTCTTGTGAACTTTTCAGGACTAGATCTTAAAGGAAAAATAACAACTAACGACTCTAAAAATTCATTACTAATGTTCGATTTTTAAATGGAACAAACCACTACGGGCTTACGACCGTCTTCTACTGTTATTTCGAAGGCTGGCTTAGTGTGATCACTTTACGTTAACAACGTTCGCCATTAGGTGGTAATGCTTGTCTCCGAAACTCTTAATCATGAGAATTCTCAACATGTTCAACATGTCGAAAACTCTCATGAAACAAGCAGAAATTTAATAATCAATGAAAAATAGAGAAGAAAAGTTGGAAATTATTGAGAACAAGAGAGCAACCAAATTTAAAGACTGCGACTGCTGTCATATATTTGGCGCCAGGATATGACTATATCCATTTTTGTTACTGTCTCATATTTATTGCCTATTGGCTTTGTTGGTGCACAACGTTCTAATTATGTTTTTGTTATACTTTTTTTGTTATAAAATTGATGGCGGTAACGTCGCAGAAAATCCGTTCCATACTAACTTTAATATTATATTTTATATAATTTCTTATAGGTACATTTTTTAAACTTTTTATTAGTTACTAGCTGACCCGTCGAACTTCGTCCCGCCAGAGAATTATTAATAAATAATATTAACTTTTGTTGACATAAATGGCCATCACTGACATTATCAAAAATATAAGGTCTGAAATCTGAAGCAAAATGAATGGACATAAGTAAATAAGAACAAAAATGTTTCATGGAATTTAATAGTGATTGATTACTTGCTTACTACATCACTCAACAAACGAAATGCATTGAGAAAAGAAGAAAATGACCATCATATATTTTTTTTTCAATTTTGCTACAGTTAATTATTTTGATATTACGGTTCCTTCAAAGTATATGAATGAAGCTTACAATATTGCATGAGAAAAAAATACGTAAGCTTATATACTACAAAAAACGCAACAATTAGAGGTTAACATTGTGCACAACCAATATAATATAGGCATATTATCTTACCGAGCTCGGTAGCCTAGTGGCAAAGGTGCCGACTTCAGATCAAGAGGTCCCGGGTTCGATTCCCGGTCGGGTCAGAATTATTCTGTGTTTTTTTTTTCTAACCCAATTTCCCGAGATACTAACCCAAATTTATTTTTAAATATTTCTTTTTTAAGTTAATGGCAAAATTTTTATATATAAACAAAATAACAATCATAATATTTTTTCCACAACCTATGAGATTTACAACATACTTAAATATAGAATAAATATCAATTTGGCAAGACAGAACAAAAATTATATAAAATAAAAATAAGAATGTTAATCTTAAAAATGATTAAAAAAGAATCAGAAATAATGGAGCATGCAGTCATATAATAGAGATGTCAACTATTATCAACAAAAGCAAATTAAAAATTAAAATATGTCATGTTAATAACATACCTATATTATGTGTATCAAATGATGTGAATATAATGTCATTATGTCACCTATTGATATTTGATTGAAGCTTTTACACTAAAACACTTCAAAGCATATTCGATAGATGGCAGCGACTAATTAACATTTTGTTCATTAAAAAATATTAATTTTATCGTCTATGAAAAAATAATATGAGAATTTGTAATGACACTATGTAAAACAATATGGAGGGATAAACTGACATTTCATAAGTAAAATAAGCTAAATAATTGTTTTACTTTGTTGCAATATTTTTACTTCTATGAAGTAAAATATTTTGAAATTTTTATCAGGTAGCTACATAATTACTCATCTAATGGCTAGGTACCACAGTTTGACAACACTGAAGCCATAAATTATTTAAAATGTGTCAAAAAATTTCAAAATGGAGGATTTATTTTTCCAAATATTTTCATTAAATCTTTATTTATTGAGAATAATAAGATTTGAATAACATTTATATGTATAACAAATCAATCTCCAATTATTTTATTACATTTTCATACCGTAATACCAAGATTCCATTCAACGTTTACATGAGTAATTTTGTTTCCAAAAGATGGCTTACTCTATTTTTTGAAAAATTTGTATGAAGATCTTAAAAAAATAAAGTTTTTTAAATAGCTCTAAATATATTAAAGTTAATATATCAAAAAGTATTTAAGAACGCTCTCTGGAATTTTGCGCGGCTTTTCGCATATTAAAATCTGACCTTAAGGTCTGTTTTCTACGATTGATGCTGTTTCAAAAATATAAATAAATAAATAAACGGACTAAAATATTATGTAGATTCTGCTATCCGGAGCGGAGAAGAATCCAATAAATCAAACATCGGAAGAATCTGTTCAGCCGATCTCGAGTTATAAGTGTTCGCTCTAACCCGCCTTTAATTATTATAAGATGTGAGTATCAAATACATAACATTACAGTAGTGTTTGTAATGTTTTTTTTAATTGATTTAATGTATTTTTTAAACACAATTTAAAAAAATATTATCATTCGCCACTCCTTTTCTAAATAAACTATAAGTGTGCGAAATTTCATACTCCTCCGTACCCGCCATTGTAGTAAAAATGGTCACAAAGTTTTTCCTTCACGTATTGATATATATATAACATTTTTAGTTTTTTACACTGTAAGGGATTTCATGGGTAGGGAGCTAGTACAATATTACGTATAATAAAAGAGTCGTTTTCGGATCGTAAAAAGGTGCGTTTTTAAATAAACAAGTACGTGATCAGCTCAAAACGAAAGCAACGTACCGTTTTTTTTTTGTTTCCCAATACAGATGTGATAATATTACAAAGAATAAAATGAGAATAAGGGATGTTTTGTTTGAAGAAAACATAATTCTTAAATTATTGTTTGCCGAATCACTCGAAAACGAGTGAAGAGCTAAAAAAAAAAATATTGTTTAAACTTTTTCATTGTAGGATTTGTATTAAAAACATTTTTCAGATTACTACGTAGCTAAGCAATTTGGAATATTTGTAGAGTGACGCATCAAAATTATAAACATAACTACAAAACTCCGTAATGATAGAAAATATTAACTTTCATAATATTAAGTAGAATGAATCGAATTTATTGTCGATGGCCGTATTTTTGACAGTTCGCATTCTATCAAGAAGAAGGTTTCGATCATTAGTGTGATACGATTAATTTGCTCCGAAGTACGAAGGTAAAGAGAGAAAGAAGCGGTTATATTATATTTTCATTGTTACAACTTTACTAATAGTACCTCGTTGATGTTCCTCGAACTAATAGTACCTACGAAAAAAAGATTTCAAAGATGGCTGACGAATAATCAGCTGATATGACTTGACAGTTCATATTTTATTTAGGAAAATTTAAAACGTTCGAAATTTCAAAACAGATTTCATATCAAAAAAAGATTTTAAACCGGAAATAGAACGAAATTTGAAATTGAGAAAATTAATTGAAATAAAAGTACGGTCGGTAAAACAGAACACGCTCTATAAGGTAATACTATAATAATGTATGATACGTTATTCAAAACACGTCCGTACGTTTATGTTGTTTAAGTGTATTTACCTTATACCGGTACTGGTTCTGAGTAAATAAAGATAACATTCTGTCAGACAGTGAAATTTTTGTAAGTACATAATATATGAATTCATTTTGGGAAAGATGAGGTTATTTTACAGAATGTGATTGTGTATTAAGAATTTATTTGTGCTAGATTTGCATTTTTTTCGAGTGCTATAAAATCAAACATTTTTAATACTTAATATATTTGTTTTGATGTTTTACTTCTGCATATTTAAGCTCAAAATTAAACGTATTCGGCACTCCTAAATATTTTTTGAAAAATAAGCAGGCGTTTTGGATGTCTATAAAAATACAGACACTAAAAAATGCTGATAAATTGGTAATTTCAAGGTTCTTGTAAAAAGCAAAAAAAAAAACAAGTTGACAAAAGGTACATTAAAATTCAAATAAAAACATTAAAACTCACAGATGATCTTGTCCCTCAATTTTGTTTACAAACATCAAGACCAGCTAATTTGGTAGATAATAATATAAATTAAAAAAAAAGTTATCATGTGCATACCAGAATATAACTGCAACTTATATGTTTAAACTAAATAAACTCACAAAACCACATGCCTACTGACAACTGTCAAAATGGTCAGACAACTAACGCCACCAGTGTTAAAAATAAGAGTTACCAATTCAAAAGTATTCTTTATGTAAAACAACTGTTAGCGCTTATAGTGTCAAATATAAGTACATAAAATCTTGACACCTGCCAAAATTATTAACGTTCTATTCTATAATTCAAATTTAATAAAATATTGTCATTCGCAGTCAAGGTCGTGTATTATATGTACATTGTATGGGACCAGTCTGTTGTCACATTTTCCGTGTTTTCACTATTCAGTCGTCAGTATAAATATTATAATTTACATATTCGTCAAATAACGCTATTAATAATGATTGTGTTTGAGATTCCACCTACGTCATTGCTAAAATATTGTGTGTTAATGTTTCGGGCAAACATGTTGTCAAATCTATAGGGTGACCGTGAACGTCGGCTTTCATGTACATTAAATTTATTCAAGGTAGGAATGCTTTGGGTGGGCGCCTTAATTGATTTGTACGATCTCAAGTCAATGCTCCTTTATGTAGACGCCTATTTAGTTGTTAATGAATACATACATAAGTAGTGAATGTGATGTTAAGATGCTTGTAATGAATAGTTGCCTCAAAGGAATGATGGGTTTTTATCGTAACAATGTAATATATAAATACTCTACACGGGCGAACTACTAAGGCTGTTCGATGTTTAAATCCCATCAGGTTGGTGAAGTTGTGGTAAAACGTCCCCGATACTGTATCTAAAATTTTGCTTTAAAGCTGAGAGAAAATGGTGTGGAAAACCATTGATGTTGAGTACAGCGGAGATCTCTTGTGGCCTCTCAAAGTATTCAGAAAATTCAGTTCGAGGAAAATGAAATATTTTTTACAGAAAACAGCTAATTGACAAACATCAAGGTTCACATTTTGATTACCGAGCCTAAAATAAAAAGGCAATATGGGGTGAAAAATCCTGGCTCCAAAATTTTTGTGATTCGATAGGATAGGTACCTTCTGCAGATAAGATAAACATTCATCAGTGACCTGACTTTACTAGACACAGAAAAAAGAAAAGACATCATTATTTAAATGGCTAAAACCTAGACATTGTTAAGAGAAACAACACTTCTGAATTCCAATACTTAATTAAGTGCATGAGCAAACGTTGTTTTTGTATTTTCTTCTAATTATAATTTCATTGTGCAAACATTTGATAAGATGAGTGTAAATTGTAATCCTCGCTAATTTATTGGCCTTGGTACAAATGCAATTAGGTATATTTCAATGTCACTTTCGTTGTTGATTTAAAAGAAATTTTGTGAAAATCATAAAACACAAACACAAAAATAGTCAGTTATTGAAGTTATCTTGATGACGCGTTAAATATTTCAGTTTTTCTGATCCATGGCCATAAGAATATTTACTTTTATCAAGAGATAAACATTGAAAAAGTCCGAAACTGCACAGGTATCAATTTTGTGATTACTTTTTTTAAGAGTGACCGCCGTCATTCTGGACCGCGTTATGCGCCAGTGCATAAAAATAGTCCTGCAGTTCCTCTTTGAATGCGTATACTCGCGTGAGTCCATCCATCCTCATTTATGTAGGTTTATTTGAAGCAACACAACCTACTACATCACACCTTATTCAGTCCATTATAATATTTTGGGTTGTGTTAAGCCCCAGGCAGTTTCTATTGTCGGATCAGCTACTAGGTTCTGGTTACTTACTGAAGATTCACATTTGTCTCCATTTGTCTCACCTGCATGCGCATGTGGGATGACACAAACAATCAAACATCCGATTAACGAGTGGCCCATATATGC
Organism: Mystacides longicornis; assembly: GCA_963576905.1. Taxonomy (NCBI): domain Eukaryota; kingdom Metazoa; phylum Arthropoda; class Insecta; order Trichoptera; family Leptoceridae; genus Mystacides; species Mystacides longicornis. Next base: position 22,300,976 of record OY756434.1, read on the forward strand.
ATTCCATGAGGGATTGCAGGACTTGTACGCACTGACCGATGATGCAATCCAATGGCTTTGGTCTCTGGAAGTTAAATTGAAGATGAAGAAGCCACGCAACAGTTCTTTTGTCGCGTCAGCAATAAGGATCTAATTCCTTATTGACGATGCATATTAAAATAAAAATCAGTTATGTGAAATATAATTGAAGTCCAAAGTAATATTGTTTGTATTTTCTAAAATAAATTTAATTTTGTAATGGTTGATTCCAAGTGATCCGTTCTCCAACATCTTATTAAAAGCCTGGGAATAAAATTCGAATTAGACGCTAATGCACTAAGAATATTTTGAACAAAGATTATCATAATTAAAGAGTGGATGCCAATATGGGGTCATCATGGTCGTTACGACTTAATATCATTAGGTAACTATTTTATAATAAAATCTTAGTGTGGTAATCGTAATATCCACTTAGCACAATGGTTGATTATTCAAACACCAGATGGCGTTAATGATCCGTAGTTTTAAAAAAAGATGGCAAATTAAGCTTATATTAAGAGAAAGTAAAAGCATTGTTTATTCTTCATTTCAAGTATGTCGAACCGACAAAGAAACAAGCTTTTGCATTCATGGTAGCTTGCGATAAGTTGGTATAAAGAGAATGTTTAAATAACGGCAGATGCAATGGTAAGAAATATGTGAGGGTCAATATAGACGCAACGGCGAAGAAATCGCAATAAATAACGGATGCTCAGAATCAAAGGATAGCTACATCGTATAACTTGACTTCATCGTCTTAGCTGTCGAGAGGATCTCTCATACACTGTTCCATTCTTTCGAATTAAATCTTAGGGATTTGAACATGGAAAGGAAGAAAGTCTTTGACAGTTCAAAATTGATCGCAGAGAAGAGCATTTTTTGTCTCCCTATGTCCTCAAATGGGTAAAAAAATGACTATTTTTCATAGACAGATTAATTATTGTTACCTCGTTTGATCGCAACTCGTAGTTTCCCAATGGTTATTAATATTTAACCCACGATTAATTATGAGTCTTTTTGTTATTCCAAATCCCGTTTGTTTACGTTTAATACAAGCTTATTTGCCACGTGAATCGCTACCTACTGTACAAATATTGCAAATCGATAATGAAACCGAACAATAGACGCATCAAAATATTCTCACTAAGCCTAATATCTAATTTAATGCTTGTCACAGCTGCATGCTACAGTCATATACATAACAGTAAGCTGTTCTGCTGTCAATAAGCTATTTAACTGTTGTCCGCATTTTACGCTCGCCGGGTTTTCTGTGAAAGATAGCTTGACATTAGAGTAAAATATAATTTCATGCTTACTGAGTGGACGCCGTAGGTACATATAATATACATACACTAGGGTATAGTGATTCTATTGACCACAAAACATTATTTGAATTCAGCCACATATACAGATTAATATGATATTAACGTGCCTACCTATGTTTATGGCTGTCAATTTTTTGCTTCCTGTTTGCTCTTGCAGAAATTTATACAATTATTGATCTCTTTCGCACTTACGTATGCTTAGTAGCGTTAGGAATCAATGATATTTCTACGGTAACGAAATTTCGTTGTGAAAATTTTGAAATTTTCGTTGTAAGTCTTATTGCGGCACTTCACGAACTAAGTTTTTTATATGAAAAAATAATCTGGACTTACTCAAAGTTGAAACGAATACACTTTTGACATATTTTACACTAAGCAAAGGCTTTTACGTAAGCTATAGACTGAACCGCTGGTCTACCAAGCATTCCAAAGTTTGCTCAATGTTAGACAAATTTCAATTCTTTGAATTTATGACAAACGATTAAAGTTGATAAAAATCCATGTCCGGGACATGATTCAAACCCTCGTCGTCAGATTTCATAGCAATTCATTCCTAGGCCAACGATAGGCCTAGGTACAACTCGAATAAGGTGGTATTGTTGTTAGGGCCAATATTGAACTTGTTTAAACTTTTTATGATATATGTGTATGTTGGTTTTTTTTAAACAAGGACAATGACAAATAATTATCATAGATTTTTCGGGACAATACGGAGTAAAAATTTTAGTGGATATGAGGTATTCCAATCATGATTTTATCACAATTTTATCACAATTGGGTAGGTACTTTATCAAAATATATAAAGGGAAATAAAAATTATTAACTTGGTGTAATATTTACGTAAAGATAAAATATTTAAAGCGAAAATAAAATCAAAGATACGGCAAAAATAAACTCGATTCTATTGTAAACAGTAATAAAATTTACTTTATTGCGTCGCGATACCATTTTTATTGCATTTTGTGTGAAACGGAAACTGATTCGCACTGAGAACCATAAACAATAGGCCGAATTGTTGCAAGAGTAATATTTTATTACCTAACTAGCCTACCACCAGGTGGCAGTAATGGTCGCATTAAGAAGTAAGGCGGATTATTTTGAATTTTCTTTCCATTACATAGGAACACGTCATTCTCTATGCATGGAATTAATTGAAATGCGGTGTTTATTTTGTCGTATGGCAAGTTCGTGAATTATTCATTCTGTCGCTCGTGTCGCCGTGTCTTTTCTTGTTTATGCAAAATCTAACCTCTCATGGGAGTTTCTTTGTGTTATTGACACTCAATATTGCCGACATGTAATGATAAACTTGCTTATAAGCGGGTATTGTATGATGTGATGTGTACGAGTATATTAGGATTCTAGCTGAGATGTTGACGACCTCAGTGTGAAAATTTCAATTATTATTGTATGCGTTTTTATTATAATATGGCTATCCTTTGAAGTTTTCCACCCTATTGTAATATGCGTTGATGATGATTTTAGGCTGAGGACATATTCCACATGGCTATCCTCCCATAATTTTCTATGAAATAAAATAGAACTACATTATTGACTTTTTACACTTTTTATGATCAGCACAAAAGCCTGTAACACAGGTGTTTAACACGTACAAATGAATTCATTTTTACTATCATTGATGTATTATATTTCTTTCTCCTTCACTTGTTAAAAAATCTCTCTACCTGACTATACTTAATATCCACCCGTCAACTTTTTTATGCTACTGATTTCCCGCCATCTTTATGTGATTCGATCACCTCATCTGGAGGTCTAACTGATTCTCATAAGCAGCCATCTGCTTTCTGTAATCTACATCCTTCTACTCAGATACTCTCAGAAATTTTGTTTTGATTAACCGAGGATGAAGTCCTTGAAATCAGAAATAGTACGCTGATGTTGGAGAGTATGCCGCAAGATCCCACAACATAACCTAAAAATCTTTATTTGAAGACAATACTGAACTCAGGAAAATCAAATAAACCACGGCCTAATATCCCGGATATAAAATAACAAATTGTAAATAATTAGTGAAGTTACCATCTTCTGTACTCTGTCAATAAAGGAATACTCCAATATTGTCTAAGCCGCAATTACTAAACAATCAAACTATTGACTCACTGGCTTGTATTCTCTGAGGAACTTCGTTAATGATGAAACTTCTTATGTCGGCAAACATTTACAACCACAGCATGACTTTTGTCAAAGTACCATCATAAGAGTTCCTACTTTAATAATTGAATCATCGCTGTTTGAATGACAAATGTCAAGTCATTGCTTATTTCCCATAGAATAGAATTACTCATTCTCCAACGAACTTTTTTTTTTGTTTGTTTATATTTTAAACCAAATAGGCTGTGATTATTAGGTACATTTTAAGACAAAGCATTTCGCATGTTATATTTACCACCGTACCAAAAAAGCACAATTTAACGGCATGCCTAAACTTGAATAAACAATCGTCTTTAAATGAACATGTTCAATCACCTCTATAGTATTACAACTAAACTGAACCGTCTTACTAATAAAAAATTCGTTAATCGTAAGATTACATATAAATCACTGATCAGTTTTTACTTAAATTATAAAAAAAAAGTATTTAATCCGCGTTTGTTATGTATGAAGATGACATTTCAAACAAAATTTTGTAAACAAACAAAATATAGTAGCTGAGCAACGCGAGTGGTAACTACCAATATTCGCTATGTCAGATTTGAAGTGAGTTAAGTCCTTATTAAATCAAACGAAACCTTTATGTTTCTGCCAAAATGAACCAATTCATGTTTGATTCATTTCAATTTTAATATCTGTACCTATTTACAAAGTATTCTTTTAGTATTTTCTTCAAAACGTCATTATATTTCTTATAAATTTAGTTGGTGCATCATGGTTGTAAGACCTTGATGATTACGGGAATGCAATATTTGCTTCATTTGTTTAAAATTTCTATTATCAAAATGATAAACCAAATCAAAATGGACCACAATATGAAGGGAGCACCTAATTGGATGGGAAAAAAACGTAAAACAGTGAACAGTTGACGTTAAATCCAACATGGCGGGCTAATGGTCTGGGGACAACCTAGATTTCACAACATTATTGGTCATGCAACATGGCGGATACCGACGTCGGCTTAAAAACGTCAAAGCGTCCCTCGACGCGCCCTCTATGTATTTTTGCTATGGTATTTTTGGTACTACCAAAATAACCTACGGATGTTTCCGTTGTCCTGTTTCCGACATTTACTGTTTCAAACTTGGCGTCCTGTTTTTGTGATCGTTTGTGTTTTTCGTTGGCGTGCTGTACTTTCTGGATTAACTTTTTTACGACTTGAGCTTGGATTTTTTGGATTTACGTTTGAACAATACTTTTTACATTCACGACTTGGCTTTGTTTTTGGATTTGCATTGGAACATCTTGGATTGTATTCGACTTGGCTTTGTTTTTTTGGATTTGTATTGGAACGACACCTTGGATTCTTTTCGACTTGGCTTTCTTTTTTGGATTTGTATTGGAACGACACCTTGGATTATTTTCGACTTTGGATTTTGTCTCTGACAGTGGAAAAATATTGGACGGAAGACAGGAGGTAAGCATCACATAATATGTAGAAAAACATAATAATACTTATAAACCACGTTTTTCATTTGGACTAGGAAGTTCAACATATATATAGACAAGAAAGCAAACTAATAAAAACGTGGTAACAATAATATATCGATTAATAATATGCCAACGTGATGGAAGCTAAGCATGTAAGATTCTATCATCTACTTCCCCATGTTTTACGCATTTTATTTTTAAACTTTTTCAGAGGAAGAAAGTTTCACCATGGAGGATTAATGTCAAAACCACATTAAGGATTACAAACTGGAAAAAGGCATTATAACTGGTTTTGTTGAAAGTGAATCGGAATGCGTTAAGTTCAAAGACTATCTTTGTAAATTTGATTATTCATTCTCGGTAAGGAGTTCAAGAATTGTGAATAGTTAAAAATCCTCAAATGCTTGTTCTTCCCAACAACATTTCTTAGATCATGATTATGCAGTAAAAGGTAAATAAATCCCTATAATTTATTATTACGTAACAAATTGAATAACATGTTTTGATAGAGATATTTTCAGTGCATATCAAAGCTCTTATGTATTCACATCCACATTGACGGTTGTTATTTTGTGTAACAAAAGGTCAGAGTGGATGTGAATACATAAAACACCATGCGCTTATTTTTTATCAATCTGGGCTTACTATAATGAAATACCATGTACCAAGCCTAAATACGTAAAATGTCTTAGATTCCAATTACCCAAATAGCTTTATTTATTCATGTTTAGATTTGAGAGATTATAAATTTCTGTGTATTACATAATTGATATTAATCTAAAACTGAATGTTTACATTTTAGCCTCCACATTACGAATTACCTTTGATTATAAGTGTGATATGTTTTACTACTGTGGGAAAGTAACTTACATGGAATGTGAACACGGTAAACATTACTACAAGAAGGCTGCAGTTAAAAGTCATCAGGTAAGATAGATTAAAAACAATTTCTATTATCAATAATACTAAGCCCTCACATCTGTTCCAATTTCAGCTTGTTCCCATTTTATATACAGAATGATTGGCCCATATGCCAAATTCTTTAAGAGATGATAACAACAACACTCCCTTTTACACCCCACTCAGGGGCATAGGGAGGCAACAAGAGCTCTCCATTGCACTCGATCTTGGGCAATGTTTATGACCTTCTCCACACCATGTCCATATCCCTCAGCTCTGCTTCGAAGGAGCGGAATACGGTGTGAGAGGGTTTCCTCGTCTTCAGGACCCTGATGGGAGGAAGAACTGCGCTCTCTTCGGCCAACTGTCATTCGGCATCTGTCCCAGCAGGAAATATTTGAATGAGGGTCTGAATTTGCAATGTAAACTGTATTCAGCATTTTGTTATTTATTTTCATTCAAAAACTTAAGATGCACACCTCAAACATACTTAATGCTACTTTCTTCTTTATAAATTTAGTATTCTCTGCCCTACTATCTAGTTATACCAGTAATAATTGTTGTGATTGCTTTGTTATTGCACATATCCAATCAAGAAATAATAAGTGTTTTACATTACAGGATCACCCCACCACATCACGGGCCAGATTTGCTATTCAAAATACAAAGAAAATGGGTTGTCCTGCAGTATTGCAAATCAGGGAAAAACATATATTCAAAGACTATCTGAATAATAATAATGAAAAAATGGAAAGCCACATAGTAAAAAAGGTACATATTGTAATTGATATTTGAGTATGTCCAAACATATCATTTGCACGAGGACTGGTTTTTCACATGTGCATATGTGGATGTATATCATACGTGAAAAATCTAACAAAAGAGCTATATCAAACCAAACTACATGTTATGTATATAGATGCATTTTTTATCATGTGTGAAATCCAGTAGACGTGACGACAGACATCGGTGTCAGTGTTCCGATACTTACAAATGGGCATTGGCTGCTTTAAGTGATCACTTTGTATTATTTGTATTATTCACATTTTAAAGACTTGCTCGTGGTGACACATTCTGAATCAGTAGATTGACAATCAAACAATTTTAGATAATGGGCACAAAGTGATCACTTGAACCAGCCTATACCAATTTGTAAGGATCGGGACACCAATCTTCATAGTATGTTTACTAGATTTCATACATAATAAAATGCATCTACCTGCGTGTTATATTATATCATGTAGGTTGGTACATGTTGTAGTTTTGATTTAACATTTTGAATATATAAACGTTCATAATAATATTTTTGAGGCCAGGAGTGCTTTTAATATAAAAAAAAAATCTTGGGAGTAAAAATAGAGGAGTCTAGCTTTTTGTCCCCTTCGCCTACCCCACAAGGGTTGTAGCCTAATGGGATAGAGAGATAAATAAATATATGCCCTTCAGTTTAGGGATGGGCGAAAATCAAGTCAAAAAAGAGTTTTCAAAAGTGTTGAATAACTTAAGTGTACAGGTATATTGTTAGATCAATATTGCTTGAATAAATAAAATTATGTAAAGACATATTTGTTTTTATTTTACTCTACTGTTCAATACCCTAACACCACATCTATTGCAGAGTAGGCATAGAAAACAATACCAGCTGCCAGTTCTTACACACAACCTTTGCTTCCACCATGTCCATTCAGTTAGTCCTACACGCTTAATCCTACTTGATACCCAGTATCCGCCTGAGACTTATTGTTCTATTTTCAAAACTTAATACCTAAGTCATACAATATATTATTTTTTATATATGTCTACAGATTGAGTGAGGCAGCTACAAGTTTCCGACATCTAGCATTTGTAGTGTTTATCCAAAATTATTGCACTTAATAGCTGCGTTTGGATGGTAATTTATGATATGAAAATGAGGTATATTCGAGACTTGTGTGCTGTCCAATCCAAACTCCCTTAAGACCCCACTTAGGGGCATAGGGAGGCAACAAGAGCTCTCCATTGCGCTCGATCTTGCACAACGTTTATGACCTCTCACACCATGTCCAGATTCCTCAGCTCTGCTTCGAAGGAGCGGAACACAGTATGAGAGGGTCGTCCTCGGGACCCTGATGGGAGGAAGAACAGCGCTCTCCTCGGCCAACTGTCATTTGGCATCCTTAACACATGTCCCAGCCAAGTCCATCAATATTACAGGAAATAAAGTGTATGGTGTTATTCTACAAAAATGAGATATGTAGTGACAACAATTATTATGTCTGCATCCATTTTTCTCAACCGAAGGAGGAACTTCAGTGCTTATGTAAGGCAAATGTACTTTGCATTGTTTGTTTAGCTTATTTCAAAGTTTGAATTTAATGATTTGAGTTAAGAATCATTTGCCCCTCACAAGGTGTGCATTGTGCAAACAGTGTATGAAGAGCTATACAGATGTGAAGGAAGGGAACACATACACGAAATACTGGAATTGGTGCGACGATAATCCGGATACCTTGGTAATACTAGATAGTCTGCCAAGGGCCTGTTTGTTTCCTCCCCGGATTAGCAAGCCCCTGCTTTATATGGACGCTTCTGGACTAGTAAGCGTATATGTTGTACCATAGGAGATACACTTGTTTAATCCGGAAGTGTCAATTATTATCTACATGCCCAAAGATATTCGTAACAATACATTTATTGTAATAATAATGATAGATCTAACACAGTGACAGCATAAGACAGTGAATAAGTTTAAGATAAATCCCACAAAGATTAAATTTCTTTAGGTAGCTTCATGCAGTAGACAGCATCTGATTAATTATATATTACAAAACACAGATATTACACTCTCAAAACATGATAGTTCGCTTGCAATGGATCCATTGCTTAACTCTACCGTTTATAAATGCTTCTAGTCATTATGATGAGTCATTGATGACTTATCCCTCTCAACATCCATGAATTCCCTGTTTGTTTTGCAACTAGACCACTTTAATAGCAACCTGGTCAACCTCCTAAAATTGTAACTCGAAAGAAAACTACCTGCTTTTAATGCTACTGTCCGATTCATTTTTAAAAAAGATCAAAAGTCTCACATTCCAAACACTCAGTGAAACAACTTTTATCACGTCAACCACAGCCCACAGCTGATGTTGACAACTACGCTACTGTCAGACGCCGATAGAGGGCACTAGCGTCGGGACCGACGCTAACATTTAAACAGGCGTCCATGCCCGCCATGTTGCATGACCGATAATGTTGTGAAATCTAGGTTGTCCATGGTCTGGGTTCCTACGGATACGCCGCTACAATAAACGGCGGTGGATATGTCAGTTGAGAACATTGCCAATATGGTTTCCATAGTAACGAAAAACATTGTCATATAATTTTGAAAGACGCCGTCTTGTCAGATGACGGCCGCTCCCTAGGAACCCAACGCATAAAATCTACAGAGATCAGCTCGCAATCAATCGATATGGGTTAAACTACCTCGACGACGGCTTGATCGCAAATTTTCTACCGCTGAACTCTTATTTTTCACTGATCACAGGTTTTTTATAAAGCATTTAGAGTCATCGGACACCCACGCTTCAAGGGGCCGTGCGGATTTGATGCGAAAGTAGCGTATATTTACAGCGTAGTAATTATCTTCCGTACAACTACCAATATAGTAAACTGATTTGAACGTTTTGTCAAGAAGTAGTATTCTATACAAGTGATGCCTATATACAAAAAATCTGTGGGATGAGGAGTGGATAAAGATAATGAAATAACAAATTGAGATGTTATTTATTTGTTTATTAACGTTAAACCACTAACCGATAAAGAAGAAGTAGTAGGTGGATTTCTAAGGGACACAATAAGGAACAACAAACACATGTAGACCAAGAGTAAAACCAGGATATATAAACCTGTTTTAGACCTATTACGACCTACGCGATCGAAGTCAGATCATATAGAGTAAGGACTAATAACCTTCTCCCAAACTGCAGAAATGAGAACACTGCGATCTATAGTGGGTGTTGATGGAACGAAGAAATAAGGCTACGATGTAACGTCAATGGATCAATGACATTGTCCGATAGGGTAGAGAGGGAAGAAGCTTTTAGAGAGATCATATGCAGAAAATGAGATATGATAGATTCCCTAAAATTGTCTCCAAAGACAATTGCAGACAGTTGAAAAAGATAATCTGAGGGATAACAAACAACAGAAAGTCCATCGAAAAGGAGCAAAATCTGGTGATAGATCGGTCCCAAGAGACGGAAATCATCTAGAAAAAACAGATCATGGTCTATAACAAAAATATGAAAAATAAGAAGAACTGAGATGGTTAGGGAATGTTGAAAAAAAAATGGAGGAAAGATGAGATCAACCATGGTTACCCAAAATGAGTTAAATCAAATATCTGAGTAAAATTTATGAAAAATGATGCCTCTGGATGAAGCAAAACAATAATTCTTGGATGGGAGGGAATAGAAATTCCTTCCCTTCTCTCTGCCTACAATTTAACTGATATGGGGTGATGCATGAAATAGACAAGAGTGATTTTTTTTTCAGATTCCCGTTACTACTAGCGCCAAGTGTTCTCTGTCGTTATTTACTATGAATCTCATCTATAAAACTGTATTTCACTTTTTTCCTGTGCCTTTTTTGTTTCCGATTTTATCACAATTGAATTTAGTCGCTGTTGCATGATATATGAAATGTCACGAAGTAGTTGATGCATAATATAATATATTTGAAATGTCATCATTGATTGAATTTTAGACGATGATGATTAGAATAATATAATATCTTGACGCTGTTTGCCTAGCATTCTTGTCACGATGATGTGCCATGGTCATTCGGGCAGGTCCGCGAATGTAGCGTCGCGACGTCTGCAAACAAATAACAATAGGTACAGGCGGAACAAAGAACGAATGCCATTAAAATCGTGACAGCTCTCAAGGCTTTATCAGTTAGTAGTTCACAAAAAAACCATCAACTTTGCAAAAAGTTGCTTATAAAAAAACATTGTTGATTGTAAAAAAAACCATTTAATTTAAGCGTTAAGTAATTATTTTTTTTATGATTTTCTCATTACACTTGGAATTTTTGGTGGTAAACATAGCATTCAATCGCCCCGGTTTAATTCACTAAACATTCCTTCTTCCCGGTTCAATTCACTTCACATATCTTCGAATTTTTGTCACGGTTTAATTCATCAAATAATTCTCTGATCCGGTTATATTCAATTAAAATATTATCGTCTTGGTTCAATACTTGATTTATTTAACATTTCTTCATCCCGGTTAAATTAAGTTAACATTATACGAATTGTTGGGCGCCAATTTTTACGCTGCTATGAATATGTCGCTTTTCATATTTCAGTTTCAAGACCTATCAAATTCAAAATGCGTCAGTTATTAAGTTTTAACATGTCAAATGTCAACAAGGAATTCTCGTCTTAACAGGCTGTAAAAAGAGTAACAAACCATGTCATTCAAGAAACTCGTAGCGGAATAAGATCTTAATTTCTTGACCACGCAAAAGTTTAGCCTAGATACTTAATACGTATGTAGATTATCAGCCAACGCAAATATAATGAAGTTGGCGGATCTGGCTCATATTGATGTTAATTTATTTCTTGGTGAAATCGCTATTTCTCATTTCCAATAAAACCATCACTAGAAATCATGTCAATGAAGACAAATAATGTGATTGTCAATATTTCCATTAGCTTTATCGATGTGGTCAAGAAGACAGATGTGTTATCCGCATTGTAAGGACCCTGGTGTAGTGTAAGTATGTAAAAAGTGCATCACCAACTTTTTGTTGGAAGAATTTTAGTGATATATTTGTCTTCTAATCGTACCATTCCATGGTAATCATAGTTCGGCATATTGTGGGTATTAATTAGTCATATAGAGAAAATGTTTAAGTGAAATCTTCATCATGCACAACTTTGAAAAATTATCCAAAGTTTCTATGGATTATAATATTATTAATATACGTATTGTCTTTAAATGTAGACCATTGGGCGGACAACTTCATGATCATGAGAATCTTCAGCATGCATTTCATCAAAGTTATTCTCCTAGCAGAAATTGTAATAGCTTTGCAAGGTATCCTTTGAGTCGGTTGGTAACTCTTTGTTGAATATTCAATGGATCATTATTTATTATGCGTAGTTATTGTCTTGACATGTAACCCACTTTTTCTAGCTACAACACTGTTGTTGACTTTTATACAAATAAAACATCTTAAATTAAAACGTCAATAGCTTTTCATTGTTTAATTTTCTAAGAAGCCTCTAATTTATGAATTATGCAGTCGCAGGTTTTGACATCAATTTTGTAAATGTCACCCAATGCCTAGTTTGGTTTAAATCTTGGTAACAAACGCATCTCTTGACCTCCTTTCGTAGAAATATGACAGTTTCTACATATTGTTTACGACTTGATTCTAGATAACGTGCTTAGTATAAACTGCAGTTCACTTCGACTCATATTCATAGTCACAGTACGTACCATGTGTTGTGTTCTCTTTGTTACTTCGAAGACAAGATTTTTCATTCCGTTAAGAGATTTTGTTACTTCTTCTTCATTTGAGTTCTTTGATCTGTTAACTGTTTTTAAAACTTTTTGAAGATCGTAGTCTAACGACACTATTCACCAATTCTTTGGTTGTATCTATTATTTTGAAAATTTCATTGTTTTTTACTTCTATGTCTAAGGATTAATGTTTCTTTGTTGATTGGTCTCTTTTTACTACCCATCATATACTATAATCAATCGAAAGTATTGTTTTCAAGTTAATTATTATAAGTAATTGTATTGCATTAAGTTCCAAGGTACAATTCGCTGGGCAGGTTAAACCTGTATTTATACATTATCAAACTCGGTAATTATCGTCTGCGATACGATAAAGCGAACATCGCAGCTGGAACGCATTATAAAATACAGACTTCAGACTATATTGCATTCGTTAAGTGCAACCGTCATATTTTTATATTATCTTCACTCCTTAGTACAAGATTTATGTTCAAAGGCTGCTACAATCTACAATCATCCTTTCATCGATTTGGCTATGATCTTTTGGACCCGTTAAGACTTGATAGGATACGACAAGGAGTTTATTGGTCACTTTCACTAACGGTTCCTAACTTTTACGTAGCTCTTAGTGTTCTCCACACCATATAAAACGCTACTCTAAGAGCTACCTAAAAGTAAGGAACCGTTGGTGAAAGTGACCATAAGACTCATTCTGAATTAATATGTGCCAGCAAAAAATCACCAACGTATTTGGTTAGTTTTTGACGAAAATACTACACCAATTAGTTTAAAAACATAAAAGAAATCTTCTTTCTATCACCTTTGGTTATAAAGTTACGAATGTTTCAATTTCATAAAATTACTTACTTAATTGACAATATCTCCAAAGTGTGTTTTTGGTATTTGGTGACTTTTTGCTGGAGATAGACGTGATAGGTAATAAAAAAGACCAATAGTAAGGACGTAATGAAACAATTGCGACCCGCATGTGGACGAAATCATAGACATAGTAGAAGTATTTGGTGGGATCTTGTCGAAAGGCTGGATAACACTACAACTACTAATTCGCCAGTGGATTAATGTCGAAGAACTTGAAAGCTAGCTAAACTTAATGCACTAGGAAGCTGAAAAGATACGAAAGGAAGCTAAAATTCATGATCGATGGAGTTGAACTTGAGATTCAGAGAGAGAGAGATAAGTGGAAGTCATGCAGCCAATTTCATACACGCAATTTCTACGCCTTCTTTTGTTGCTGCGATTAATTCCGTATTTAAACACACATAACCCTTAGTGATATCTAAATTCGAATATAATGACTGGTATTCTCAAATTCACATTCCAACTCAACGCAAGAGGCTCTTGCTTAGAACTTAATCGGTTGCCAGTAGTTACGCAGCTAATGTATTGGATAAAACATTTTCAGAATACAGAAATGTCAAAAGTCTCAATAAAAGTTGGATACGACGCAACTCAATCGTCTGTTTTTCATTTCATAATAATAGTCAATGTACTCTTTTATTGATTGGTTTCACGACGCACGTGATTTATTTATTTATTTATTTTATTTTATTTATTTGTTGCCACCGTGAGGACAACGAATCCCTTTTAGCCCGATATCCGAGTCGATGAACTCAATATCAACACGAAGCAATCATTGATAGGTAAGTAGGTATACCATGATTACGATGCATCTCGTGCCTTCACGATTCTTGATATAGAATACCTATGTTCGCCGTCAACTGTTTGAGAAATCTCCGATGGTCAAACTGCAAGATAATTCTCTCGTTAATGTGGTATGAAAATATGTCTTGATCCATCACTTGACATTCAACTGCATTATTAAGATAATGATTAAAGTTTTATATCCACGTTTATTTAACAGCACGTCTGCCGACTCTTGGTAATTTGCCTGGATTGTTAATGGATTTATATCGAGGTTGGAATCCAGTCTCAGATTGGATGGGACTCGTTGATTGGTAGAGAATGCTTTTAGCATTTAGTTCCGCCTGTTTTTCTGACAGCTATGTACAGAAAGATTTATAAATATGTTATCAGTAGAGCATTAGGTAAGAGCATCCTGTAAGAGGCAGGAAATCGAAAAATCAGATCGGGACCGTGAGGTTGACCACCTCACGTGCTTAAACCTCAACCGGTGAGAAAAGGCACCATAGGCCTCAGACACCTTCGAGCGCAATGGTGAGCTCTTGGTGCCTCCCTATGCCCCTAAGTGGGGTATAGGCCCCCTGTATTGCGGGTTGGTTTGGGGTTTGGGATCTGCGGCGGGCTTGATTTGTGTGGAGCCGGCTTTTTGGTTTGATTGCTTCGATCGAACTAGAGGGTTGGTTTCATGCGGGTCGGGTTTGCTGCGGATTTGTCTCCTCCGGGCTGACTTGCGGTGTGCGGGGAGCCTTAAAGGGAGAATTTATGTATGTATGTTTCAAATCTGTCTTGACTATCATAAAGTATAATAGGTAAAATTGTTATGAGCATTGTACGTAACCGATTTCGGCAGTCTAGTGGTATAAGCCTCGATTTCAGATCCCGAGGTTCCGCGTTCGATTTCCGGTCGGGTCTCTGTTTGTTCACTTAAAATTTCTACCCGAGGTTAATCTGTCTCAGATTGGAGGGAAATAATGGCTGACTGGCAAATATTGCCTCAGGCAATAGCTTCCGCCGGCTTTCCTGACACCTTTGTATAGAAAAATATAAATTTATATACATATATGGTCACGTATAATAAACTATACGTCACATAAAATGATCAATATATGAATGTAAATTAAATGTTTGATATATGTTATATAATCGGCAAAAAAACCAAAATCAAAAAAAAAAAACAAATACAATTTTGTAAATTTTGAGTTTGAACCGTTAATCAATCAATGATTACTGATTAGTTTGGCATAGTGTTTTTGAAAAAGAAATCTTGTCTTCTTTTATTTTGAAATAGGTGTAGGTACATAGGCATAACCTTGATTGCTTTAAAAATTTATCTTTTTTCTAGAGAATTTACATTAGTTTTCTAATTATTAATGTTAAAACAATTAAAAAGAAACATAATTAGAAGATATCGTGAAAGTGCATCTGTGTTTGTTTTAATTCATAATAACTAGAAGAGTTTAGTCAAAATATGTAATTTAGTGAAAAATTGCATAAAATTACTTTTTCACATTATAATTATTATAAAAAAAAACGGGGAAAATATGAAACTTTGTAATCAAGTAAAAATATGGACTCATACTCAGACGGAACACATTCTCATTACTGCGATTCTCACATATCTCATGCGTCAAATACAGAATGTCTCCTTGTAAAATAAAATAATGTGTTTTGTACACTACAGTTAGTAGTAATATTACATTCTCGCTTCTCAACATCACACACAACAGCAAAAAAACCCTGACTCGTTAAACATTAAACCAGTGGTACCGAATTTCTGGTTTGCGTGCCACATGAAACTTTTTAAAAATAACCTTTTGCCGTATAAAGTACATTGATCACAGCTATTATAAATCAAGTATCTTTAATTTGCGGTTTAAATTGATTTAATAAAATAAAATATGCCAGGACATGAAGTGCAGATGAGAACAGCGGAGAATCGAGATGAGTTGAGAAAAATATGTTTGCGTGCTACAATCCACAGGATTGAAACCACAGAAGAAGATTTTAAATCTGCGATGTTTTTTTTATAAATGCTTAATATTTATTAATACAAAATATGAGAAAACAAGCAATCGTTTAATCTGGAATAGGTAAGTACTATTTTTTGAGGTTTTTCTCATACAATACAACAAAACTATAGTTAGATTTGTTCTTTCTTTGTTCCAAAATGTGACATTTCTAAAAAGTGGATAGCTTTGGAAATTGTTGGTTGCCTAGTCATTAGTCAACGAATTTTCGCACTGAAGGTGCATGGGTTGATTCTCTTTGCCGGCCAGCTTTCAAATCAAGAGCTTTGATTCGCGTACAAGGTGCCAAAAGTAAATTTGTGTTATCTTAATCAAAATAATGTATGAAAAATTTACTTGCATTAAAATAATTATTATCAAAATGTTTTCATCTTTAACTAAAATCACAGTGAAAGTAAAATATATTTTTTCCAAAACTTAGAAGTTCTCAATATTCATTTTCTAGTTTTACTGTTGAGCACCGCTGCATTTGATATAGTCATATAAAATAGAGCTTTGCAGACATTTAAAGTCCTACAAACTACAACGATCCAATTAATAGTCTTAAATAATAAACATGTTTTTAAACTATCTTATTTCTGGGTTTTTCGATCCAGAATTTTTACATTTTTTACCTGTTTATAAGCATTTCTACAGTCTTTTCATTTCTTGGCTTAGAAGGATAATCAGGTAATAACACATCAATGTAGATGTAAATGTATGTTATACTGTGTTCCGCTCCTGCGAAGCAGAGCTGAGGAATCTGGACATGGTGTCATAAACATTGCGCAAGATCGAGCGCAAAGGAGAGCTCTTGTTGCCTCCCGTAAAGTGGGGCGTAAAGGGAGTTTGGATGGATTGGAAATGCATAATGCAACTTAAAAACTAAACCGTTCTTTGTAACAGGTACTTACGATAAAAAAAAAATAATAAAATTACTTATTCTTACATCTTATCACATTTGTTTTTTTAACCGTTTGAACACATTGTTATTTCAAAATATCTATGAATCAAAATAATGAATGTAAATTAAAAAAAAATACCTAAAATATCATAATATGGTGTTTGTGAGTGCAATGTTTTAAAATCCACCGTTTAAAAATTCAAAACCGCAGATGGAAATGCTGTTTATCATCCATCAGCTGATTTTTTTTTTTTTGGTTTTTGTATGTTTTTGGTAGTGTAAGTGAATATTATACTCTAATTCTAATTAATTATTATTCTAATAGGGAATTATTAATCTGTTGAATTTAAGAACTTAAATCTAATTTTGTTTCTTAATAATATGATAGTACGAAAAAATGCCAATTATTATGAAAGAATTTTCAAAAAAAAAATTTAAAGCTTTAATGCGTACAAACTTTTATCCATACAAAAAAAAACTATAGCACAAACGCTGTAAACTTGAATGCTTTCTGAATCGCAATTAAATGTTATAACGACTCTCTTCTGTTGTACTACTAACTGCTGTGAAGGTTAGACTAGTCTTATCACTTTACGTTAACAAGGTTCCCCGTCATATTATGGTTCAATAAACTGACAAACTCCCTCTATGATGATAATAATAATTCAGCAGAAATCTTGTTTACATGCAGATTAAATTAAACGGCCGCTAATAACAAGTTTGGCAAGATGATACCTACTTTCACGTTTATTAATAACCTTTGTTAATCTTTGTATAATTTTCTAATAACCGGTAGAAACTATTTGTTCAATCCAACATGATGAAACATTGTAGGTATTTATAGACTAGAAGAAAAATTATGTAGTCTTGAGAGCCTATTAAAAACCATTTTATTACCTTCTTAGAACCTAATAATAACCTTTCTAGAACCAAATTCTAACCATTCTAGAACCTACTGACAACCTGTCTAGAACCCACGCACTAAAATTCTGGAACCTATTTTAAGTCTTTCTACAACCGAAATACAACCTTTCCAGGATCTGCATATTTATAAGCTTTCTAGAACTTATAACATCTTTTCTAGAAACTTCTTAAAACCTTTCCACAACCTAATAACTACTTTAGAAGTTTTGATTCAATGGTTAGTAAAGTTCTGTTATGGTTTTATAACTAAATACTGCGAAATTTTCTAATACCTTCAAAACTATTTTGGTATGAAGGCATTTACTAGACTCCAAAAACTGCCTAAAACGATGATATGATTATGTACCTTCATGGAAAAAAGCCTCTTTTGCGATCTTCGATGTTTGATCTTGTTACCTTAAGACATGTTCTTATTGAGTATTTTTAAGCCTATCCAAATCCATTCATAGCTTTTATCCATTCTGAACGCAAAATTTCAATCAGACTTGTGAATTATAAAAATCTTCATCGAATGATATTTCGAAAAATTTCCCTTATTAGGCATTATAGCTTATCCCAAGAAAGAAATTAATTCAATATCATATCCTTGCTGATTTTAATAAAGGTCACCCTCTCTCTGCCTACCCCAACCCCCGACTCATAAAAGTATCTTTAATAATATTCAAAATTGAATTAAAGTGTCCCAATCGTGTAATTTTACCCAAATAAAGTCGATTCGAATATCATTATTTGCTGTACTAGCTTTCCCGACAGACGTTGTCCTGTGGTCTAACTATGAATATTTACGAGTATTAAGAATTTAAAAGAATGATAAAAATGATTTTCAAACAATGTCATTCCGATCGATGCATCTGTTTTTGTTTGTCACCACAAATTTTCCATACGATTTCTGTCAATCGCCCCAACTATTAAACGACTGACAGTTTGTGTCAAACGACAATTTGATTTCAAAATTACATTTATTCACTTTTTGCGTTTTAAAATATAAAAAATGCGCTTCAATGTTAAGAAATTAGAAAAAAAATCTATCTAAAATCTGCATGCCAATATTTTTAATGTCGATTGTTGTCAGGTAAATAAAAAATGTGCTTCTATAGAATTTTTCACATATGGCGTTGATGTTAGAAAATTCTTTTCCATACTAACTTTAATATTATTTGATATCCATTTTTCGATTTTATATTGGTAATTTTGTTATCCGGAGCGGATAAGTATCCAATAAACCAAAAAAGATAAAAATCTGTTTAACCGATCTCGAGTTATACCTAATAAGTGTTCGCACTAACCCAACTTTCTTTTATATTACAGATTCAATTCAGCGTTCGTTCTTAACTCCCGTAGGCGGTACAACGTTTTGGCTGTAAAATTATTTGAATCTTTGGGAATTTTGTTTTTCAAATAACAAGATACGCGTTGAACGGATGTAATTAACTTCTATTTTTAATCCAACATATCTAATTAAATTATAATTGGTTAGTTCGTTGGTAACTCGATATTTTCGTTGCCACATTCTTATCCCATGCACGCGAAATATTTTTCATACATAATATGACAAAACCAATCCTTCAATCAAATTTTCGTCTGAATGTCGATAGTTGCCACGACAATTATTAATAACTACTTGTGTCATCGGAAAATATCAGAGGTTTTATTTATTCAACTGTTGCTAAGGGAACAAATTTAAAATTTTTCGCAATTCTCAACGTGGTAAAGTAAAATTGAGACCGATTGAAAGACAATATAACTGATTTATAGAACAATCAAACAATTTATGACCCTTTTCTATCGACTTACGCCGCCTCCCAAAACGAAGAGGTACCTACCTGCAGACCAAACATAACGCAAAATCTAGCGCTATGTATTGTATGTAGTGGTGTGTAATTTCTGTTGTTTGAAACGGGCGGATACACAAACATATAGTAACGGCGTTATTTCTATTGTCAACTTTGTTTAGACAGGAACATTAGGTTACATGTTGATTACTGTATATATTAAGCAACAGCAAAAACGGGCGACGATGTCTGTTACATGGCGACGAGTGACCCTCCTGGTTATGAAATAATAATATGTTGATACTAACGAAATCTAAATGTGCAAGAAATTTTGAAATGCAATATAAATTCTCGTTTTTATTACATTATCTGACAATAAATCAAATTACATCACGCGAATTTGCAAATAGTGGAAACAATACAGTTTATTATGTAAGCATACATATTTTTAACGATGAGAATATTTCGCAAGAATCTGGCGATCAAACAGTAAATTCAAAGGTGTTAAATTTGACATTTATTGATCTAACTCAGAAGTGGGCATTTTGGTATTTTATTTGAACATAAGCGTTAATTAAATAAATAATCACATTAGCCAAAACTAATGAGAAGAAAAAATACGAAAAACTTTAATATTTATTTTTTATGTTTGTACAGACTTATTGTATTACTTTGTACATCAAAAGAAATAAGTACACATAAAGTGGAATCGAACATAAGAACCAAAGTGATATCATCATAAAGTAGGTAGGTATTTGATATGTTTTGTATGTGGTTGTATGTATTTGTATGAACTTGGTGGTTTTCGATATCTATAATTCTTATTAACAAAATCTTCGATATACCTATACTATCTCGATTAAAAAAAGTAGAGGCTCGACTGTATATTACTGTCAGAAATATGGTATTGATTTTTGAGAAAATGACTTCAATAAAAGTATCATAAAATATTTCCGTTATCATATTTTCTACCCTTATATTTAAGGTTTTTGTTAAAGTTTTGGGGTATCAGAAATGTATATTAAACCTAAGGCTTAATAATTTCTGATCTCTATTACTATTTGTGTAGTTTCATTTCACTTTTAATTATTATTAATAGAAGAAGACAAAATAAGGTTAAATGTATGAATAATATGTTTTTCTTACACTTGATCAAAGATCTGCGAATAATAGACAAAAATTTATCGATGACAATAATAATAAATAATGAATAAATTGTAATATGTGTAGGTATTTATGTAATTTCACTTCGAGTAAGCGGCATATTTTTTTTTAAATAATGCCATTCGAAAGCCATTAAATTTACATATCTACTACGACTGTAAACAGTAAAAAATACAAAAAAAAAATAGTGAGTACGCTATCACAAATGACAATGTCCTTATCCATACAGATTTTGCATGATAAAATATAGGGTTTGATTGCCTTTTATAAAAAGTAATCTTTATTATATATTATAGTAGAATGTCTTCCACTAGGTCATTGTCTGACAGAACTATTAAAAACTAAATTTATTACATCTGTATCAAATATCGTGGGACTCTAGTTTTCTAACAATGCGGTTCACACGAATATTCTCGTTAATAATAATTCTCTTGCATTTTTCATACAGAACTCAGCATAAACTGACGGGACATAACATCGACAAAAAAAAAACACGTTGTTTTTTTTTTTTATTTCATATGTCGAATGAACGAAAACAAAAGAGTAACAAAAGCACACTATTCGAAATTTTGAACAGGTTTTTTTTTTGTTTCATATTATTTCGAAACATCAATGTTTTGTCGGTAGTTCATAGTGAGATGCTTTAAGCAAATGACACGCGAGAGAGAAATTTTGCTACAAAGCGAAACAACATTAAACGAAAAACTAGTTATCAATAAAACGACTTAATTAACATAGAAATTCTCCAGTTTAAAATGGAAGCAAAGGCCATTGGATTATGTAAAATTTCGTAAAATAGTTAATTTATATAGCTATAATTTTGACATTCTAAATTCCCTGTTTTTGTAATATTTGTTGAAGAATGCTGCAAAAGAAAAAAAAACAATAATATGAAGCGTAATTATTAATTGCAGTGAGATTTTAAGAGTTCCATCAATATAAACTATATTCCATGGAACTAATACTAAACTAATCAGCGTATAAAATTTTCAAATATTAAAGTGTAGAAAGTTATAAATATAGTGTAGAAAGGAAATATAGTGTAGAAAGGTATTAAGCTTTTTACCGGCTCGGCTGATCGAGATATCAAAGTTTCAATAGAGAGATGATATTGTTTTGGATTAGTGACCATTGGAAAAAAGTTTTAAAAGAAGAAAACATTTCTGCATATTTTAGAAAGCAACTTGCTTACACACTTAAGGAAGTGAATACGGGTACAAAAAATCCCGATAAAGTGTGCTGAATTTGAACACAAACCCAGCACTTTTATTCAAACAAATTCTGGGCTCATTTGTGGGCATTCACGATAAGTAAAGCTTGAAATTTGAAGGTGAAAATTGAGGGTAATTTATGAAGATGTTAAAAATATTTCACATAGGGTGAACTCAGATTCTGTTTTAAAAAATCATTTGAAATAGTTAGTATAAGCTCATGCACTGTTATTTTTTTGTGTTAAATATTTGAAAATTCAATTTGTTTAAATTATATATTTTTTTTTAGTTTTTTTTTTTTGTTAGTTTTGTTTGTTTAGTTTTGTTAAACTGAATATCGATGATAAAATACTCACAAATTTTGATGATTGTCTCCTTTGGTTATATTTCGAGGAATTTTCACTTTCTTGATACACCACACATTTAACTTTATGTTAACAACTTTATAAATTTGCACAAAAAACACTTTATTTAAATAAAACACCTAGTGCATCGACAACCGATGTTAAAAAAAAAAACACAGTTTAGATTTTCCAATGTTTCGATTTCTCACGTTGATCGGTTTAAATTAAAACAAAAACTGAAGCACAACGGAGATATTGTACAGTTCGTTAGTTTTGAATGCGCATAAATTCTTTGACTTGCGCGTTGATAAGATTTTCAAATAATTCCCATTTTTTTAATAAAATGTTCGAATGCTGATATGCGCACACGATCAATCGACAACTCGCGTACTGAACCCTGCGATACTCGTTGCAAACTGGCATGTTCCTCTCTATACAGAGATGTTTTTATATTATGCCTATGCTATCATCGTTCATCGGCATCTAACTATAGAACATACTTCAGTACTTTGCGCATACACTGGATAGAGGTGCATTGAAGAGGTGCGCTTGATACAAAAATTACATCAAAAGAAGTTGGACAAATTAAAATTACACACCTTATTGACATAATATGATTTTAGGTGGACAGTTTTTTAAGATATAAAAAATAATATTATTTGAGAAAAAAAAATCTCACCAAAAATACTACCTAAATAATTTAAATTAAATAAAGATATAAAGAGTTGTTCAAAAGAAAAAATGGACTGCCCCAGGGATCAATTTTTGGTCCTATTTATTTTTCAAAATATTGACTCACTAGTCACTACATTTTTCATGTTGCATAATAATACAATATTAACGCTTTGCTTAAATTTTTTTTAGTTTTATTTTTGAGAATCAAAGTGGGTAATAAATTGAATGAAATATTATTAAAAAGGGAATGCTTCAGGGATCTTCTTCTGGTCCCGTAGTATTTTTTTTTTCATCAATTAGATGTTACATAATATTTTGGTGCTATATTTATTTTTTAAAATACATATTCACATTTCATTAGAGTATCCCTAATAATAGCACCTTTAAAGTATGTCATAAATGCAGTTTAAACATTTTTTTTTACAATTTATTTAATTAGGTGAGTTACATATTATTTTTTTACCATATATCAATTACCCATTTAATGACCGATGGTAACATTTTATTGAAGGTGGAACAATTATTAATGTCGTCGAAGAGACTACGTGATTATTTTTTCTGTGAAGAAGTAATAAATTTTCCGGAGTTCTGCAAGGATGTGTTTCTAACCCTTTAGTTAGTATATATTTTTTTTATATAAAAATTCTTGAATAATATATGAACCTTGTGTTATGTTAAAACACTGAATTGGAAAACTTACAAAACTTCAAAGGGCCATAAAACTCATTTTCAAGTATTATTTAAATGCCATAAGTGACTGCATAGGATGATCGCAGCGTTGCTTTATGAGATAATAAAAGGTATTTCATCGAACGTTTATCCCATCTTCACATCTAAACCTGAGTCTTCACAGATTTCTCTTCCTAACTGGATGTCGAAAATTTTGATTTCCGTTTTTTGCACATGGAAATTTCACCAAAAGCCTACATATTAAATTCTCTGCTGACTGCAGATTTATTATAGACTAATGGTTATATTACGTGATTGTTTGATTGAATACAAATCAATCGTACGATGAAGATCTTATTATTTAGGTATGCACGTTTGACGTGGAAGTTATTTATACCACAACCATGATGTTGCCCAACATTTGTATGAAATTAACTCGTTAATCTTTTGATGCCTATTTTAACTGATGATTTTAAGAAATTCATGATTCTCTCCTGAAATCTGGAGCATATGTCCAATTTCTGGAGCTACTCATGAGTTTTTCGTGAAATATTTACGAAGATAGACTGGATTTAGAGCTTTTGGAGACCTGTTCCGGGTAGCAAAATTATTATATTTTATCCCAAAGTGATTTTCGAAGTTGAGTTATCCGACAGTGCAATGAAAGAAGAAAAAACCAGAAATGTAATCAAGTGCAACTAACATTGATTATAGAATTATTATAGATTATAGACTAATGGCGAACGTTGTTAACGTAAAGTAGACTAATGGCGAACGTTGTTAACGTAAAGTGATCACACTAAGCCAGCCTTCGAAATAACAGTAGAAGACGGTCGTATTAGCCCGTAGTGGTTTGTTCCATTTAAAAATCGAACATTAGTAATGAATTTTTAGAGTCATTAGTTGTTATTTTTTCTTGATTATAGAAGCTTTCAAAAGACCATAACATGCTAGTTGTATATGAAAATTCCAAGAAACAAATCAGAAGATATCATAAAGAGGGGAAAATAGATGAACCCACATCTAGTGAATCAAAGAGAATGGCCCTTGACAGCTTCCTCAAGTACGTCATGTACATAGGAACAAAGGTACATGAAGTTGTAAGGTCAATTAGCAAAAAGCTAATGATAAATCCAAGTCTCCGGAAGATGTGTAGCTCCTATACTTCTCATCTCGTCTTCTATTCAATGATCAAATAATTTGTTACAATCTACAACATTTCTGGATTTGTAACACATTATGATATTTTTCGCTGTTTGTCGTATCATCTTCCAGGAACTTTTTATCCGATGGTTATTTGCACGACACTTCTTGAATCTTCAATACCCGCCGGCCGTCATTTCAGTTGATAAACATAGAGAATATCAAGAGTGAGAAAGATTGAAATTAGCTGATTCTGAAATGATTCTAACCACTAATTTTATGGTTATCATAATTCTTGGAAGTACCGTTTTTCTGTGTATCACGTTTTGGAAGCAAATGTTCGCGCCAGTGCAAAGTATGCAATCTAATGCTTACCAACACTGAACGTCACTCAGGGCATCCGTAAACGTCTACAAGCTTATAGATTCTTCTTCTTCATCCATGTCCGCTCCCTAGTTGGAGCATATGGTCTCCACAAGTCCTCGCCATGCGGTCCTGTCCCCTGCGATTCCAGCAGTCGCACCCCAGTCAACACCAACGGCCTGAAGGTCAGCTTCGTAGAGCCTTTTAATTGTTTGGAGGGGCCTACCGCGTCTTCGATTGCCTTCTGGATGGTAGTTGAGACTAAGACGGGTTATGTCCTCTGTAGGCTTCCTGAGTACGTGACCCATCATTATCATATTAAATTGTAGGGAGCGAGTCACATAGTGATGCAATTTACGCAAAATGAATGCAGTGCGTAGTATACGAGCTTCGGCATTACAAATTATCTCTAAGATTAACTGAGACGATTGTACCATTCAACAATTTTATAATTTCACTGTAGTATAAAAAGGGTCAAAGTATTTAAAATGTTCTAATTAAAGGTCACTACATAAAAATTGATACTCTTTTCGTGTTCTCGTGCAAATGTTTCTTGCCAATGAATTATTGTAAAGCGGTTACTATAATGGAATTCTCTAGGAGTAATTCATTCAAGAAAACGACAACTAAGATCATTGGCGTTACTAATCAATTGATAGTTTTAGGGACAGAGGTTTTATATAAAAAAAAATCTATTGTAACTATGTATTTATATTTTGTGTAAAATTAATAGATATTGACTATTATTCTGAAATGAAAATCAGATGATTGAGTTGCGTCGTATCCAATTTTTATTGAGACTTTTGACATTTATCTATTCTGAAAATATTTTATCCAACACATTAATTGCGTAACTACTGGCAACCGATTAAGTTCTAAGCCAAAACATCTATTCTGCGACAGCGAAATTCCTCGTATCCAATAGTTGTTGCGTATTTTGACAGTTCTACCTATTCTGAGTGCATTTAATCCAACAAAACAATTGTGTTACTACTGGCAACCAACCAAGTTCTACGCAAGAGCTTTTTTGGTGTTGTTTCAATTAAGGGCTCATACACACAGTGCCAAGTAGCAAGTGTATGTGCGAGTGCGAGTTGCGCATTAAAATTGCAGGAGATAAGTTAGTGCATGTCCACCTGTTTTAAGCCATTTCCCATGCGATAAGTGAGCGCATGGGAAATGGTTTAAAACCATTAAGAATTATTTTGACTTTAAACACCAAAATACTGACTGAATTTGTGGTTATTGGATCGATCAGTAGCATATCTCTAATATAAATTAAAGTCGGTTTTGTGCGAATACTTATAACTCTAGATCGGCTGAACAGTTTCTTCCGATGTATGATTTATTGGATTCTTCTCCGCTCCGGATAACAGAAAAACTAATAAAAAGTTGAAAAAATGGATAAGAAATCATATAAAATATAATATTAAAATTTGATTTCCTGCGACGCCATAACAACAAACATTGGTACGAAGATTATTGATATAATTCAAGCTTAAAGAAATATTTTTTTAATACTCAAACATATTCAAAGCGTATTTTTGTATTTTTAAAACGATGACATTTTTGGTGTTTTAGTTGTGGAAAAAATTTTTGCGAATATTTTTTTAGCATAAGCTTGAAATTCTGTATAAGCTGACTTATAAAAAATCAATATAAATATCAAATATATAAAATGGGTGAGTTTTAGTACTTTTGAAATAACTGATTTAAAATATTAGGTATAACCACATTACTTTTGATTTTTGTAGTCATGTTATATTACCCTTACCCAGAAATATTTTATTGAATTTTTATTGAATTTCAATGGGTCAGCTAGTTATTTATAAAATACAGTTGTTGCGATACGCCAATGACTTTCACGCATACAAATGCACTGTCATTCCGCTGTTTATATGAGGCAATGTGTGGATCGCCAGCGGTATGAGTCACACTGACGCGCAGTGGATTAGATAAACAAATATTAACACATAGGCTGTTTTCAATAACAACAAACTGTTATCACTACACTAATCTATATAGGTCTGTATTTATAACGATGACTATCAGTCAAGTCTTTGAATTCTAAGTAAACAGAGTCATTTACCTAGAAAATATGTTTATTTCAAAGAATCATTTGACGATGTATGAAAGAGATAATGCAAAATACGGTAGGTGGAGTTTTTTGTGTTGATATTGGTATATTAATATTTTTCTGTGTAACAATATCGTATGTTAACGGATTTCTTGTTGATGATTGGAGGGGTAAATCAATATTATGAGACTAAGGGTGTGTTAACATCAAACGAACATAGTTCCAGAGTTGGAAATAGTGCATATTCTATTGATCGTTGATATGGACACTGAATGAAACAACAACGATAAAGAACTAGAACTCTGGCGAGCTTAATCTGTCATCGCCCATCAATTGGTTCTTGCTCGATGTTATTTCCATGGTGTCCATCAATATCAATGATAAACGAAAGTATGCTCTATCTCTTCGTTTGGTGTAAACGCACCCTTACGGAATCCCCCGAACGCGTGGGTAAATAATTGACAGGTGAGCTAATGTGCAAAAAATATGTATGCAATATAAAATCAAGGGAAAAACTTGACGTTTGGCAATTGTAGGTACAACGACACAAAATTTTAAATACTCTTAACCCTCTGCGACTGACGTGGTATTCCACCAGACACCCAAAAATATAAAATTTGTTTTATTACCGAATTCGTTCTAAGCTTAAACTTTTTCGCGAATAACTCGGATTTAACCATAATAATAATTATGACTTCAAACAAAGATTCATTCATCAACGAGTTGAACCAAAAGATTCACACATCTACTGATGTATTTAGAATCGGTTCAGTGAACTATTCATGAATTTGATTAATGATTCACCTGCGGTTAACAACGTCCCAATCGCTTTATTTATTTATATTTAGATATATAAAAAAACGTAAGATAGACTTTTATTGATGACTTTTTTTGCTTGTTGCAGGTAATGGGAATATTTAGTTTGTTTCAAATTTGCGGTAAGTTTTTATTGTAATTGTTTAACAGATTTAACAAAACTGTGTCATGTTATTTTGATTAATAAGGTCATATTATATAGTTGGATGATTTCCAATGTACCTGTAAAAATTGGGTGCTTGCAAAATTTTTGTATGAACACAACATAACATTTTGAGAACCGCAGAGTTTTAACTCTGTAAAAAGCATTTTGTAAAAAGTAGCTTTGAATTTGTTTGCATATAGGTATCCCATAATACCATCAAATTAATTCACGATTTCATTTTAATTTAAAACATACATTTTGATTTTGATGGTGAAACGTACTCAATCCTCTACATATTTCATACTTTTGAGTATTACTATATTTAAGTAGCGTGTCAATTAGGACTTTCAAAAAATGTAATCCTTACGCTCCCTTTCAGACCTCATTTATTTTTACAAAATATTTTATGAGAGAATCAATTCAGCTAAATTTATATCGATTGCGAATTTCATGACAAATTCATGCTGTATTCGCATCTCCTGTGATTTTTGGCGGAAGACCCTTTCTTAGCCATAATAGCAAAGAAAAAATGAAAAATTAATCAATAAACCTTTAATAAAAATGGATATATTCATATCCTGGCGTTAAACACACGACAGCAGTCACAGTCTTTAAATTTGATTGCTCTCTTGTTCTAAATAATTTCCAACTTTTATCTCTATATTTCATTAAAAATTGTTAAATATCTACTTGTTGCATTACAACAGTCCGTCGTCTGACAAGATTTCTCAAATGTGATCGGATTTGAATTTTTCCCCATTAAGATATCCGGCCGATATGTTAGAAATAAAATACAACAATACTCTCTTCCAGGCCCCACTTGAGGGCATAGAGAGGCACACAAGAGCCCTCCCCTGTGATCAATTCCAATAAAATAATACGGGGAATAACATTTTTTTATTGACGGAAAAGATGTAAAAGAAAATCGAAAAAAAAAAACACACAGTTTAATCTCGTAGGTCGGTCATTGTCAGATATAACGCTGTCCGACCGCAAGTTGTGGTTGGCGAAACGTTGATATTGATTGACGGACGAAACATGCGTATTTTCCGGCTTCCTTCATATACATCACGCGGTTTCCTGAGGAAAGTTTAACTATTATTAGCTTTAACCAATATTGCGAAATCAACGACCACAAATTCTTAACTAAAGTTCTGATAGACTTACTGTAAATAAACTATTGTGATTAAACTGCATCCTTCTGACGTGGTTAAGTCTCAACTAAGTTCTACAGCATCCGCAAATTTTTAAGAACTATCTTACATAATGTCAAAGTTACACTTTGTTAGAAAAAGTTACTCTGATTTTTATACGCAACAGTAAGAAAACAATGTTTTCAAGAAGGCATATTATTTTGCAGTCATTAAACTTCTGTAATTTCAATTAAGCGTAGATTATGTTGTATTTCTTTATCAAGATAAATTGATATGCATAAAGCATTTTTGTCAACTGGCTTCCACGAGAATTTCGCTCTTGGAATATTGCTGCATATCAATAAATTTCTTTAAACACAACGGTTGTGCTATTTTGATTGAAAACACTCAACGGTTGTGTCTTTTTTGATTGAAAACACTCGAACTGTGATATAATCACACCTAATCAATAAAAACGTTTCTTGTTTTTCGAGTTGTTGAATGAATTTTGTGTACAGTAAATCTGGACAAGATCAGCTATTTATGGTGAACCAGAATCGGTTATTTTTGATGATCCATAATATAGCCATGTGATGGTCTCATAAGTAAGCTTATAAAAGAGAAAATTCTAACAGATAATCGAGACATATACTGACATACTCCATCAAAAGAAGGACTTAGAAATCGCACAGATATAATCCAGAAAAATGTTAAAATAAAGGTGTTAAGGAAAATCTTTGGACCTATTTGTGAACATGGAGTGTGGAGAATAAGGTATAACCATGAGCTGGAAGCACTGTACAAAGAACCAAACAAAATTTGCCCTGAGATGGTTGGGACATGTAGAGCTCACGGAGAATGACCGAAGACCATAAGAAAATTCTTAACACACGATCAGATGGTAGGTGCGGGGTGGAAACTTCGATGAAAGAGACCTTGGAGCTGTTGGAGTTTCAAATTGGAGAGTGATGGACAGGAGGGAATGGTGAAGAGTTCACAGTGAGCTGGAGTATCGTCAGTGACGATGATGAAATGTTGGTGAAGAGGTGGGCAGATATACAACACGCAATGGCCAAAAAGGGCAGGGCCTTTTGATCAGCTGGTTATCAATATAGGAAGGAAATGGTGTGACGTGGGTAAGTTTCCTGAACTAGTAATAATTATACATATTGAACTATGATTCAATTTTCGCTATTATATCAATGAAGCATCAATCTTATCTACGGCCTATGCGTCGAGTACACGGTCAAGGTTCAAGTTTAACCTACAAGCACAATTCATAATAATTGCATCGGACTTAGAACGTAAATCCTATCACGGTTTTACCCATGATATAAATGAAGTAGGGAAAGTTGGAAATGGTGTGATAACTACTTTTTTATCCCTCTGTAGTGCCCCTTAAGGGGTGGCAGAGAGAACGGACCTCCACTCTTTTCTATCCAAGCACACTTACTTATATTCGCTTTTTTCAATGACATACCATTTCACATACAACCTTTTCTATTTGAAGGCAGACTAGATATGTTCGATCCACGTCATTCACGGTCGACCACTCCTTCTAAAGGTGCATTTATACCAAACGAACAAAGACACAAAGCTTGAAAAAAGAGTATATTTTCCTAATCGTTGATACTGGACACCATGGAAACATAATATTAGTAAGGGATGTCAGTTCTCTCTGGTTATTATTTCTCTGATGACCATATCAACGATTAGGAAAATATACCTACTCTTTTTTCAAGCTCTGGTTCTTTGTTCGTTTGGTATACCTAAAGGTACTTTAACACATTTTCTTTCAACCTTATAAATTCTGTTTGCATCTATTCTTTCAACATGCCCGAACCATATTAACTTTTAAACATTCATCTTTGTCACAAATCTAACTTACATACCAGATTTCTTCCTAATATTCTCGTTCCTTTCCATATCCCACAGAGTCTTTCCACGTATTCTTAGTAAAGCTTTCATCTTTACTGCATTTATATATTATACTACATGGCAAAAGAACTGCCTGGCTCAACGCAACCCAGAAATAAATATATGGTGTAGAGTTAACCGAATAAGATGTGATGTAGGCTGCACCGCTTCAAACTTACATTAATGGGGATGGATGGACACACCAGCATGCGCATGTGGGATGACACAAACAATCGACCATCTGATAAACGAGTGCCCCATGTACGCATTTAAAGAAGGACTACAGGACTTGCACGTACTAACGGATGACGCAATGTCTTCGGTCTCTGGATGTCAGATTATTAACGATCATAAGAAGAAGAAGAAGACTACAAACGACAATGACGTGGATCGATCACTTCGATTCCGTTCATAGGATTGATTGAAACAGAAATAAACTACATGATGATTGTTAAGTTACTGATGCAAGAAGAGATGGAAGAGTGGAGATTTATTCAATCTGCCTACTCTACTCAGAATGAAGCGTGATATTGAAAATAAATCTTATTCCTGGGTATCGCAAAAGTTCAGAAGCTGGGAATTTCATATAAGTACCATTAATCACTTCTTGGATTCGTATAGGGATCCGATAAGTACCTAGTGATGACTTCCCAATTATTCAGTTTTGTCTGAAACTTTCTGAGAAATATAGTGGATCAATTGAATGACAGTTGACAGTAATGAATTCGCAAGAATAAACGGCTCATTTCTTGTTATCGTACGTCATTTTCTGCTTAATGAATATCATGTGTATGTATGTATCAATTATGTAAATTTTGCGATAACAATGCGCATACGAGTTTTGCGCATTCAATCTGTAACATTGAATGAAATAGATCCATATTATTCAGATCGTGTTTGTTGTACTCATTTAAATTCTTAGAATGTTAATGATGAAACAATATCCTCAAATTTCATAAGGGACTCGGGAATTTACAATTAATATAAACATATGGGTATGATTTGAATTATATTAATTTTGATGTAAAGAAAGCCATTTTGTTCATTCTCAGAATTAGAATACGTCATAGGTATTATGTACTAGGGAACCTAGATAAAAGGAAGAAGTCTCATAGACCATGTGACCTCCAACATTTTTAAGTTTGCTGTCACTGCGATGTGTTGCTGGTTGTACTGAAAATCTTGTGTTTTCTTAATAATTAAGTACGATTGAATGCGAATAAAACAGTGCGGCACCAAATTGTTCCAAAAGGATATCCTGTTTGCGACTACGACTATTAAAAATGGTGGCCATCCCTTTGTTAAGCGTTTGACAGCTCAGTATGGGACTGCCCGGGTTTATATCTATGTTTCCTTAAGTATTACAACGTATAGAGGATTTTAACAGTACCTGCCTTACTTTAAATCAATTTATATTTGAATAGCATAGAACACTGACTGAATCGATTAAAGCCACCTACTCGAAGCGTTCCCTGCAGGTCAACCCGTATATGTAGTGGTGTGTGGGCTCTGCTGTTAGAAACGGGCGGATACACACATAACTCATACAAGACCACGTCTGTTTTCAAATTTTGTGTAGACGAGAATTTAAGGTACCTACTTTAGGTAACCCCTAATAAGACAATATTCAGATATCGCTTGCAGATGAATCTCATTGTCTTTTGGACACCGCGATCATGCATATAGACACAAAATAAAACAACACTAATAACAAGGTAACGTTTAAAAAAAAATACACTTATGGTCTGTTTTCGTAGGAATACGGTGCAGCTATAAACAGTTTTGAATGTGTCAGTGTAGAACATTGTGTATAATAAGTGTTACTATAGTAACAAAAACATTGTCACGAAAAAGACAGCCGCCTTGTTAGATGCCGTACCGCTTCCTAGGAAGGGAACCCGGTGCATGCATTAATAAGTATTGAAGGTGTTGTCCATACTAATGAACATAAATTAAATAATTGCATATTATGCTTATGGGAGGAGGTCATAAACATTGCGCAAGATCGAGCGCAATGGAGAGCTCTTGTTGCCTCCCTATGCCCCTGAGTGGGGTGGAAAAGGGAGAATTGATTGATTGATGCTTATTATACATAGTGTGTTAACACGACTCTTATGCACTACGTAAACAC
The DNA here is from genome assembly GCA_963576905.1 of Mystacides longicornis. NCBI lineage: Eukaryota > Metazoa > Arthropoda > Insecta > Trichoptera > Leptoceridae > Mystacides > Mystacides longicornis. The sequence goes on from OY756434.1 coordinate 22,334,390, forward strand.
ATTTTGCACAACAATACATTTGTTAACATTAATTGAAAAAGGCGGATTAGATTGTGAACAGAGTAATTAACAAAACAAACATGTATATCATAAACTGTGAATTAGGTACCTACTATTGGCATTAGTTTACAAACTAAACAAAATAATTACCATATTATAATATTAGATAGTTATTCACAAAAATAGTACGGATATTCACAATAACTTAAACTTCATCACATCACAATAATACTTATTATGTACACACTGAGCCACAGTCAGTTTCTAACTAATCACTAATTATGATAAGAATAAATCTTTATATTATTTATATTCATTAATACACGCAGTAAAATGCACGTAAGTATTGGGGTCTTCCTCTTAATCTTGCGTTTATGATTCATGCAAATTGCATCGACGGAGAGGTTTGCCACAACTGAGGTTTTTCTCGTACAATTTTCTTAGAACAATATATTTTATAAATAAACTAGGGGTCTGCCCCAGCTTCGCACAGGTAGATTTTTATCAAAATATTCTAAAGCCTATTATGTTAATCTGAAATGGTCCTCTCCCGTGCGGCTGTTACCCTAGTGACGCCTACTAAATCGCTGCCTAGCTAGCCGAGTGGGGTGAGTGGAGACCACACTAATTTGTTCTCTTGTGACGTTATTATCCTTCGAATGGAAAATCCGAATTGAATAATTAAAAAAAAACATATCGAAGCAGTCTTGGATAGGAAGTTATTTATTTTGATAAGGAGTTATAGCAAGATACAAATAAATAGCCTTTTCTAGCGGCGGTGGCATAACTAAAATTCCAAAATCTAAAAGGAATATATCAGGATTTTTTTTACAACTTGGGTTACATAATTAGAGATTATCGAAGATTCCTATTTTTTTAAAATGAAATATAATAAATAAATTGACACTTTTCTATACAAAGGGTCGGTATGTATAATTATAGCCGGCGGAACTTATTATATGTGGCAATTTTTTCCAATCAACCGGTCCCTTCCAATCTGAGATAGGCCAACCCCGGGTAGAAATTTCAAGTGAAAAACACTTTGAAACATTCTGAGCCTACCGGAAATCAAAACCGGGACGTCGTAATGCGAAGTCCACGCCTATACCACTAGGCTATCGAGGTCGGTCAGTCGAATATAGCCTATGTTACCCGGGGATAGTGTAGCTTTTCAACAGTGAAAGAATTTTTCAAATCGGTTCAGTAGTTTAATACAAACAAACAATCCAATCATTCCTCTTTATAATGTAAATAGGTATAAAGTAAAGCCCAAAATGTAGATATTGTTAAATGGTGGATGTTACTGCTTAAGTTGGATTCTATAATTCTTTGAATTATGCTTTTCCTGTATACTTTTATATATAAGGCTCTGGCAACCGAGAAACTGCGGTGTACCGTATCAACTTTTTGGGACGAAATCTTCATAATAGTATGTGCAGTAACAGGAAGATGATCTTTTGGCGAACCTATACCGAAGCTTTCTTTGAGATTTGAGAGACTTTTATATGCTGAGGATATATGGCTGGAGATGGTATGAAGAAATCTTCTGAAAGACACCGAACCCCCACAGGATGGGAGCGCAGTGTGTGTATATTTTTGTCGATTGATTCTCAAGGCCAAATCTGGCCCAATATTGTAGGCGATATTTTGCCCAAATTTAGCTTCCTAATACTCCCTAATATACCTATAATACTTTTTTTATTTACAAGCCACCAACATATTAATGGACTTAAGCTCAAAAACATACGATCTTCGGTGATCTAAAGACGACAGGTGTCAATCGCGTGGTTTTGACAGTGAAGGTATTCTGCGCTACCTCTCAAAATGGCTACTAAGTTAGTTAAATAATTCGTAAATCACTTTCGTGATAGTAGGTAATTTTACTTATAATAATATTATGTTTTGTATTGTTAGTATTCAGCATCACACAGTACGTACGTACGCAAAACATTTATTATGCATAGAGTAGCTCAGTAGCTGACCAGCAGCACGTGCTGGTTTTTCCCAATATCTACAGCTACGTTATGTTCATTTATTATGGTCATTGGTCATTAAATAAACGTTTGCATACTTATATAAATATTTCTAATCATTATATTTTATGCCCTAAAGATTGTGACGGAGATAAAATTAATGATTTGTATCCAAAAATAAATTTGATAATTATTGAAAAGATTATTTGATTTCAGGCTCAATCCTTTGATGCCACATTCTACACATATTTTTGCCCAATCACGCCGTTTCCCTTAAATGAAAGGCGGAGAGTACTTACGGGCCTTCGCCCTTTTCTATCCAGATAGGTACACTTATTTTGCTTCTTCCAACGGCTTATTTCTTTTACTTCTGCCCTGGATAATATGTGGAGAGACTCTGTGGGATATGGAAAGGAATGCGGTATGGAAGTTAGTGTTGTGACAAAGATGAAAGACAATAAGTTGAGGTGGTTTGGGCATGTGGAAAGAATGAATGTAAAGATAATCTATAAGGCTGAAAGGAATGGAAGGATCACGCGTGATGCGAGGGTCTCGGAAAATAGGGCTCCATTTTAATATGGTTATAGAGATAATAGCTATATTATAGGAACAATATTATATTTATACAGTCTGTGGTGAAATTGGACGTCATTTTGTAGATATTGTAAGAATTCAGTAGACCACAGAGACGCAGAAAGACCACAAGAAAGCAATTTGACGTCGTGCTAATGTGACCAAACATCAAAGGAACCCAAATGTCTTCAAACTGCTAGGGTAATAATATTATTTAGGTCAAGAACTGAGGAAATTATGGAATATATCGTGCCCCGTGACTAATATTATATTGTAGAAGTGACGTCGTAAAAATTAAGAAGCGGCAACTCGTCCAAAAATGGGACTTTGCAATATTATAGAAGACGATTATTTCACATATTTCAAGTTATTGTGATCTTATGTATATAGTATCTCTTCTCGGTTTGAACCTATCGCCTATAAACAGCTATCGCCAATCTCATACCGAATGGCGGATTTAAAGCGCACAGCTTTAGTGAAAATTCCTTTTATACCCCTAGTTCAAATAGACTGCATTCGAACAAAGTTTGACTTCTCGCTTCAAAACGTCTAATACTTATAAAATGTTTGAGAAAATGTCCATGGATATAGTGTTGTGACAGCTATAAAATATCAATAAAAGTAAACAGCAATGAAGATAAGCCGCTCCTATATCCTTATTTATTGCCGACAATTGGATATTCTCTCCATATATTTCTTTTATGGTATACTAGGGGTAACCCGTCACTAAGTGACTTCGTCGTCCGTTTTTTACGGTTGTACAAAATAATAGTAAGTAATTCTTTATATATTCATACACAATATTACAGTGTTAACACATAACAAATGGAAATGCTGCCCAAATAGGCCAAGCCTGTACTATAGGACAAACATCTTAACAGTTCATAAAAAAGAATATCCAAAGGAACATACAAACACGAACCACATCACAACCACCAACTCAACTACGTACAGTCCACAAACAAAGCATAACCCAACAGTCACAACACCCTTCAGCCCAACAAACATCAATCAACAGTATATAGAAGAAAGAAAAAACAAAACTACTTTGTGGGACAAAACCCAAGACATCCTGCAAAACTTCCAACTGAATACATGAGACCCAACCAGAGCAGGCACGTTTATATTTAGAGAAGCACAAGATTTATTTAATCTCTACTGGCATTTTATTAAAAAGTTTAGGCGCAGTGTATACGAACTGTCGTGTGTCAAATATTGTATTCTTAAAAGGAATATCATAATTTTTTAAAGATAACATTTTTGTCTCGTGACTCTACCTTGTTGCGACCTCCTCCAATTCAGCTTAACCTTATAGAATTGTAGCAACACCCTCCTTATGTACTCTATATATATCTCACACCACTTCCAACTCACTCAGGTCTGTCTCGAAGGAACGGAACGCGGGAGAGGGTCCTCCTTGTCTTCGAGACCATGATGGGAGAAAGGACAGCACTATCCTCCGCCAGCTGTCGGCTCTGTCCTTATTCCAGCCATTTTCATCTCCGCTCTACAATGGTAGTATGGGCCTGTTGATGAATGAATCATTTTTAATTCTAAAAGGGTAGGTACACACTTGTGTACCGTAGCGGGAATGGGACATTAAGAAAATCATGAATCTCAGGTGTACTAGAAAAATATCATCATGTCTAATATTATAATAGAACTTTATGAAACAATAAACTTCTTCTCTTCAAATAAAACTAATCATCTCGTGTGTGCTATTACAAAATATTATATTCACATAGAATCGATACTATCCCAGCAATAAGGGATGTGTAATATGTATGCAATTATCGACGGAATTACATCGATATATCGTTTCTTTGTTTTGTTTCATAAACTCACAACAGGATAAAGGGAAAATTTTTCGTGTAGGTAAGTGTTCCTAACGTATATGTAACATCTAATGACCCTAACAATTCATTAGGTACCTACTGATGTTAGATTTTTAAATGGAGCAAACCACTACGGGCTTACGATTCTCTTCTACTGTTATTTCGAAGGCTGGTTTAGTGTGATCGCTTTCCGTTAACAAGATTGGTCATTAGGTGGTAATGTTTTAAGTCTCCGAAACTCCTAATCATGAGAATTCTCGACATATTCAACATGTCGAAAAATCCCATGTATTTAAAAAGTAGATATTCAATAACTAATGAAATATATAGAGATAAAAGTTGGAGATTATTGAGAACAAGAGAGCAACCAAATTTAAAGACAGCGACTGCTGTGATGTATTTGGCGCCAGGATATGAATATATCCATTTTTGTTAATGTCTCATCTTTATTGCCTATTGGATTTGTTGGAGCACAACGTTCTAATTATGTCTAGATTCTTAAGAACGTTAATGTAAATTACGACTGTCTATTTGCATTGAACAAAGAATTGTATAAGCAGCATTATTTGATCTTATTTTTTTGTCGATGTTTTTCGTTTCCTTACCACCCCTAAGCGTAAACAATCTGAAAATAGCTCATACGCCAATGAAGCATCGCAGATTTCCCAATCTCTCGCTCAATTTATAACCGTGTTGACACGGTGTATTTTTCTCCAACCGTTGATTTTCTTCATATAATATACCGATCCATAAGATGTTTTATTATTGTGAATAAACTCTTATAAAAATACACGTAAACCTGCGTATGAATTTAGGTACACCTGAAACTTCATAATCAACATCTAGATGACGCGATATTGTTTCTTTTTACTTTGCTGTTTTTCTGATAAATTGAAGAAGCTCATAGATTTTTTTTGCTAAGTAAGCAGACGGTTATCATAACACAAAAATTGGTGGCTGAGTATTATTGATTGTAACATCAACATTCAACAAAGTTGACATACCTTAAACGATAACGAACGATCTAATTCCCCATTGACGTTAATGGTAAATTTACGTAATTTTTTTATGTGACCTTCTATTTTTTAAATCGCCCCCAAAACATCTTTGTCAAATTTCTGATTTGTCAATTTTTGATAAACAACATTTTTTTATTGAGCTATGGTATCAAATTGGATAAAACAAATTATCACATCCAAAACGTACACTATTCAATAATTTTGGAAAAAATAAATAAATTGTGTATCTCAATAAATAGCGTCTCTGTGACGAATTATGTCGTGACAGTTGGAGTTTTTCGAAAAAAATCGAAAAAAAAAAACTATAACTCGAAAAAGACAAAAAAATCATAGAACAAAATATTGAGGTTTTTGGATAGCCCTAGGGGTCCTTTATCCCTTTTACCGATTACCGATTATCCATACTTTTGGGACACCCTGTTAGTCCCTGTATGTATTGTCATGACTGTCTCACCTCTTAAAAATTGTTGAAATAAAAATAAAATAGTCAAACACAAAGCATCCTTTTGATTACGTATGAATGTAACGAAGATAATTTTAGACTGGTGCAATACATATAGAAGTTTTCGAATTGAATTCAAAGTTGTTAAATTCTAAATAGGTATACCTACGTATTCTAAATAAAGTACCTACTATGCAACAATTGAATCTTAAAAGTTCGTAGGTACATGGTTCGCTTCATCTCGAACTTGTACCAATACTGAATTCATTCACACGATTCAAAGAAATTGCAGTGCTGTCTTTATAATATTCCTCTTGCAACGACTTGAAATACAAGATTTTGAAAACCAATATTTTTTTATTGTTATAAAAAATTCTCCAAATACTTTATATGAAAATTAGTATCACTTTTACAGAGCGTATTACATAACGAAATGAAAAAAAATGCTGCCACAGTTGTATGGAATTAGAAAATGAAGCTTTTTAAAGTTCCACAGCCATATTGTTCCAAGTTAAGTGTATTCTTATTTAGTATATTTCTATTTATCTATAGATTTCCCTATTTTAGTATATTTATCTATATCTATTTTAGTAGCTATATATTTATGTATAGAGTACCTTTGTAATTGAAATTATGAAAATAAAGAGGCAACAAGAGCTCTCTACTTCTCGCTATCTTGCGCAGATTCAATGAAATTCTCACACACCGTGTTCAAAGCCCGCAGTTTTACTTAAAAGGGACGGAACCCAGTTTGGAGGAAGAAAAACTCTGTTGGGACAACTGTCAATTATGTGTATAACATTATTTTATAAATTTAAAAAATAACTTCATAGTTTTTTTAACTCGTCCATTTTTACTTTTAATATTTCCGTTTGTGGAAGAAAGAATAGTGCAAGTCGGAAAAGGAGGCCTATACTGGACGGATTTTTTTGTTCAAAAGTCAGTGCTAAGATAACTAGAATACCGAGTTTGGTAAAGGTTTAATATATTAATCGATGATTATTTCAATATCACGAATTACTAAAAGGATGATGTAATTAATTCGTATGATTATAATGATGAAATCAAAATGAAGTACCTTATAATAATTAAACCTATCAAACACGCTGTAGGCAGTAATGATCTGGGAGTTTCGTGAAAATATTTGCACGTTTGTGAGCCGAGAGAATGATAATTTGTCTGCAGAAAATACCTGTGAGTAGCTAATTATTCCAAAAGTCTTTGAGAATGACAAGAATTATAATGGATTTGCATACAATAGATTCTAGTTCTCGATCTTTGTGTTACGAGTCAAGGCGTATTGATTTAACCGTCAATTGCTTATTCACAGTTCAAGTAGTAGTCACAGATGAGTGTGTTTACAGAAGAGTCTTAATTCAGTTTTGAAGTTCTGCTATAATTATGTCCCATACTTGTGTGGGTGTGACTTCTTGACGAGCCATATATTTGATGAAATGTATATGTGGCCACAATAAAATGTTTGTAACTGGAGTTGGGCCATACTTAAAGAATTGAAGTGCATTGCAATGACTGGGTGAAAATACTGGCTGTTGCTTTGGCCATGTTGTTGTAGCAGCATTTCATGAAAAGTGTTACCCGTTTGGATGCAAAAAATGAAAGAACGTAAAAAAATTGCGTCAAACCTTGGATCTTGATTGTTTTAAACTCCTTTCTCGTCAAAATTAGATATGAAACTATAAAAGGGTGCATCAAAATAGTATGGCACAAATTTTGATGTTCGCACTGATCTTACGAAATATCAACTAAACTTAACTGATCTTCAATTGTTTTTAGTTGGATCTAAAATAATGGGTTGGTCTGTTCCATGGATGCATCAGTATTCTTCCCTGGTCTTCTGGTAATCAGTCAGCGAGTCACAGACACATCTAACATCTTATTACCCGCCTCAATTGCATCAATATTATCCATTCTTCCCAAGGCTTAGAAATAATAATAAATTATCAAAGAAAGTAAATGAGCTGTTCGTTTTTTTAAAGGGCCTATTTTTTTTAACTTGGATTTGCATGAGTAATTTTTATTTGGCTAAAGGCCAAATAATTAATTTATTAATATTATTTATTTTATTTTATTACAATAAACGGCCATTGGGCTTTTACACCTAAACAAAAATTGTATCATTGGCTTTAAATAAATAAATATAAAAGAAAGTCGGGTAACACTCATAAGTCTAGATCGGCTGAATATATTCTTCCGATATTTGATTTATTAGATTATACTCCGCTCCGGGTAACAGAATAACTGTTATAATGTTGAAAAAAAAAATGCATAAGAAATAATATAAAATATGTTAGTATGGAACGCATTTCCTGATGCGACGCCAACGCTTTCTATGAAAAATTCTATCGACAACATTATTTGTTTAATCTAATTTAAATAAAAAACTTTTTAACTATTCCACAATTTTATTGTACCTGACATGTTTCAAAAACATTATTGTTTACCTGACACCCATTGACATTAAAAATATTCGTATGCATATGTTTGATGGATTTTTTCGTTCTTTCAGAAATGTTTTTTTTTTAAATATTCGAACATAATATTTTAAACGTATTTTTGTATAAACTACAAATTTGAAATCAATATTCATAGTAAGGACTACAGGACAACGTCTGTCGGGAAAGCTAGTTTTAAATAAATTGTATGTATTGCAAACAGAAACAATTACTTGTATTGGATGAAATTTAAACACATAAAGTTGCATAGTTTTTATTTGGTTGGAGGTAAACATGAGTTGAATAGAAAGCACCGTGCTTTACAGAGTTAAAGTTGGGTACATATACATAGGTATAATTTCATCGGAAGGCTTTGCTGGCCAGTTGCTGCCAATAATTCTATCATCGATGAGATGTGTCACGTTCTGTATTGATCCAATGTAAATGTTGTGCACGTTTTTATCCCTTGAGGCGCGTCTAAGGCTGGTCTACATAACGCCGTTTCTGAAGGATTGGATTACACTATCTCGTACTTGTCGCACAATAGACTAGAATAGGTTGTCAAGACGCCATGTCTTCTACAACAAATTTACAATTTTTTTAGAACCTTTTGGAATTCTTGAGTATTGAAGCCCTTTGAGGGTGAAATGTTATAATATTGCATATTTATAAAAGGTTTGTTAAATTGCAAAATTAAAACGGCTGGACTGATTCATATGTTTAAAAAAAATTATCTGATTATATATGTTTTCATAATTTTGAAGGTTATTCATTAATGACTGTTAGTTGTAGCTTTTAGCTGTTGCCTTCTTTTGAAATATCTATCCAATATTTCGTTAAAGGATGTAAAATGACAGTTGGCTGAGCGGAGCGCTGTTCTTCTTTCAATTAGGGTCCTGAAAAGAATGTAGACCGTCTCATATAGTGTCTTCCGTTACTTCAATGCAATTCTGGAGATTTGTACATGATGTCATTGTAAGCCTTCGCTTACGAGTGTTTAATAATGAATGCTGTTTTCTAGCTCTGGGTGTTTTGTTGGTTACCTACTATGTTTCCAAATGGTTACTATGTGTTTTGAAAAGCATGTTGCCTACATCGACGACATTTTGTCAATAACTTGACCAGTATTGTTATTTTAGTCTTCAAACACATTCTATTGTAATACTGCAATGTTAGTTTTATTTATAAATAGTTAATGGGGGTTATTCTGAACATCCGACACTATCGAGTTGTGTGCGTCCCGATAGTGTCGCGTAGGATCCAACTTTTTGTACAGGCTCTTACTATTTACTAGTCACATTTGAATGAAACATCGGATAACCGGTTGCATTCGTCGCAACACTATCGGATGTCTACTCAACGCCCATTTCGCTGTCGCTTGCGATCCAACCAAGTCTTTACTACTGTTTAATCATCTTATTTTAATTTGTGTGTAAAAAATGGCACAAAAATTAATTATTTGGTAAAAATTTGGAAGAATTTTAATGAAAATTGTTTAGAAAAGTTCTATCTAAGAATATAGACATCATGTAAAAGATTGCTTACATTTTGCGGTTAAAAAAAATAATTAAGTATAAGAAAAAATAATCACTGATAGAAATAACAAATTATCAGTATTGTTAATATTTTAAATTAGTATTACAAAATTATTATTTTTGTCCGTCAAGCTATTGTAGCGTATCCGATGCAACTCGATCGGGTCGGATGTTCAGAATAACCCCCATTGTATTGATGCATTTCACCGAGAACCTAAATGAAGGTCAATGGAAGATAAGCAAATTGAAAATTATATAAGAATACTTTGTATAACTAGAGGTTTGATTAACTAAAATTGGTACGAAAACAAATCTGTCAAACAAGCTATTAGTAGACGAATAGCTTACTGTCATTTTGGTATTTTCTGACAGTAAAATGTCACCGAATTTGACTAACGAATATGTTTAAGATCAAGCCTTAGCAAATGAGAATGATTGAAAAAAAACAATTATGAATCATCGAAATAATAATGTGCGTTTACACAAAGAGAATTTGTTTCAATCGTTTGGAATGAGATTTCGCTTATTAAGTATAAACCCAACTTTATATTACCATGATGATGAAAAGAGTACAATGATGACTCATGGCACAGCCTATTGAAAAATGTGATGAAGTTCAGGAATTCAATTCTACTTCCTCACGCCCTGCCATGTGCTCATGGATTGCAATTAGTCATAACGATGACATCCGATGTTTCTCGTCTCATAAATGACACAATTGGAAAAAACATCGAGATAATTTATTTGAATTAAAAGTTGCACTTTATTCAATTCTAAATCTTCTCTCCAGTTAATCTGGGCGTATGAATGTATCAATAGATGAGCTGTCATTATCATAGCAACATCAAACGAATTTAATTGAAAAGCTCTTCATACACAGAAGAAAAAGAATACTCAAATGAGAAAGTGTTAATTATTGTCACTCTCATAATAATTAAAAGTCTGAATATTTTTGTAAAATGAAGACATAAAATTATGAATGAAAACTTCCTAAAAAGTGTCAAAATAGTTTTGAGTTAAAAAAATTTTTTGTTTGTAGTTTTTTTTTACAAAAAAATTACAGAGTTTACAGCTTGATGCAGACAATTAAAAAAATATTGTATTGTTTGTAATGTTGAAGATTTTTCTCTTATGAGATGTTTAGATTGTTAATTGGTGTTATGTTTGCGAAAGAGTTAGAGTTATACAATACCGACATCTGCTCAGCCATGTCGTAATCTATAGCGTCTGTATCGTTTTTGAGAGGCTCCAGGTTCGATTTTCGAACGGATGTCTTTTCTGCTATAAAAACCTACTATCATTCGGCCGAGACGCTGGCACAGGTTCGTAAACGAGTATACATAAATAAGAAGACAGGTGTTATATATAAAAAAAATAAAGACCAACAGTATAGGAATTTCCTCGTTATTAGGGTCACACCCGCTTTTTGCAAAATTCCTTAACCTTAGCCGACTCTGCTGGATCAAAGATCCGTCCGTTCTGGGAATCAAAGATATTTCCTGTGGTATATTCACGGCCGTGAGGTTGCCGGCTTAGAATATCACCTCTGCTCTTTTTGCTGGTTTTACGACCATCCTGTAAGAGGCAGGAAATCGAAAAATCAGATTGGGACCGTGAGGTTGACCATCTCACGTCCTTAAACCCCAACAGGTCAACAAAGGCACAAGAAATAAGCTTCGGACGCCTGGTGGGGCTTGGGCCCCCCGTATTGCGGGTTGGTTTGGGGGGGAGGTCCGCGGCGGGCCAGTCAATTGTGTGAGGCTGACTTTTTGGTTTGGTTGCTTCGATCGGACTAGGGGGTTGGTTTCGTGCGGGTCCGATTTGCTGCGGATTGGTCTCCTCCGGACTGACTTGCGGTGTGGTGGGGGTCTCTAGGGAGAATGTATATGTATGTATGTAGATTCACTGGAAGGAGGGGCATTGGAATATCCAGGCTGAGATGGCTGGATTGAGCGAAGAGACCTCAGACTGCTTGGCGTGGATGAATAGCGGAGCATACACCCGCTTTTCACACACCCATCTTTGGCGTCTGACTTACAAGCGTTTTTATTGGAAGAAAGTGAGGCAGGTTAACATTGTATGGGATTTTTTCCGTAGGTATAGGTACCTATATACAATGGTATCGCTGTGATTTAACTATGATGTCAAGTTCGCGTAATGGGAAAAGAACAGCAGGAAACATCTTTTCAAAATTAGTAACCCTGATGTTTCCACATTGTAACCTTATCCTTAAACGAAAAAAAATCTGCAGTCATGTTGTAACATCCGGTTCGATCATGAACACGCACGGGCCACGTTCAAATATCACGATTATACAAAGTCGTTACGTCAACTTAAGACAGGATACGAACCCTTGACCTTTCGATCATGATGACTAAGTAGTAAAGGGCTGAAAGTTTTATAATAGTTATCATAGACAGAATAACAATGGATGATCAATCATCAACAACAAATCGACATATCGCATATCGCACATTGGATAATAAATTTTATGTTTTAAGAGATAAGTTAAGGTTATGTTAAGGTAATATTATTAAAACAGTTAATTAAATCTTAATGGTTGATTCTTAGAGAGACCGTGTCGTGATAAACATTATCAAATTGATTTAACTGTGAATACCGTTGTTAATAGAGTATTTCATTTGTTAATCTGTATATTACAAAAGTTCATTTAATGAACGCTTGATTTATCGATTTGAAACAAAAATGGCAGTCAGTAAAACTTCATATTTTCTTTACCATGCAGCAAGTATTGAAATATCAGATAAGCTGGCAAGCAGTGGTGTATATGTGGAATGGAAATAATGTCAAATTAAAATGCGCACAATGTTTGATAGAATCCAAACAGCAACGAACAGGAGCTAATACAAAGAACTAATTAAAGTATGATGACATATTACGCACGCCATAGTTCCAGTTCTTGATCGTTGATATTGCACCAAGCAAACAGCAACAAACAAGAGCTAATACCAAGAACTAATTAAAATATGATGACATATTACGCACGCCATAGTTCCAGTTCTTGATCGTTGATATTGCACCCAAACAGCAACGAACAAGAGCTAATACCAAGAACTAATTAAAGTATGTTGACATATTACGCACGCCATAGTTCCAGTTCTTGATCGTTGTTGTTCCAGTTGTCGGTGTCAATACAAATGATCAAGAAAGAATAATGATCTATTTCTAATTCTGGCTCTATGTTCCTTTGTTGTGAAGCACCCTAACACTTAATTTATGATCATTGTTATCATCTTGCATAGATTTTAATTGAACAATAATAATTATTATTCTTGTTTTCTGAATCTTCTTCTTCTTCTTCCTCAGCCATCTCTCCACTGCTGGATATAGGCCTCTTCCATTCCTTTCCACTCTCCTCTATCCTGGGCTTTTCTTATCCACCCTCTGCCCGCGACTGGGATAATATCATCGGTCCATCTTTTTTGGGGTCGGCCCACTCCTCTTCTTTTATCCCATGGTCTCCATTTCAGGATTCTGGGTGCCCATCGCTCCGTTCCCTGTCTGGCGACATGTCCCGCCCACTGCCATTTCTGTTTACCAACAAGGTCCATGATGTCCATGACTTTAGTTCTGCGTCTTATTTCTTCGTTTCTTATTTTGTCTTTTAGACTCACGCCTAACATCTGTCTTTCCATTGTTTTCTGAATGCCGATAAAAAATTGAACGAAAAACAATACAAAAAATCCTTTCATCAAAGCTATTTCAGCCAATTTTTCAACCTCAACATAATTTGATTCTTAGTAAAAGGTTGTATTGTTTCGAAATAAAATAAATTTTCATACTCCAACCATCGAATCAATCACTGTAAACGTTTGTCAAAGGCAAAACAAAATAAATAAAAAGCGTCAAATAATATGTCAAAAGAGTGGCGCTGTTGTGATACAATAACGTGTGTCTCGTTGACAGCCTGCTATTATTATTGTCACTACCGATTGTCAGCGACAATATTGTCGATCGACTGTCAATCTCAATATATTGTAACCATTTTGACGCCACGGAGAAGTGAAAGCAATAGATGGGTCGTGAAAATGATAATATTATATTTTTAAATATTTTGGACCCCGAAGTTCTATTATAAGGAATAGCTAGCAAAGCGTTATTTTAATTTTTAACATGTCATTGTTTTTATTAGGTCGTATTCTCGTTTGTCCGTTTGGAATCTTGCAATCAATTTTAACCAACTCAAGTAGTTTAACACTTAAATCTTCCTGAATTGCTCGGGACCAGATGATAGTTCAATATTACAATACTTTAAAACGGGCAGCTTCATAAAAGCGACAAAAGAACTCTTTAGCTAAAGGAACTTTTAAAATTTAAAGTCTCATTTAAGTTGAGACGCGTTTCATAAAAACATATTCCCGCTTACTGAAGTTTGAAATGTTAAAAAAATAATACTGAAAGTTGGTAAGTATAGTGTTATGCACTGGATTCCTAGGGAGCGGTCTTCCTAATAGAGCATCAATGTGCCGTTATTGTTGTTAATTTATTTTAATTATTCTTCCCGTTTTGCCGTGTTTTCCACTCTATTTTAGTCATTTTTGTCCACAGTGTCACCGTATACAAATTTTCATAATTTGTGTCATAGAGAGCGCCACGAAATTTTCTGTGAACTCCGGTGGTAAAATATTGAACTACACTAAAGTCGACTCTAAATCCCAATAACGGGACTTCATAATGGTGTCATTTTGTTGTTATGAAACGCGTTATTTTTTAAAGGAAACTTTACGGTTGCTTTATTTTTTATTAAACCGACTGTTAGCCATATCTAAATCAAATGGAATTCATTTTCAGTAAATTTTATAATGGAACATGGCAGTTGATGATAGCGATAGTACACAATACCCCCTATTCCAATCGGGTTGGTTCGGCAGTTTCCGGCGACCATGTTACTTGGAACTTGCTTGGAACATGTAGCTCGTTTGAATTTGTCTTCTCCGATTGGCTGTCCGTTTGTCAGCATCAACCAATAAGGCGCATGCTCGATCCATAGACTATAATTATAATTCAAAAAAATATTTATGGTAAATTAATATTGGTTTTTAGAACACGGCATAATTCCGAATACGAATTTTAGTTCGAGTGAACTTAATTCTAAATCATTTGGAACGTTCTTAATAAGAACGTTCTAAAATCCGAATAGGGGGTAATATGTATCTTATTTAAAAATCTCCCTCAAAACACCTATTGGGTTTGAAAAATTCTTGTTGCATTCTTACCTACTAATTCTCCAGGAAAGCTTTAAACCATTTCACATCTCGCCCCGAATCATAATAATTTACATGTGTTCGTTTATAACGAAAAAAAACGTATAGTTGTACATAACTAATTAAATTGAGACAGCAAGTGAAAAAGCCGTTCTAATGTAGGATTAGCAATATTTATAAAAAAAATCCTAAATAAATTCTAGGCATATCATGTGGGTATAGGAACATAATATAATTTTCATTCAAAAACTTCAAAGAAAATTCAAATTCAAACAAAAAAAATATTGTCATTGTTAAAAATAATATTATTCAAAATAGGTACCTGTCAAATTACGTTCGTAACTTAATATTTTATTCAAATTTTATTCCAAAATCACTTTGTATCCGCTGTCAGCTTTTCACCGATTTTGAATTTATTAAGTTTTTTTTTTGAAAATATCACGTGCTACCGTTAGGTGCCTATTAATTTTAACTAGTGGTCGCCAGTGGTCGAAATTCGACCATAATGAATTTAAATTATAATTCAACTTCACATATTTTACCTATTTATTTGTAAATAAAACACACTTAGCAGTATTACTATAATATTATATAAGTAAGTATTACAAATAATGTGTTTGAAAAATCAAATATTTTATTGATAAATAAAAAAAACACATTGCATAATATACAATAAACAAAGTGATACTTTTTTTATATAAATTTTACCCCCAAAATTGAGCAGATATCGAGTTGTGAATAATTACTTTATAGGGTTCATATTTATATTCAATAAATTCGAATAACTCCCTTACTTGATTCATTTTTAACTAAAACATCAAAACTCATAAATTTTATGAATTTGACGTTTTATAGATACAAAGACAGTGAATATGCGTAAACAAAAACAGCAGTAAAAAGTTAATTTCATTGCTTATATTTTTACATAATATTTTTGCATCGAGGATTGCCTTTTATATTTCGGGATTCTCTTTTTCCTTAGTCTTGCAATCTTGCAACTAACGTTTCTGTTTTGACATTTTAAAACTTGGTTTACTCCGAAGAAGCGATTTATAAGATTGAAAAAAATGTTTTTTTCGGATGCCCAATCAATGTATAAAAAGTGATTGGAAGATTGGTTCAATCATATTATGAGAATATTCATTGGTCTTCCTGGAATTAACTTAGAGATACGAAAAAACAATATTATTGGGAAATATAATTGTGGTATTTTCTTTCAGATCCCGAAATATAAAAGACAATCTTTGTAAGTAAAATTCAAATAAAAAAATCTTGGTCCATATTCCCGATACTACCATTTCCATGGCCTTTATTCCTGTCCCTCACACTTTGTCTTCATCCCTTTACCCCAGATGCGCCTGCATATATTGTGTAATTTTTTTTGTCGTTTTTTTTTTGTTTTTCTTACTTCTTACTGTTTGCATATTTACTTTACTTGCATTTTTATATAATTAGTGAGATAATTTTTGTATCACGAATATCTGTATGTACCCATCTGTCTAATAAAATAAAAACAAATACATTTTCGATATCACTTTGACAATTAAAATTTTTACTGCTGTTTTTCATTTTATATTCTTTATTTTAATGAAACAGCATATTTCAATTATTCACACTAAACCAGCCTTGGAAGCAGAAGTAGATGACGCCCGCAGTGGTTCAAATTTGTATGAAATTAACCTCTTAAAAATCTGACACTAATTCATTAAATTTAATATAAGTAGGTACCTGTCAAAATATGTACCTAGTAGGAAAACGGCGCAAGAATCCCTAAATATTTGGAACGTTGTTTCGATGCGATGATTTTACATACCTACTGCAAATGCCTTCATTTCTTATGTTTCAACATTCTGCATAGTACATTTTTAAAAATTAGTATTTGCAGACATACACGATTTAAAAACTTCAGCACTACGTTAGCATAGGTTAATTGCATTTTGATAATTAATATTATAGGTTCTCGTCTTACCGTAATTTGACTTGATTCAACTTCTTAGCTTCGTTTCAGATGGCGGAGGTACCTACTTTTCGACGCAATATTACTGAAGCAATAATGATTGACGAAATCGTAGCAAATAGTTCTGTTAAATAAATAAAGCTTTATTACTCATAAGTACAATGTGGCAATAAAAAACATTTGAACAGTAGAAAGGGCGGACTTATCCCGAAGGATCTCTGCCATCCAATTCATCAGTAAAGAACTGTCCGTAAAGAATCTTTGAACTCTATTATGCATTAAAATTCTTTGAGCTAATTCGTCGTTTCCTCACCTAAAATTATATCAGTGAAATCAAACTATTGACACGTTGAAGTGATAAAGTTGATTAAAAAAAATATTCATATCGGTACAGGAAATGGACATAGCTGGGATATGTGTTAAGGATGCCGAATGACAGTTGGCTGTGAAGTGCGCCATTCTTCCTCCCATCAGGGTCCCGAAGACGTGGATAATCCTCTTATACTGTGCTCCACTCCTTCGAGACAGAGCTGAGGGAGTTAGTGTGGTAAGAGTTAATAAGCATTGCGCAAATTCGAGCGCAATGGAGAGCTCTTGTTTCCTCCCTATGCCGCTGAGTGGGGTTCAAAGGGAATTTTGATTTGCTTTGATTGATATCGGTACATACCTACTCACCTCTCAACTTCATTGAAATCAATGGTATTCATCCAATCCACTTTTGTATAGTCCAACGTATTAATTGTGAAGTGTATAATTTATGTCCATTTATATTGTGTATCTTCTAGTGCTTTTACAATCTTCCTATTCGGTGGTTAGTTTATGATTCTCTTAAAAAAATTCTCATAAAAAGATCAGGTTCTTCAAATCTCATTAAAACTTCCCTATAATATCCTATGATATCCACACAATATGTTGGATACCATTTTTGAAAAATAATATCAAATTCAAAAAAAAATACTCTCGTCGAAGAATATCTGGTTTATCGATAGGAATAAGAATATTAGGAAGAAAATAATGTTAGAAATAAAAAAATATCTGTCAATAATTTTTTTTTACTTGTGTTTCATTTATTTATTGTACAACATTAATTTATACTGTGCGTCTTCTAGTGGTTGAAAATTCGGAGTGTAATTCAGTACCTGCAAAGTAAAAGAAAAACTCTTATAACTTATTTAGAACCACCAAAAGAAAATAAAGTTTATTATTAAAATCACTCATGGTTTTGTTTTTCATTTACCTTGAAATTTGTTTTAAATCAACACATGAAGCATTTCTTCTTGCGCATTGTAAAAAAAAATCTTATTGCCGACTTCCTTCTTTGTTGATGTGATGCTTGAAGATCGGCCACACTATTTCTTTTATTTCAATTTCGTATTTATCTACAATCTTCAAAACTTCAAGTGACACACGGCATAACGTTTCACAATTATTAACATAAGGTGTGTCAAAAGCTCGCCTCTTTATTATATATTCACTTTCCGCAATAAAATATTTGTAAAATCTTAAAATATCAGCTTACGTTCTTAAAACTCTATTGTAAGTAGCAGGTATTTAAAAAAATGCACAATAATATTAATCCAGTGTTAGGTAAATCAGATGAAAAACATATTAAATAACGTTTGAATGAAATAATTATGTCAACAATCAGGGTACTTTCGTTGCTAACACGTTACCAAGTAAATAAAGTTCCTATCATACGTCAATTTGAGTAATTTCACAATTGGAATAAAAATTATATTTAAAAAAGTAGTAAAAAGTTTACCTACTTAGAGTTCTTTTCAATTTTCTAATTTTCCACACAACTTTTTTATTTTTTTCTTTCATAAGAATCTACTTCAGATAAAAGCCAACACGATAAAAAAGAATTGGCGCAATCGGTCCAGCCGTTTAGGCGTGATGCGACAAAAAATATTAATCTTTTCTCTATTTAGCCACAGAATGTCAAATACATCGATGTGTGTGTGAGTAGTAGTGTACAAACATTACATTAGTGTGCGTACTGTTTTTATTATTGATTTAATCCATTTTTATGTATGATTTTAATAAAAATATTAGCATTCGCTATCCTTCCTCTATATAAACTTTAAGTGTGCGAAATTTCATACTCCTCCGTCCGCTCAATTTTCGTAAAAAGGGACATAAAGTTTTTGCCTCACGTATTAATATATAGATTGTGGATTTTTTTTATCTGTCCATACATTTAATTATTTAGATTTTCATTGTCTACTTTTGAAAAAAAATTAAATAATGGTTTTCAAATATTTCAAAAAGCTTATTAATTAACGAATGTGCATAAGCTTTTAAAAAAAATATACTCGTAGCTTCAATTATCTCAACAGAAACATTGAAAGCTCATTATGAATATAAAACAAAATATCAAAGTTTTCTAACGATTTGGAGTAAGAAACTTTTTTGTAATTATGTCTTTGAATATCGTTCTAAGTAGGTACTGATTCTATTTATTCATTATTTTGATCTTTGGTTTCAAAACAAAACAATACTTTAAGTACTTGACGATTTCAAAATTTTATAGGAGGAAAAAGATATTGTATAAAATATAATATATTTTCTTATTATGTAGGTACCTATCTATTTCATACGTTTAACGAAACTTGATAATATTTTTTGAAGTTACTAAGTATTATCAATCGAAACAAAATTTGTTGATTCTACTAAATCAGTATCTACCTTAAGTAGTTGTAAGATATTATTAACCGACCTCGGCCGCCTGTGAGATCACGAGGTCCCGGGTTCGTCTCCCGGTCGGGTCAGAGTGTTGTGTGTTTTTGAAATTTCTGCCCGGTGTTGGCTTGTCTCAGATTGGACAGGCCCGGTTGACTGGAAAAAAAATTGCCTCAGATAATAAGTTGCGCCGGCTAAAATCCCACCTTTGTAAAGAAAAGTGTTAATTTAATTAAATTATTTATTATTTTACTGAAGATGGCTGAAAGTCCGACAAGGCGATTTTTAACTATTTTAATAAAATATTATTGTAGTAGAATAGTATTGTAGTAATAGTTAAAATGTCGTTCTACAGTGTTCCTCATAAAAGTCAAAAAAGAAATTGAAAATACATTTTTAGTTATTCAAGTCGATTCCATAACAGTTCCGTTAAAATAAGTGGTTGGTAGACTAGCGATTACGACGCCGGCTTTCGCACCGTTTCGTGCTGAGGTCATGGGTTCGACCCCAGGTGCTCTCCATCTTCCTCTTTCACGACACAAGCTTTAAGAAGCTTACTGTGAAAGAGTCAAAGAGTGTATTTGTGTTCACTTTGAGTGAAAAACTTCTTATTTTCTAAAACTTCTCATCTTATTTTCGACCCGCTGTTTTCGCCCTAAGTCTTCCGCCCACTCACCAAGTACGCCATACATAAGCAGTGTTTTCGACACCCTTAATTTGAATTTATATTCGATTTTTTCAATACTACCCTTATATAAAGTTCCAACCACGTCCACCTCATCCCCTTTATGGGAAACGTACATGAGATTTAAAAGTGTTAAATTAAATTAATAAATTAATTTGACCCCGATACATATGCTTTTATTAAATAATTAACAATATCCATTAGTAAGCAATTAATAATAATGTGGTTTACAAATAAACTCGATTCGTTAGATATTTTTGATATTTTATTTTATATTTAATTCAGTCCTCTTGGGGAATTATTTTTTGAACGAAGAGAGAACAAAATATTTAATGCAATAATTTTTTTTTCAATATAATGATTTTGTGATGAACCACAATCAGAAAGGATGGAAATCAACCTTTTACAAATTATTGTGCCTTAATACAAAATTCTTATAATATAGGTACCTTTTTTATAATGAATTGGTTATTTGTCGTTATTATCAGTCGAAGATTAACAAACCGTTTTTATAATAAACTAGCTTTCCCTTGAGACCTTGTCCTGTGTTCCTAACTATGAATATTGATTTCGAATTTGTATGCTGATGAATTAAATATCATTTGACCAATGTAATTTTACCAATACGTCTGTTTTAAACCATGTATTTTCTATGCACATTCTTTCAATCCCACCAACTATAAAACAACTGTTAGTTATATTAGGATGCCAATTACAATTCAGAAATATAGAATAGTTAATATTGTCATGTCAAAAACAATAAGAAGCAATATTTGCGCATGTTATCAACTTTAGACCACATATTGTGGGCACGATTCAATTAATACACGTTCAATATGATGTAGTAGACGTCACAATTTACATGAGTACCTACTATTTTAATGTTAATACCTTTACCATTAGGGCTTGCGACCTTCATCATTGATGGCTGGGTTAGTTGTGATCACTTTTATGTATACAACACTCCCCATTAGGTACTTTGATTCGTTCCCAACTTGCCTTGTTGAGGATTCGAACTTCAGTCCCTCTAGAGATATCTCAAGAGAGAAACTTAATATACCTGAAGTTTCTCCGGTCACTTGGCCCCGCTCGTAGATGAGCGGCAGTGTCAGCAGACGTCAATCGTGGGACTGAAGTTCGAATCCTCAACAAGGCAAGTTGGGAACGAATCAAAGTACCTAATGGGGAGTGTTGTATACATAAAAGTGATCACAACTAACCCAGCCATCAATGATGAAGGTCGCAAGCCCTAATGGTACAACTATTAACATTAAAATAGTACTCATGTAAATTGTCACGTCTACTACATTGTATTGAACGTGTATTCAACAATAAGAAGGTTACTTACATTCAGTTTTCTCAAATGTTCCGTGCATTTACTAAATTTTTTTCATTCATAGAACCTTCTCCTGATAATAGCAAAAACAACAAAAAAGAATAAACGAAATTGGTCCAGCCGTTCAGCGTGATGCAATTACCACGGAAAACAGGGCTCCATTTTTATATATAGAGATAAATTAATGCATTGAAATTAAAAGTAAAAAATAATTTTAAGAGAAAAATAAAAGAACTATTTAGTATCTTCCAATCTAAACTGTGGAAATGAGATCACTCTGTAGGATATGCGGAAAGAGACTGATTGATAAGGTGAGGAATGAGAATATTAGAAAGGAATGTGGAGTAGATGTTAGCGCAGTGCTAGAATGAAAGTTAATAAATTAAGGTGGTTTGGGCATGTAGAGAGAATGAACGAGGAGAGAATGACAAAAAGGATATATAAATCTGAAAGAATGGGTGCACGCAGACGGTGTCGACCTCGAAGGACATGGTCCGATCATATCGGTTCAGTCTTAGAGGAGGGCCAAGTCAGGAGCAAAAGAAATAGGATAGCGTTTATGCGGAATGTTATGCGTTTGGAAGAAGCGAAAGAGGTTTGTTTGGATAGGAAAGAATGGAAATCCGTACTCTCTGCCTACCCCCTTTGGGAAACGGTGCGCCGTTTACCCATCACACCGCGGCGTGATGGGTAACTAACTTCACTAACATGATAGCAGAAGATCTTAATTTCCAGAATAAGGAAGTAACATTTGACAATTGAAAGAAATTTGACCCCTCGAGTAGTGTCGTCTAAAGCTCTAAAATTTATGACTTATGCACAGTAAATTATTTGGAGTAGAATAGCTTAAATATAAAAAACGCATGGTAGATGATGATCTAGCTAAAAGGCAACGATAAACGTAAATTTAACCCGGTTTTGTTGGTTCAAACAAATGTTGTAGTGAATAAAAAATAAAACATACGCAAGAACAAAAAATGAAATACTAAAGGGAAGTATGGATAGAGAAAAAGAGGTTCAACTCAAAGAAAAAATAAAATAAAACTACTTAAGTGTAGATTCAATTATCGGAAAAAGTTTTTTTGTGCAAAAAAAAAACACCTGTAGGTACCTACATCGTAGACAAATAAATACAATTCCCAGAATTCCGTTCGGTGTTCAACGAATTAATGAGGGTATTGTATACTCTTTTTCACAGACCCTTCAAATTGCGACTACATAATATACCTATTATTTTTAAGACTTTACTTTTTTTTTGAAGAAACACATCAGGTGTAACCAACAAATATTTGAATCTGATGGGCTTTATAATAGAAAGAAGACTTTTAATACCTACCTCTTATATCTACCATATAAATTAAAGTCGGGTTAGTGCGAACACTTATAACTCGAGATCGGCTCAACAGAATCTTCTGAATACTTTCATCGCCAGATCAGCTAATGTAGTCAAAATCGACACTGTTTTCACAGTCCCAGCGGCTTTTGTCCCAGGTCGGCGAAAGGGAGAAAATTACATAGCTCATCTGAAATAGGGTTTTGAACAGAAATGAAAGAACAGCTGGGAGTCAACCTCACAAAGAGGAACAGCTATCTGGAATAACAGAGCGACAAGGCCCATTTTTTAAAATCTTTTTTATTTTCTTAACCTATATCTCTATATTTCATTTATTATTAAATTTCTACTTGTTGCATACACGAGATTTATCGACATGTTGAAAATTCTCATGATTAGGAGTTTCGGAGACAAACATTACCACCTAATGGCGAACGTTGTTAACGTAAAGTGATCACACTAAGCCAGCCTTCGAAATAACAGTAGAAGACGGTCATAAGCCCATAGTACTTTGTTCCATTTAAAAATCGAACATTAGTAATGAATTATTAGAGTCATTAGTTTGTTGTTATTTTTTCTTTATTATTTTTAAATAAAATAAAATAAAGGCAGCATAATATCAGGTTGTGTTACCGATGTTGGTGAACAAATGAAACTATCTTGGCATTGAAATCTGTATGCGTGGTACCAAGCTAGAATCTGAATCAGATTTTCTTAAATTCCAATCCTGTTTCAAAATTATAGTTTGACTGGCAATAAGAACATTTTTTAAGCTTCTGGGTTCACAGAAAGTGAACAAAAATATACTTTTGACATCTTTCACAGCAAAGCATGTGTTGTGAATGTGGTAGATGGATGGAACCAACGACTTTCAGAACGAAAGTCGGCGACGATGAACCGCTAGGCAATCAACTAATTTAAAAACGCCTTCACTCATCCAGTATATTGGAAATAGGCCTAATTTGTAATATTACCTAAATTACTTGCGGACCAAATCTTCTCTCTGCGAATGGTAACGGAGAAGTTATTGAACAAACATCAAAAGCTTTTCTGTGCATTCGTAGACCTGGAGAAAGCGTATGATAGAGTCGACCGAAAGAAATTGTGGGAGGTTTTGTCTTTTTATGGAGTGGATAGGCAACTGATACGCGCTGTTGCTTCCCTTTACTCTGATAGTTCTGCTTGTGTCAAGGTGAATACTCACCTGTCACGAGAGTTCCGTCTTACGAGAGGGGTGAGGCAGGGATGCGTGATGTCACCTTGGCTGTTCAATCTATTCTTTGATTTTTGCATGCGTGATATAAAAAACAGTACAGAAGGTGTAGATCTGAATGGAATGAATGTGTGCGCTCTGATGTATGCAGACGACCTAGTGTTGATGGCTGAAAGCGAATGTGATTTGCAAGAACTTGTGACGCGTGTGTATCAAAATTGTGAAATGAATGGTCTTAAGATGAATGTCAATAAGACAAAGGTGCTTGTTTTTGAAAGAGAAAATTTCAGAACGCAATGTAGTGTGAAAGTGAATGATGAGAACTTGGAACAAGTGGATGAGTATGTCTATTTAGGTAGTTTATTTAGCAGAGATGGAAGGTGTGAAAAGGAAATTGAAAGAAGGAAACTGGCTGGTAGAAGGGTTGGCGGTGCACTAAGACCTCTAATGAGAAATAAGAATGTATCTCTTAAATCCAAACAATTGATGCACAATGCAATCCTGATTCCATCAATGATGTATGGGAGTGAAGCATGGACATGGACGAAAAATCTGGAAGTTGGAATAAATGCTGTAGAAATGAGATCACTGCGTAGGATATGCGGAAAGAGACTGATTGATAAGGTGAGGAATGATAGTATTAGAAAGGAATGTGGAGTGGATGTTAGTGTAGTGACTAGAATGAAAGTGAATAAATTAAGGTGGTTTGGGCATGTAGAGAGAATGAACGAAGATAGAATGACTAAAAGGATATATAAATCTGAAAGAATGGGTGCACGCAGACGAGGCCGACCTCGAATGACATGGTCCGATCATATCGGTGCCGTCTTAGAGGAGGGCCAAGTCAGGAGTAAAAGGAATGGAAGAGCATGTATGCGAAATGTTATGCGTTTGGAAGAAGCGAAAGAGGTTTGTTTGGATAGGAAAGAGTGGAAATCCGTACTCTCTGCCTACCCCCTTCGGGAAACGGCGTGATGGGTAAAAAAAAAAAAAAAAAAAAAAAAAAAAATTACTTGTTTCAAGTCAAATAATTTTATGATTATATTGCCGAATATGTCGGGAAACGGCGTGATGGGTAAAAAAAAAAAAAAAAAAAAAAAAAAAAAATTACTTGTTTCAAGTCAAATAATTTTATGATTATATTGCCGAATATGCTAACACTCATTTCTACAGAAGATTTCATATGCCAAATCTCAAGTTCGTACCATGTCTAGTTTCCGAGATATTCGCATATATACTTTGAAAAACATTCAACCCTAATTTTCACCCCCTTAGGGGTGGAATTTCCAAAAATCCTTTCTTAGTGGAAGGTTATTATTGAAACCTACCTGCTTTCCAAATTTCACTTCTCTACGATTAGCCGTTTGGGCTGTGCGTTGATGAGTGAGTATGTCAGTCAGTCAGTCAGTCAGGACACTTTCCTTTATATTAATAAATTATTATGTACTAGGTTTCCCGATAGACGTTGTCCCGTGATCTAATGATGAATATTGAATTCGAATTAAAAAAAAATGATAGAAATGTCAAAACCAATGTCATTCCGACCGATGCATCTGCTAAAAACCACACATTTTCCAACCGCATTCTGTCAATGGCACCAACTATCAAACAACTGACAGTTCGTGTCAAACGATAATTTGATTTCAAAATTAGATTTATTCAATTTTCGCGTTTTGAATTAGAAAAAGCTTGAAAAAAATCCATCAAACATTTGAATGTCAATAATAGTTCTCAGGTACCTAAATAAAAATTATGTTATGGAATTTTTCACAGATAGCGTTGTTGTCAGTCAATCGTATGCAACGCCATAACTTTAATATTATATTTTATATTATTTGCTTTCCATTTTTCGATCTTTTAATAATTATTATTAACCGGAGCGGAGAAGAATCTAATAAACCAAGCATCATACAAAAGTGCTCGCACTTACCCGACTTTTTTTTTTATAGATTATCGTGTTATTTATTTCTCGAACTCTATGGGTAAGACTTTTTTTCTCAAATAAAGACTCTATTCGCCGAGCTCTAAGACTTTTTTTCTCGAATAAAAAACTCTTTTTCAAAATAGGAAACAAAAAAGATTTCCCAGGAGTAAACAATTTTCTATGATAAATTAC
Organism: Mystacides longicornis; assembly: GCA_963576905.1. Classification (NCBI taxonomy): domain Eukaryota; kingdom Metazoa; phylum Arthropoda; class Insecta; order Trichoptera; family Leptoceridae; genus Mystacides; species Mystacides longicornis. The sequence goes on from OY756434.1 coordinate 22,360,767, forward strand.
TGCCGTCTGAATGAACATGTACTACTAATGCTGAAAGAGGTTTATTCATAAAAATCAATAAAATCGGTTTTACGTTGCTTCTTTCCTGTATTTTTTTATTAACCTGTAGCCTAAGTATGTAACTCGCATAGATAACTTGACATTGCGTCATGTTAAGGTAAACGTTACGTTACGTTTCAAGTAGACGCGAGAAATCACAGCGCGTAATCAAAAACGCATAGGTTTTCACTAAATTACGGTGACGTAGGCTTACATACTACCGATGTAATTAAAACTGACAGTTGGCTCCGTTTTTAAAGTGAACACAATACACTTTTCATATCCTGGCGCCAAATACATGACAGCAGTCGCAGTCTTTAAATTTGGTTGCACTTCTTGTTCTCAATAATTTTATAGCTCTATATCTCATTAATTATTCAATATCTACTTGTTGTAAACATGGGATTTTTTGACATGTTGAACTTGTCAAGAATTCTCATGATTAGGAGTTTCGGAGATTGAAACAATACCACCCGATGGCGAACGTTGTTAACGTTAAGTGATCACACTAAGCCAGCATTCGAAATAACAGTAGAAAAAGGTCGTAAGCCTGTAGTGGTTTGTTCTATTTAAAAACTGAACATTAATAGTGAATTCTTAGAGTTATTAGTTCTGTTGTTATATTATTCAATACGCTTTTGACATCTTTCACAGCTTGTGTTGTGAATGTGGCAGATGGTCGGCACCAGGAAGCGAGTCCACGACTTTCAGAACGAAAGTTGGCGACGATATACCGCTAGGCAATCAACCACTCGAAAAAAAACCATCATCATCATTACTCTTCACACATCGAATATTGGACGGAGTCCTCCTTTCCTGACTTCTACCACGATTCTCTGTTTCTTGCCATTCCGTGACATTGATTTCCGGCCACTGTCCCAACATCTTCAGACCACCTCAATTGTGGCCTACCTGGGCTTCTATGACCAGTTTTTGGTCATCACTCCATATTTCACTTTCCAAGGGCATGATCCATATTAATAAAAAAACATAGAGGATTAGGGATACATAAGTTATGAAATAATTGCCTTGATAAAATTTTGTCCGTTTTGTCATTCATCTGGCCTTCTCAAAAGTAACCTCCATTTCTCTTTGGTTCACTAATATTGTAAATTAATGTTCATAGTTACAAACGTCTTACGTACAAAAATTAATTATTGCATTTTAAAAACACAATCTTCGAAATTTTCCCACGTAATCTTAACTAAAAGAATTGTTAAGGTCAAACAGTTCTTATTGTTTCCTACAGTGAGATAAAATGAGACCAATTTAATATGTCTGATGTCAAATTTAATTTAGTTTATTTACAATAAAGAATAATATATATTTTTTTAAATATTTTTCCACGCTTTGATTATAAATTGGCAACACCAGACAAATCTTTGCGATATCGTGTGAGAAACTTCGAAATATGAGAGGAATCTAAAGCTTTACTCTGTTAGGTACGTTAACGGCCGTTTTAAAAAAAAAATAAAGAAGACCTACAGCCAGTTCTTAAAAAATAAAGGAGACTTTAAGTTTCCTATAAAAAATAACGCGTTTCATAACAACAAAATGACACTTTATGTTAAAGTCCCGTTCTTGGGGCTTAAAGTCGACTTTAGTGTAGTTCAATCTTTTGCCGTCGGAGTTCATTGAAAATTTCGTGGCGCTTTCTATCAGCTTTCTCTGTCATAAAGATGAACATTTGTATGCAGTAAGACTGTGGACAAAAATGACTAAAAAAGGGTGGAAAACATAGTAAAATGGGAAGAATATTATTGGTTACAGATTTCGGTTACTAATTCATAAACCACAATAATAAATTAACACAAAAAAAACGGCACTTTGATGCTCTATTGAGAAATGAAATTGACAGATCAACAGAAATTCCGCGAAATTATTAGTAAACGACCTACATATGTTTTCCATAGATTTCCATGGTAACAATACCAACTGCTAACAACTTTCAAATATTTTTTTTGACATTTCAAACTTTAACTAAAGTAGGCGGGGCTATTTTTAATGAAACGCGTCAACTTTAAACTTTAAATGTTCCAATTATGTTTAGATTATTGTGACCTTTTCAGGACTAGATCTTAAAGAAAAAATAACAACTAATGACCCTAAAAATTCATTAGTAATGTTCGATTTTTAAATGGAACAAACCACTACGGGCTTACGACCGTCTTCTACTGTTTTTCGAAGGCTGGATTAGTGTGATCACTTTACGTTAACAACGTTCGCCATTAGGTGGTAATGTATGTCTCCGAAACTCCTAATCATGAGAATTCTCAACATGTTCAACATGTCGAAAAATCTCATGTATGCAACAAGTAGAAATTTAATAATAAAATGAAAAATAGAGATAAAAGTTGGAAATTATTGAGAACAAGAGAGCGACCAAATTTAAAGAATGCAACTGCTATCATGTATTTGGCGCCAGGATATGACTATATCCATTTTTGTTAATGTCTCATATTAGCCTATTGGCTTTGTTGGTGCACAACGTTCTAATTATGTTTAGATTCTTGTGACCTTTTCAGGACTAGATCTTAAAGAAAAAATAACAACTAATGACTCTAGTAATGAATTTTTAGAGTCATTAGTTGATATTTTTTCTTTTAAATGTTCCTTTAGCTAAAGTGTTCTTTAGCGCTTTTTATGAAACCGGCCGTTAAAGTTTTCTTAAAAAAAAAATAACGCGTTTCAACAAAATGTCAAAGAGTCCACTTTAAGTCAAAGTTCTGTGTATGGCACTTAAAGTCGACTTGTGTTTGTAGTTCAATCTTTTACCATGCACGGCAGTTCACAACGAATCTCGTAATGTGCTCTGTCACAATAAGTATATATGAACAGTTAATTACGATTACGAATCGATGTTATTTCGATCGTAAAAAACGCATTAAAATACGGTTTACCCAGTAACTAAAAATTTTATAAATTATTCTTCAACAATGCGATGTTTATATCCTCAAGCTTTCGGAAGATGGCTATTTGTATACGGTGACATGTGTAGAAAAAATACTAAAATTGGGCGGAAAACATGGCAAAATGGGAAGATACCTAATTACTGTATTTTTCTTTTTCTATTCGTAATGATAAAATAACATCGGTAATCGCACATTGACATTCAGTTGATAAATAAAAATGACAGATTGACAGAAAGTTCGCATAAAAAAATCTATATATTCCATAGATTTCCACGGAAAAGCTACCGTATTTCTAACTTTGACTAAAGTAGGCGGGGCTATTCGTAACTTTGACTAAAACTTAATGGAGACTTTAGATTATTTAAAATAACTTTAACTAGAGTTCATTTGTTATTTTTTTTTAACCGGCTGTTACTGGAATAAGTTACTTCTGATTTTTTTCCAATCGATCCGAGTTGATTTTTCACAGGCAATTGAAATATTTAGAGAGCCCCTTCTTATTTTAAAATTACTCTTAATTTTGTTTTGTATGCCTATGTGAAATAAATGACAATTCAATGACAATTTATATCATGTTGTTCAGGCTGAAAAAAATATTATTTCAATGGAAAAACATGTGTAAGATAATATAATGAATTTTATTGAGAATTATTCTGAAAAGACAATTCAACTTCAACTCAATTGTAATTTGTAATATGAGTCATGTGTGTACGTTTGAAGAGAACGAATTTCTATATCAATACGTGAAATAAAAACGTTGTGACTGTTTTTACGAAAATTGCGCTGACGGAGGAGTATGAAATATCGCACACTTACAGTTTATATAGGGAAGGGGTGGCGAATGCTAATACTTTTTTTTAAATTTCGATACAAATAGATTAAATCAATAAAAAAACATAAAAAACACTTCCGTAATGTTATGTATTTGATACTCACACATACTTCCACAGACTATTTTTATAAAGATCACGAAACTAAAATGAAAAACTAAAAGCGCCTCATAATGAGCGCATAAAGTTTTTTGAAGGCGGTATATAAATTTAGAATAGATTAATATTGTTTGACTTTAACAATAATAGATAAAAACTTTGTACATACCCAACACCACCTATATAAGAAGGCCTTAGTGCAGCGTCACATCGGAAGGCCCACCGTTCGCTTGTCTATATTTGTATGTACTTACCTGTACACTATGATATCTGTCTACACGCCGGCGGCCGTGACGCGAGAGGCCAAAAATGGCCGCCAGCACAAAGGCCTTCTTATATAGGTGGTGTTGGTACATACCTATCAACATTTCAAATTTGACGTAGAAATGTCATTTTTTTGAAAGAACACTGTAAAATAATAACGATTGTCTTTGAGAATGGAACCTCAATAATATTTAAACTTAAAATTTTAATTAGTTATGGTCGAATTTCGAGCACTGGTCGACCACTAGTATAGAAAATTAAGCGAAGTCAATTTGCATAACACAAGCATTTGAGGATGTCTGGAGTTAGCAATAATAAAACTTAATTATGTGTTATAAGTGTGACACATTTTGCATAAATGTTCTATTTCAAATGATGACATAACAATAGTGTTGACAATTTGCTCGATATTACAATTGAATGGACCCTGAGAATTATTCTATTGTCTCCCACAAGATGCGTGCATTGTCACACCTAAATGACCTAAGAACACACCTAAAATGCTAATATGACAGCAATTTCATATTCAATCAAGACGCAGTGTCTAGATTCATTTTCATAATTACCTACTAAGGTACATTTTAATTACGGATTCAATTATTACAAGTAGTATTGACAATAAAACGTGATTGAGGAAAAGACAAATGACTTCTATTAAATTATTTATAGTTAATCTATAATTGCTATCATTATTTCAATGACATTTAATTCATATGTCATTTGTTTCAAATGCTCTTTGAGAAAATCAGATTTGTATACAATAGAACTTATATTTTAGAATAAAGTAATCCTACTACGGGAAATATTTTTCATACAATCATACTTTTGATGATATTTTTTTTTATACCTTTTACCTATCGACGAAATTTGTAAAATTTGATCAAAGATTCCTACATACGACTGTTATTACGGAAATAAATTATACATTGATGACAATCAAATTGTTAACGAATTTTTTTCTGACTAGTTTCGTTTCAATTAACATCCTTAACGACCATGTGAGACAAATACAAACTTTCTATAACCGAGCCAATTTTCTAATAAACCGAGAACTTCTTAGCAAAAAATAAGAAATATAGAATTAATATAATAAGGATAAAGAGGTAGATATACCTAGATTAAATCATCGATACCCAAATTTTCTTAAACCAATCGAACGACGACTAAAATATAAAAATCTTTGTACTTAAAAGAAAACGGTAATTAAGTTGTATCCTGTCAAATGCCTTTATTATCCATCACTTTATAAGAATATATTTTACGTTTCGCAATTGATACCTTAGAATTGAGTTTTTGTTGTTATGATACCCGTCTCTCAATACAGTGATGAACTGTCGACAGTCATTGGCCACTCCTCTAGCTATAACACAGTCAGCACGTTGAAAGAGTGGGTGAAATCGTCGTCTCCCACACTCCCAAGGGAATGCAACGATGATCGCATACTACGGCCTGGTACTACTTCTTCAATGAGTTGAGTTTTATTTAGAGTGATGACGTTTTTATGACAGTAGGCCTTTGTCATCCAAGAACGCCTTAGTTCATATCGTTTTAACACTTACTAGTCAGCTGATCCGAGCAGCTCTATAACAGTAGTAAAGAATAAAATAGTACCAAGATGAACGTTGTATAAGTTAAATGATAACACTAAGCGAGCCGTCACCGAAAATTTTAATTTTCATTGATAAATAGCTGATATAAAAAGCTAAATAGGAGGTCACCCGTCACCGAGTGACAAACATCGTCGCCCGCTTTACGGTTGCACAATGATAGTAAAGTTAATATGCATAAATGGGTTATTCCATTCAAAGTATTAGCAACATTGTTTACTCATTAGATCTCATTAGATAGTTGATGGCTTAAGGGTTAGTAAAAAATGACTGCAGTTCGAAAAAGTGAAAGAACTGTGTTCACTTTGAGTGAGCACAGATTCATTTAAAAAAAAATTCAAACCGGTTCAGTGGTTTCGGAACCTATTCAATGCAAACAAACAATCAAATCTTTTCTCTTTATTATCTTAGAATATAAAATGAAAGTAGGGTTAGTGCGAACACTTAACTCGAGATCGGCTAAACAGATTTTTATGATGTTTAGTTTATTGGATTCTTCTCCGCTCCGGATAACAGAATAACTAATAAAAAATTGTAAAATGGATAAAAAATATAATATTAAAGTTAGTATGGAACGGATTTACTAACAACAACGCCATCTGTGAAAATTGGATAACAATATAATTTTTATTTACCTGCCAACCGTTGAGTTTCAAAACACCGGTACGAAGAGTCTTGACAGAATTTATTTCACGCTTTGATAAATATTTTTTTTTTACATTCAAACATATTTTAAGCGAACTTTTAACGAGTATGTTGTGAGGTTTTGCCGTTTGTCATCGGAATTTTTTTTTGTTGTATTTCCCACGATGTTTTAGAAAGTCAGTAGATATTTTGGAAAGAATTATCGTACGAAGATGTTGAACGAAGTTTGACCGGTCAGCTTGTATTAATATAGATGATGTTGTTAAAAGCACCAGCAGATCTTGGCAGCTTATCTACATATTAACACGTGAAGGAAAAACTTTGTGACTAAATAGCACTCGCTCAGTGTCAGTACCTAATGTTCAAACTTCTAATCTAAATTAGTGTTATAGTCGAATTTCGAGCACTGGTCGACCACTAGTTGTTGTTGAATTTCCAGGATGTTGTCTGTTTCAACACTTCTCGGTTTAGAATCTTGCGTTATAATATAAACAGCCAATGTTTGAAATATTTGGATCGGCCGAAAATAAATTTAAATCTACTGACAGAAAACGTCATATTGATTCTGTATTGAAATTGGCAAATGTCTTTCATCGTCGGTATTCCATTATTATTTTTACAACGATATTAATTCGACTAAACTTACTGATTTTATCGTGATTAAAATATTTTTTCTTGGAATAATATCTAGTGTTTCTGGGAATCTGGGTTCATATAAAGAAATATATATCTGGAAAATGTACGATTATTGTATTAATAAAAACAATAATGAGTGATTCAGTTATTAGATATAAAATGATAGACAAACTTTGATTTAAAATATCGGTGTTAAAATATTCCACATATGTATACCCATTGATGTATTTTATTTTACCTTGAAAATAATATAGAATAACATTATAATATTGCAATAACTAAAGAACTAAAGAAAGAATCTGTTGAGCCTATCTCGAGTTATAAGTGTTCGCACTAACCCGACTTTCATTTATATTAGAGATTTTGTTTTGATTTCCGTTGTCTTCAGGCAAACATCCAGTCTTCAATCCGAAGCGATATTTAACAATAATAATTATTCATACCTACTGATTCACAATCACAGATTTTTAACTGTATCAAGGTTTTTTAGATAGCCAGGTATGTTCGTCATTCATGTCTTTTAATAACACGTTATGATAACTCTATTATGAGTTTTGATTTGATATTTAACATTTGATTTTAATATTATGCTCATGTTTAAAGAAATCGCCGTGTCACGACTGATACAAAACAAAAGAACAAAAACGTTACATTTTAATAATAACACATCAATATTGTACATGGAACCTATCATCTCGTGAGGATGTTTTTGCGTACCATTACGATACAAGTTAAGGCCAAAATCTGACAGGTAATTTAACCTATAAAGATCACAGTTTAATTATGTACAAATCTCGGTCCATTTTTGGTAGTAAACAATATAATACTACATTAAATTATTTTCTTGCCTTTTGCAAGAAGAAATGCCTGGCGCCAAATACATGACAGCAGTCGCAGTCTTTAAATTTGGTTGCTCTCTTGTTCTCAATAATTTCCAACTTTTATCTCTATATTTCATGAATTATTATTAAATATCTACTTGTTGTATACATGGGATTTTTCGACATGTTGAGAGTGTCGAGAATTCTCATCATTAGGAGTTTCGAAGACTCAAACATTACCACCTAATGGTGAACGTTGTTAACGTAAAGTGATCGAAGTGGAAGACAATCGTAAGCCCGTTGTGGTTTATTCCATTTAAAAATCGAACATCAGTAATGAATTGTTAGAGTCATTAGTTGTTACATATTCGTTAAGAAGAAATGTGGCCAGAAAAACAAATTTTAATACAAACAAACGAAAAAATATACAATTATTTAATGTCTTTTATATTTTTTCTGAAAATGTAAACACAAATAAACCTTTGATACCTATATTATTTAACAATACTAATCAATACCTGTTGTGAAAGAGGAAAGCGGGTGGCACTAGGTCGTACGAACGTCGACGTCATAGCCATTAGCCTACCTACCAGCCTTTGAAAACTATAAACTTTGAACGCAAAAATTATGATTAAATATTTGAAGTGGTTGGTAGCCCAGCGGTTAAGTCGGCGACTTTCAATCCGAAGGTTGTGGGTTCGATTCCCGGGGCCGACCATCTTCTTCTTTCACAACCGAAGCTTCGCTTTATGTGAAAGATTTCAAAAATGAATTTGTGTTCAGTTTGAACCATGATCAATTAAAAAAAAAAAAAAAAAAACAACCCTGGCTTTTCACAACTTTTAACTTACCCCATGCAAAGAAATTTTCTTACCAAACGTTACACTCGAAATGTTTTGTTGGTGTGCCAAAAAAAAATACGACTCAATTAAAACGTGGCAATGAATTCAATTCTGCTGCTTGAAGATGGTAAAAAAAGTCGAAACTATTTTGAGAGTTTGAAGGTAAGTACTCGGGATCAATTGGTAAGTTCATCCCGGACAAACAAACAAGCGGCATAATATATAAAAACGTGATGAAAAAAAATATGAATCGTGTTTTTTATTTATGATCAAAAAATATTATTAAAAGTTGTTTAGTCAAAAACTCGAAAAAAACTTTATGCTGTGAAAAAAATTCGGAAACTTTCTCTGTGATTATCGGATTTACTGAATCGTCAGAAAAGTTTTAACCCCTGTTTTAGTCAGTGTACCGTGGACGTTTTTTTCAGACTACTGAAAAAAACCCTATAATTTCAACAGCAGTTGAATGGATGGAAATTGGAATTTTGTGCTTTTTATATTTCTATATGTCACAGACAAATTTTGAATAAGGTGTGTGTTTGAAATATTTTTACTTCTGAAATTGGATTCGATTTTGAATGTCTCATTCGAACAGGTTATTCGAAAAAAAGCGAGAAAAAATATGTATAACATCTTCACGTTGATGTTATGAGGCAATATTTATGCATATTAAAAATAGTGTACAAAAAATAGTGTATGGACAAGTGGCAATGGCGAGATTATAGCCGTAGCAATCTCTAACATCCAACCACTACTGCAATACTGTTTTGAGAGTGCAAGAAAATTGTAAAGATACATATGATTGGTACGAGTCAAACCTGCCCAATCACAGAAAAGCTATCATCAATCTTGTTGTTTGATCGACGACTTTGATTTCTTTTGATTCTACCTGCCTAACATAATATGCACAATAGCCATTAGGGAGAAACCTGCTATTGGAGCACTAGAATTTCTCTGTTTCTTTTTCATGGATTTCATTGTTTTTATTGTTCGGTGTTCTGTGGGGGGTCTCTATTAAAAAAAAAACGTAAAAATACACATGACAAAACTTTTATATACAGAAATAGTATTTCCATGGTTTAGTGCATAGATTATATTTGAAATATTTAAATATCCACACCAAACAACATAGCGTAGTCGTCAAGGCGATGCATTTTGTGCAAGAGGGCCGAGGTTCAATTCGCAATCGGATCAGAATTTGTTCAAGTATTTTTTTGTCTCATATATGACAAATCGGTTGATTGGTAGAAACTGTGTACGCTATTAACTTTCACCGGATAAGTCTACTAACACCTTTCTTCTTCTTCTCAAGGGGAATAGAGCTCCATTTTTATTTAAAGAGATAAAGCTAGCAAAATCAAAAATATACGAATTCAATCATAAAATAGATGAACCAATTCCTATTTGGCCGCTAACTCTGAATGTATCGACCAGCTGTTTTAATTCACACGAAATTCAAAGGTGCAATTCGCCGACCTCAAAAAAAGAATATACGAATTTAATACTGTTCAATTTTGTCTATGCAAGTAGATTATAATATGGCCTCTACGACATATTATTATCTACTGTCCGAAGTTTTTACCGTAGAAAAAAAAAGAAGCGATTTTGAAAACCTCTGGGGTTATCAGAACAGGCCATTAAAAAAAAAGTTATTGCTAATTTCTGGTTTATGAGTATACTAGCTTTCCCTACAGACGTTGTCCTGTAGTCCTTACAACGAATATTGATTACCAATTTGTAATTTATACAAAAATACGTTGAAATTATGTTTGAAAGAAATTCTATCAAAAATCTGCATACCAATATTTTGATACACAATGGTTGTCAAGTATAGGTGAATAAAATTGTGTTGTTATGGAGATGCCGTTGATGTCAGTAAATCCGTTCCATACTAGCTTTAATATCAGGTAGGTATGTTTTATATTGTTTGCTATCCTTTTTCGATTTTTTCTGTTATCCGGAGCGGAGAAGAATCCAATAAACCAAGCATTATAAAAATCTGTTTAGCCGGTCCCGAGTTATAAGTGTTCACACTAACCCGAATTTGTTCTATATAATGTTATACATTAACTCCACCCTATCAATGTACACAGTACATAATAGGTATTACATATTCTATGTTAGGTAGCTACTAGATATTATACAATAGATTAATTATTGTTAACAAAATACTAAGTCGTTAGAATAAAGGAAAATACGTAAAATGCTCGTTATTTAACAAAAAGTCCAGAGTTTTTCAAACATTTTGATAATTAATCGCAATAAAACTTTTCATAGTTTGTAAAATTTATAGCAAAGTAAAAAAGCTGCTAACCTAGGGTAGCCCAGAACTCATAGTATATTATAACAGCCTTTTCGTGTACAACATATCTTTGCATAAAAATTCATAATTTTACGATTAAAATGAATTTATCCTTGGAATTATTATGGAAACTTTAAAATGATATCGACTATTGGAGCTTTTTATTATCTGCTTTAGAACTACATATTCAACATTAATCAGTACTTTAAGGGGGACCCACTGAAGTTACGGATCTCAATTTTTACGTACTTGTGTAGGAGCATAAGACCAAATTTTATGAAAATCGAATATTTTTTTTTCTTTTTTAGCCCTTTTTCTAGACCAAGTGATATTTTCTTTGGATACTTTAAGAGGGTTCCCCTGAAGGTACAGATCTCAACATTTTACTGACTCATCTACATCGAGGGGCTAACCGTTCTACCAAATTTCAATCAAATCGGATAAGAATTACTATGAGTTATGGGTGCGCACACATTTTTGGCGTACGCGTACGGTTACGTGGAAATTTAATTTTTTTTTTGCAATTTTGGAATCTACATTCTACACCCTCGAAAACGTCGAGTAAATTAATTTCAGCGAAATCTATTTTTTTTTTAAATCCGATCACAAGACTCATATATTATATTCCATATTAAATGTAAAAAATCTGTAAAACGTTTCCATTCATTGAGGCCAGCATACTGCGATACAACAAAATATTGTGTTATACTTAACTATGTCAGAAATCGATTGTAGAGAACAAAATACTAAACTAGTTAATAAAATCAAGCAATTTAAAAAAAAATGTAATACTAACATAATAATTATTCCGACTAGTCTAAATCTTAAATCTATTAAAATAATAATAGCCCAGATCACTGACCGATCGACTAACGCCACCTACCCGTATAAAACAATCCCCCAGTATACATATATACATAAATGCCCCATAGGATAACGTGTCAGTTCTGCTCTCAATTTTGTGTTGGCTAGAACTTTCAGTACCTACCTACATCCATAATTTAGCGTCCGAAAAATCCGTGAAACAAGCGACAAAGTGCGTTACATAGTGACGGATGAACCTATTTAATATAGTACTCCGGAATAGAAAGAAAATTCGGACCTTCCATTGCGGATACAACGTATTAGATGAAGATCTTTGTAAGCCAGAAAGTAGTTGAATAATTGCGTTAAATTTTGTGAAAAAAGTTGTGTATTATTCGTCATTTCTTTATTAAATTTTAAGATAGACACAGTTTTTAAATTATTTTTGGTGCGTAGTGCTTTGAGAATCTCTGATTTAGCTCATCAATCACACGTGGTGAACATAATACGAGGTCATTATGATACGTAGATTGTAAGTAGAGGTCATTTGACCAAAAGATCTAGATGGAGCATCATTAAGAACCATAATTGAGTGGGGTACTGACACTCGTATACCCAAATAGTACATTAGATAAGATAGAAAAGGTTGTCAAGAGGTTCTGTAGACCTTTACAACTTCTTAACAACCTTTGTAGAACTTCTTGGGAAACGCAGTGATGATTACCAAGTTGGTTGATATGTAAATTTTGTGCGTAACCTTGGTATTTTAACATTTATAGCCATTCATAGGATGGTTTCTATCAGATTTAATGTTCCTTTTTGTTCAGCAAAAAGCCTAGCGAAATAGCGACCACATTATTATTTGGTATTCAAAGCGGGGCTTACACGGGTGACTAAAGCCGCACGCTTTCCGCCGCACGGCGAAAATCGACCGTCTAAAAATGGCAATTCGACTAGGTCGCAAGTGACTAAAGCCGCAAACCCCAAAGTTGGTAGGCATCTGACTTTCGCCGCACGGCGACCGGCCGCATGCGGCTGGTGACTAAAAACGACCGTGTAAAATGATCAGTTCCAGGCGATCGCCCGCCGCATGTAGACTTCTTTCGACGAGTTATGCGGTGTTCAGACGAGGCGAATATCGCCAGGACACTAAAATATCGCCAGCCAATTGAACCGTGTGAACAGATTGTTGATAAATCTGAAGCGATAAAAATGGTTGAAAGCGATATCGTCTCAAGTTGAACGGCTTTCAACTTTTGTATCTGGTGGAACGATTCACGCATGCGCAGATATGCGCGGCGTCCGTATGTTCTGTTTCTTGACAGTTGACAGCACTGCTCTAAATTTATTTCTCCTTAAAATCCAATTCCGCACCCAATATCTGCGTTTTTTTTTATTTTTCCTCAATTATGAGTCTTTTTATATCGTCTAAAACAATATTTTCAACTAACTCCAATTACTCCGCGACTTCTACCTCGAAGTCCGCCATTTTTAAAACAATCAGCGCACCTGACAGATTGAATGTATGTCGGTGGACTCGTGTGAACACATCAAACGATCTATGGGCGACCGAGCGATATTTTTTTTATGCAAGCGAAATCGTCTGGCCTTACATCGCCCCGTCTGAACACCGCATTAGTGTACGAGCCGCGTGCGATTTTAGTCACCTGTGTAAATGGCTAGCGATGCGGTTTGGTGAGGCGATTTGTGAAGCGACAAGCCGCACGACCCGTGTAAACCCCGCTTAAGGATGATTTGCAACTAAACTTTCTACATTTTTAAAAATGAATTTGAGTTCAAACAGCAATAGAAGAGGTTTGTTAACCACTAGTGGTCAAATTGAAAAAAAAAAAAAATTTTTTTTTTGTAATTTGGACATCCATAAATGGGTATTATAATAATTTTAAAATGCACGCGTTTCTTCTCAAGAGTAACCTAACATTTTGTTTACAGTATTTTTTTAAATTAAAGCTTGAAAAAATATCATTTTTATGACAAGATTTATTTTGTAACATACATACATAGAATTACACATATTTATGCGCGTTTACACCATACGAACATAGAGCCAGAGCTGGAAAAAGATCTTCTTGATCGTTGATATGGTCACCAAGGAAATAACTACGAGAAAAAACTACTGTCATCGCCCACTAAGTAATTACTTCAAATCAAAACCCCCTTTGAACTCCACTGAGGAGCATAGCGAGGCATCAAGAGCTCTCCATTGCGCTCGATCTTGAGCAATGCTTATGACCTCCTTCCACATCATGTCCAACTCCCTCAGCTCTGCTTCGAAGGAACGGAACACGGTATGAGAGGGTCTTCGGGACCCTGATGGGAGGAAGAACAGCGCTCTCCTCGGTCAACGGCATCATTCGGCATCCTCAACACAATTATGTCCCAGCTATGCCCATTTCCTCTCCGTAATGGTGGAAGTGATGGGCCTGCGCTGGGTGTCGGCGTATAGCGTCGTTCGTGATACGGTGGTACCATCTTATACCTAAGATTCTCCTGAGGCACTTCGTAATAAGTTTGTTATTCGTTAGAGTAATTAGTTATTGCTTGTGATTGTTTCCATGGTGTAAATTAACAACCATAAAAGAAAATATTATGATCTGTTTCTAGGTTCAGATGTACGTTCGTTTGGAACTGCTCACTCATATAATAATATTCAACAAATAACAAAAAACTGCGACATTATTCAGATTTTTGCAATTATTTCCATGTATATCTATCGTACGAGAAAAACGAGTCAACGGTATAGTGTCATTGTGAGCTCTAATATAGGCGGGGTGCATTCCACCCCTATACACAATGATGTTCCGTGTCAGTTCGCCTGGATACATTCCCCTCAGTGAGTATCGTCATTGTGTGATGTTACTCGTAATGCCTCGTGCCCAACCATCGTTTGTAACATTCTCATTTGGAAAGCTCTCATCCAGGATTTTTGTCACAATACTTTTGTCACAGTTAGAAACCAAAGAGCTTAGAATTTTGAACCTAATAAAAAGAAAATAATCCATGTTTTTTACTTCACTTATTTTGTAAAACTTTAATTTGAACTGTTGATAGTTTCGGCCGAGGGTGCTTGGTAGTAGTTCATTTTCACTTATGTAAAAATAAATAAGGAGTCTTCAGTTTGTGCTACTAAATTGATTCTTGACTTTAACGATTCAACATATTGATTCTTGTCTTAAACGATTTAAGAAATTGATTCTTGACTTTAACGATTCAACACATTGATTCTTGTCGTAAACGATTTAAGAAATTGATTCTTGTGTTAAACGATTCAGCATATTATTCGTATTCGGGGAGTTAACCAGACGAATATATTAATTGCTTTTGTCAATGTAACAATCTACTATAGCACTGTTGGTTGGTTCGTAGAGGATGGTTTTCTTCGTGTTTTCTCTAATAATAAAAGCAAGATTTCATGTATCATAAAAACAAGAAGCAGTCATTCTATCTCCATTGTTGTGGTTTTCTAAGGACGACTGGAGTAAGTTAATATTCTGACGAATATAAAAGATGCGGAATGGAAAGATAATTTAGTTGTTTGCTTTCTCAAAATTACTAAGGAAATATTATATAAGTTGATGAACGTTATATTCATATGGCGTATTTGAGATATATAATAAGTAATGAGGAAATCTTTATAAGCTGCACCATCGAGGACATCTATAAAAGAAAGTCGGGTTAGATACGAACACTTATAACTCGAGATCGGCTGAACAGATATTACTGACAACAACGCCATCTGTGAAAAATTCCACAACAACACAATTTTATTCACCTACTTGACAACCATTGAGTTTCAAAACATGGTACGCAGATTTTTGATAGAATTTCTTTCAAGCTTTCAGAAATAATTTTTTAACATTCAAACATATTTTAAACGTATTTTTGTATAAATAACAAATTCGAAATCAATATTCACAATAAGGGCTACAGGACAACGTCTGTCGGGAAAGGTAGTTGTTAATAAACCAGAGAACGGCCAAACTTTCGGCAGAGCGGAACAGAGCGATGCATTGTCTGACAAGACGGCAGTCTTTGAAAATCATTTAAATTTTTTTGTCACCAACAACCACATAAACAATATTCTATACTGACATATTCCTAGGAGAACAGACCATGATGCTTTGGATACTATAATAAAAGACGCTACTGAAATAAAAATAAATGTATGCAATTTGTTAAAAGGTTAAATTGCAATTTTAGTTCCAATCCAATCGAAACTCCCTTAACGCCCCACTTAAAGGGCAGCCCAAGGGCATAGGGAGGAAAGAAGAGCTCTCCATTGCTTTAAATCTTGCGCAATGTTTATGACCTCCTCCCACACCATGTCCAGATTCCTCAGCTCTGCTTCGAAGGAGCGGAACACGGTATGAGATGGTTTTCCTCGTATTCGGGACCCTGATGGGAGGAATAATAGCGCTCTCCTCGGCCAACTGTATTTTCCATATCGATGGTCGGTGTGGGCTGTCGAAGGCCTTTTCAAAATCTATAAAGCAACAAGCGACTGGAGAGTTAAACTCTTTACAGAAAATTGGGTCCGTGCAGGACTTACCAGGTACAAAGCCGCATTGTTGCTCTCTCAGGACAGCCATGACAGGCCCCCGTATGCGGTGTAGTAATATCCGAGATAATACCTTACCTGGATTTTTACAATATTAGTTAGTATCTAATATTGACAAATAGATTTTTCTTTTCCAGAAAACCATTGCATAACTAACTGACATTTAGGCAGTCGGCTGTTGGTGAAATCTAACCGAAATTTGACTTTCTCTCTCTCTCTTGTCTCTCTAACCAACTCTGTCCAAGCGCCCATGTCATCAACTTACCTCATTGCCATGTTCATATGGAGACAAACGGATTTTCATAAGATCGGGCATAATGGGGTACTTTTATTTTACACAAAATTTAATTAGCAGTGACTGCGTGCCTATATATTATTGTGCCATGAGAGGGTTGTATTTACAACTGACGTTCATTTAAATTTATGTTTACACAAACGAAATAAATGAGACTGGGAGGAAAGGGTAGGAAAGAAAGGATTAAAAAAAACAAACAACAAAACATCTAAAGAACTTAATTAAAACCAAAGGTTAAATGGTTGAGTTATAGATGAAAAATAATAGTTACGCGCCATGTTGTTTTCAATTTCCAAAGACAAAAAAAAAACTCCGGAAACCGGAACAATATTGACAATCTGAGAAACAATAAAAATTATTATGAATTAAATAACACACATTTGCACTTTCACAAAATTTATATTGAATCTCGAGCGCTTTCGTCCGACTCACGCAGACATTGTCAAAAGCGCTCGAGATTCAATATAAATTTTGTGAAAGTGCAACTGTGTGTTATTTAATTCATAATAATGAACTTTCACTACGTAAATACACAAACCCTCCAAAAATTAAATAAAAATTATTATTGTCGTTTAAACCAGAGACATCAGGTAGGTTATATCTTTCAAGTGCCGCGAAAAAGCCTTATGGATAATAATAGAGGTATGAAAATTCTGATAAGTTTTTGAAAAAAATTAGAGTTACCTATAATTAGAATTGTCAGTTTTACCTGATTATAACGAATATGAAAAAACTAACGACTCTAACAATTCATTACTGATGTTCGATTTTTAAATGGAGCAAACCACTACGGGCTTACGACCGTCTTCTACTGTTATTCCGAAGGCTGGCTTAGTGTGATCAGTTTACGTTAACAACGTTCGCCATTAGGTGGTAATGTCTCCGAAACTCCTAATCATGAGAATTCTCAACATGTTCAACATGTCGAAAAATCCCATGAATGCAACAAGTAGATATTTAATAATTATTAATGAAAAATAGAGATAAAAGTTGGAAATCATTGAGAACAAGAGAGCAACCAAATTTAAAGACTGCGACTGCTGTCATGTATTTAGCGCCAGGATATGACTATATCCATTTTTGTTAATGCCTCATATTTATTGCCTTTTGGCTTTGTTGGTGCACAACGTACCTGATTATGCTCTGAAAACCATGCAATATATTATATACGTCGAAACCCGCCAATTGGGTAATGTTTATTTATCCAATAAAGAGTTTATTTATTTACTAGCTTAAGTACCCGTGGCTTGCACAGGAATCGTGAATTTATGACCATAATACTTCAATGCAGGCTCGCAGGTTGCACAGGATCGGGGGACATGGAAGAGTCTGGAGGAGGCCTATGTCCAGGAGTGGACTGATATAGGCTGAGAAGAAGAAGAATACTTTAAGTTAAGTTTGATTAGGGCACCTATGTGTATGACAAAATATAAAATCGGCGCGGATGGCCAGGTACTCAAGCAAGGCGGCAGACTGGTCCTCACACTCTTCAGCTTATTCTTGGAATATGTGGTGCATAAATCATACCACGAAAATACAAAGACTAATAGTTATTTACAAAGTAGCCAAATCGTTGGATATAATCTCAATATAGTAGGAAGATCCCTGATATCCATAAGAGGTCTTTGACGCCTTGGAAATAGCAGCAAAGGAGTTGGGACGTATAGAAATCAACCGAAGAATAGAACAGGAAACAAAGCATTCTTCTCTACTCTACTGTCTGTGCTCAAGTCAAGAAGTGTCCATAGAAAAACAAAGATCAACCTCTATAAAACTATTATAACAGTTATGACATATGAGTACGAAGAACGGGCAATGATTTTGGAGCCCATAAAAGATAGAGAATCCTGGAGAATACGGTTTAACCATGAGCATTACAATCTCTGATTATGCTAGATTGGGCAAGCTCAGAAGGGCAAGGTATATTGTTGGTTAATTTCATTTGTTTTTAAATGAAACTGTTAATTTCACTTATATTACCACGAAGTGGTCGGTAGTCCAGTAGGATCAATCGCCGGCATTCATGTGCACAGCATGTTGGAGGTCATAGGTTTGAATCCCAGCCGTGCCAACCATTTCTGCTTTCACGACACAACCCTTTGGTTAGTGTTGAAGATTTCCAAAAGTGTATTTGTGTTCACTTCGAGTGAGTACAGATTCATTAAAAAAAAAAAACAATAAAGCCCAAAGTAAATTGGGCAAGGCATGTTCAGATAATGCCATCTTAATGGGTATCTAAAAGAATCCAAGGACATAGCAAGCTGGAGGAGATAGGAAAATAAAACAATATGAACATTTTGTAAAAAAATGTTTTATGCAACTTTAAGCTAATGTGTGGAGTTGAAAAAAAATGATAACAATAATATAAGGATATTTCTTTTAATTGGTGAATATTTAAATGTTTATACTCAAATATTAATTATTTTCATTTGAACTGTTCATATATATATATATGCGTATGGTGTCAATGTCGTTTTAATAAAAAATTTCATAAAATAA
Source organism: Mystacides longicornis (assembly GCA_963576905.1). Classification (NCBI taxonomy): domain Eukaryota; kingdom Metazoa; phylum Arthropoda; class Insecta; order Trichoptera; family Leptoceridae; genus Mystacides; species Mystacides longicornis. The sequence goes on from OY756434.1 coordinate 22,379,941, forward strand.
AAAGAACTTAAAAATGTCAAATCATAAAATTATAAAATTTAAAATCATAAAATAGAATTTTTATCCCGAAGCCAATCCTTGGCTTCAGTCGTCTGAAGATAAAAAAGTTCATCCAATGTTCCATCGAACCTATGTATTGGACACTCAGTGATTATGTGGTCGAGGGTCTGGACAGGGGCGCCACATTCGCAGCGGGGGTCAGATATGTTCATATTTAGAATGTAACACAAAATATAAGCTAAAAAAGGAATTCATAAATATGAACAACTGAAGCATAATTTTATCATTATAATATTATGATCTAATAAAAATATGACATTTAATTGGCGCTGTAAAACTAAAATTGTTTTTTTTATGTGATATACTTATTGTTAAAGCTGTTGTATCTTTAAAAAAAAAATAAAAAAATAATTATAACATAGGTATATGATACCATGTGATCCATTTGCAAAATGATATTATTTTTAAAGAAATTAACAGAATCCATATCCTTCAAAGCAACAATTTTCTTAGAAGCTATTAGAAGTACTTATGTTATATTTAAATGTCAGATATACATTAGAGTTTACCATACTTCAACAGTGACGATGCATAAAATGCAAAAAATATACATAGTTTAATAATATTCTAAATCATTCTTTGAAAAAGTGCACTAATTTTGTCCACTTCTTAACTAAAAATCAAAGAGACAACCAAAATACAATGAGACAACAGCCCCCGCAGACAAATTCAAATTGACGTTCCACTACAAACGAAGATTTCGTTAATTATAGTGCGAAAAAATTAACTGCCTAAACAATTATTTAAACCAAAAAAAGACATTTATATAAAAATATAAAAAGTGGACAGTTAATTTTCTTCCTACTCTACATTGTCAAAGAATTTGTTTGTAGTCGATCGCCAAATGCAATTTCTTTTAAATTTACAATGTAAAATGCAGGATTGTGAAATACTATAGCTAATTATATGCAATTACATATTGAAAGATTTAACGAAGAAGCGTACAGTGTGTGCTGTTTATAGCTGATTATATATCTATTAATATAAGAATTCAGTAATATAGATTAGGTAAAAAAGATAAAATTTCTTTAAATGGATGAATATTTAGTTGATATTATTATTAAAATGAGTGATTGAAAAAGAAGCTGTTGGGATTAACACACCAGTTCTCTTCTTGTGCCGTAACGGTTCTCCATGACCTTGGCAAGCTCTACTTTAACTCCTCTGCTATTCTTATTCCAGTAGGTACAATCTCTTACATTGCGTATTCAAGTCGCCTTCGACCGGGACCTCTTTGATCATCCAACTTTTTCATCGGCAACAGTTCAAGGACTCTTATTTAAACCGATGCACAATGACACATAAATACTGTAACGAAATATGATTCAATTAAAATAAACATAGAATTCATAAAAATTACACAAAGCAACACATCTTTTTTGGTTGGATTTTGGGTAAAAATGAGTTTTAGCGTCGTGAACATTTCTATTCGAATTGTCCACATCTGTCATTTCCTATGACGTTTCCATAGATTTTTATTCACGTATCTGGCGGTATCAGTGTTGCCTAGTCGCAGAAACGCGTCCAAATATTTCGCATCGGACTGGTAATGCGAGCTGTCAAACATACAGTCAACCGCGACAACACTGTTTGTATGGAAGGTCACGTGTCTAGCGGCAAGGGGGAATTCTTTGTATTATTTTGTTTAGAGCAAAATTCTCCGATTACAATATACTCTCCTTAAAAAAATTCTGTTTGTTTGTGATGAATGGACATGTTTTGTTATGCATTTTGTCTCCTATAGCGAATAATACAGAATACACATTTTTAGGACAATATTTATGAACCTCTATTTTCCATACTTTTTCTTTGAAAGAAAACATATATTTAGTAGCTAATTGCGTTATAATTATTTTTTTACACTGGTGTTCCTTGCAATATATACCTTGGAAATCATTTCTTTTGAAAATTATCATCCAGTATATTTATTTTCTTTTCATTAAAATTTTTTGTATAAATAAAAAATGAGTACAATTTTACGCACAACACGATTTAACCATGTTCAGTTTTTCACGTAGACACCAAATAAATATACAAATCACGAAAATATATGATAATCAGAACGTTTTATACAGACTTCTAGCAAACAAAACCTCCGACTTTTGCAGCTAGTCAGCTATTTTTATCATGATACCCCAAAGTTGCATAGATTACCGATCCAATAGTACTATATCTATGATGTTTCGACCGGCGTTAGACAACGCATTTAAAAATAAAATCGTGCCACCAAAAAAAACATTTTCAGTAAGTTCAAAAATAATTTATCACAATATGTAATTTATCTTATAAGAGCTACATAGAGCAGGTGATCGGCGACACTAGAAGAATATACAACATACACAAATTATTTATTACACATATACCTATTTATAAAATCCATTGCCTGGGCCTTTATATGAAAAAAGACACAACTTAGGTTATTATGTAAAAATTACATAATATTAAAAAAATTCTTGTTTTGCATTGCGATGTTCTTAATGTCATCAAACATTATTATGTAAATAAATTGCCGCATATTTGATTTAAATTATTTGTTAAAGCGGTATAGCCAATGAAAACTGTAAAGTGTAATATTTTTTATTTTTTTTTAATTGTAAATGGGTATATGTTATTGATAATGTTTGTATGATTGTATATTTGTGATTATTATATATTATTATAAAAAAGGCTCTTTAGCCGTACAATGAATAAATAAATAAATAAATATTATTATTGTGATAAATTATTTTTTGACTTACTAATGTTTTGTTTTTGGTCGCACGATTTTATTTTTAAATAAATGCGTTGTCTTGCTGCATCAGTCGATTTCGGGTGCAAGTCAGTGGAAATAAAAAAGAAAATGCGTTGTTTGCCGTCGGTCGAAATTTTGAAATATTTGGACGCGTTTCTGCGACTAGGCAACACTGATACCGCCAAATACGTGAATAAAAATCTATGGAAACGTCATATGAAATGACCATGGAAATGACAGTTGTGGATAATTCGAATAGAAATGTTCGCGACGCTAAAACTCAAGTTTACCGGATTTTGAAGACTGGTAAAATTTAACGAATCAATGCAAGACAGTGACAGATTTTTCACTTTTTAAATTGGTATTTGTTTAACTTGGATGAAAACAATAAATTGCAATTTAAAGTTCAAATCAAATGACAACATTCAGTGAATCTTAAAAATTTTTGTCATAAGTAAATCTGTAGAACATATTAATAAACAAACATAATAAATTAAAATTAACTAAAACTTTTGTCAGTTCTACTTGAGTATGTAGATTTGGTTAAAACGTTTTATACTGTATTGTTAAGGTTCCTGAAGATGGACGGTTGTCCGAAAACGTTTTGACTTTTTGACCAAACATACTCAAAGTAGAACTGACAGTTTTTTTTTGTTTATTTTCATTTATGTTTGTTTATTCAGTGAATCATATAAAATAAAATAACCTTTAGGGGTGATGAAATTGGTGTACCACCCCTTTTCTATTTCACAAATTAATCTTTTGCAGTGATAAATCCTTGATTTGTCATCATTGGTAAACACTAACATTCTGTAAAAAATTAGAAAACACAATTAACATGTAAATGGCTAACGTCGTAAATTGAAATAAGTACTGTCACTTACCACTTCGTTTGTAAACCACATTATAAATATTATTATAATAATATTATAACAGTATATTCTACTGACATTTTTAATAGTATTATTATTTTGAGTATTTTGACAGATAGAAATAAATATTATGTCTATGGTGGTGTGCAACCAAAGATATATTCAATAGATGAAAGTGTTTTGCAAACATGATATTTCGAATATATATGTTTCGAATAGTTTTTAAATTATTTAAATTATCCGAAATATCATAAAAAATAGGTGTTGGTATATTTGCATTTCATTATACACACTTAATATAAAAATAGTATTTAAAAAACACCATCATTAGGTACGTTTTCGATTTTTTTTTTTGCAACGGACAGAAGATGGCAATGATTTCACCTTAGCAGCAGAGCTGTTTGTCACTGTCAACGCGAAGCTTTTTATAAACGTCAAAATATTGTTCCTTATTCAAAATTTAATTAATGTTTGTGTTTCATTTTATTTTTATTAGGTAGGTAGGTACTTAACTTAATGCATGACTATTTTTGCTTAAATTCACTTATAATATAATATTCACATATAATTCGTGTTTATGTTTATTAAAGACTTATTTTATAACAATATACTTATTGCAAACATTATACAGTATACCTTCAGGAAAAATGTTTAATATGAGGTTAAATACTTATAATAATAATTATTATAGTAATTTAAATGAATCATTCATTTCACTTACACATGTGTATATTAACTGTGGTCTTTAATGAAATGATAAATTTCCATTAAAGTAAATAATATTCCCCCCTTAAACATGCATACATAATCATTATAAAAATTGTATTATGATGTTATTTATTTATTTTAGGTTGAATTATGAAGACCACAAAATGCCACCTAAAAGAATATTCTCCAAGCCATTATCGTCCAAACTTTGACATTTTCAATCTGGTTTCAACGGAGCCCACAGAGATCATTCTACCATTAAAGCGTTGATCTTCTGAGAATTATTCTACTTATCAACAGAATGATAAAGCTATTCCTGCTTAGGAAGAATTGATTTATTACTTATATATTATCTTCTAATTATTATAAATATGAAATGTTGTTGTTATTTTCATGCGTTACTACATCACGCTGAAACTACTCAATCATACTCTTTGTAGTTAACTACTTCAATGCATTTCAATATTAATACCTACCTACATATTCATGCAGACCTTATTATTACATTCCACAGGTTTTTTTTAAAACGGCAACCCTAAATTTTCACAATATGGAGGTATATGATGACATTTCATAAGTAAAATAAGCTAAATTGTTTTACTTTGTTTCAATGTTTTTACTTCTATAGAGGAAATTTTTTTTGTAATAAATAGAAAGTTTAAGCATTGTAGATTAAAACAAAACCGTACATGAGTAGTGACGGTGCAACTAAATGAGATTTAAATACAGTTTCAAGATACCTGATTCTGACAAAATGGCGGGATGAAAATCTTAATTTGTATGGGAGATTTATGAAAAAATCTAATATTTTTATCGATAAATAACATTTTCCAAATATTCATAGCCTTAAACGTCCACTGGTATTATGACTCGCTATAGAGGGTATTACTTTACTTCTGGTATCCCTAGTTTAGCCGTCTATAAAGGACGTTACATACATACATACATACATATATACGAACGGACTCCTTTATTTATATTGATGATTGATTAACCAACACCTGTGGATAGTACAGACTCATGGGCCAACGTGGAAGGGAGATCACTTACCTGCGAATATTCTTAGTGGTATGAACATGTTTGAGGCTTTTGAAAAGTGGCTACATCGCAGAATGCTCAAGATTCCTTGGACCGACCTGGTGACAAATTCAGAAGGCTTTAGTCGAGCCGGGGCAGTGCGTGAATTCCTGTCGCAAGTAAAAGTTTGTAAAATTTCATATCTGAGACACATCATGCGTGGGGAGAAGTATCGACTGATCCACCTGATACTGAAGGGAAAGATCGAAGGTCGCAGAGGGGCTGAAAGAAGGTGGATGTCCTGGCTGCGTGATATACGGGAATGGACGAGTTTCCGTACTGTGGAGCAATCGTTCAGAACAGAGAAGGATTCGCCTTAGTGTTGCCGACGTTGGGCGACCTACTATGGAACGTCAAAAGAAGAAGAAGTGATCACAATTGCCTAATAAGCGAGCCATAGGAACGGCAATAGACTTCAAGTCATATAAAAGTCCTGTTTAAAAAAAAAATAAAAATCACACATTGTTGGTGTTATTGTATTGAATACAGGTTTCTTGCGATACACCCCTCCACTTCCTTTCCTCCCCTCGTTCTCAAAATTCTCTAAAGTATTATTTTGTTACAAAATATCACAGTGTGACCCTGAGCGTAGTACAGCAACTTTCAATCTAAAAGTTTTTAAAGCGATCTTTTGTTGCATTGATTGTGAGTTTTACAACCAATTTTCTTTCCTAGAACTGTATCAATGAACATTTAAATGATATCTCATTTACTTTGCAGTAGGGAATCCAATCCCGCATCAAATTCACGATCCCGCAAGCCTGCGGGATTGGTGACCTCAATCCCGCGGATCCCGCGGGATTTGCGGGATCAGCGGGATTGACATTTCTTTGTTTGAAGTAGGTTATTATTATTAAGAAAACAATGAAATAAAAATAAGTATGCATTTTTTTAATTATTAGAAGTGTTAGCAATTGTAAATAATGATATTTTAGAGGTAGGTATAAAAATCCGCTTCTTTTAAGGAACGATATAATACAACATTCGAACGTTTAAGCTTTTAGCATTGTGATTCGTATTGACAAATCAACACATTTATTGATATAAGAGGCACAAAAACTATTTATTTTTTTCTGATAATACTTCCGAAGAAATCATAAAGTGTTTAAACGTTGTAGACGGAATTGACTTTACATAATTGTAAGCAGTTTTCAAGTAGAGGTGAGCGTTATAACGAAAGCTGATAAAAATATTCGATAAATAAAAATAACTTATTCTCGTAGTTCGTATTAAACGATATTTATTTTGTAAATATACCAGTGTTATGACTTTACTGAATTTTTTTTAGCGAAATTTTACCTTACAGCCAACGGACATCAAATTTTCGGAATGATTTTTTTTGTAGGAAAGTCTTTCCGGATACTAATGAAATAAATAAGCTTTAAGCCTTTAAAAATAACGTTATTTAAAATTTATGAATTAAAGCCGCTATTCCCACCTCTACAACATCCAAGTGCTTTCCTCTATTCCCTCCACATCAGATCAAGAGAATTATCTCGAGTGGGTACGGATACAGACACAACAGGTCTAGACTCAGCTATCCATTCTGTACCACACGACTCGCGCGCGGTACAAGGGACTGCAGGTGCAGGCTCTAAAGAATTAGCCAGCTACCAGGGGAATGCACTATGTCGCTCGTCGCTTGCGCAGAAGACGGGAACTCTCTAATAATACTGCGGGCCCTACTCAGTTCAGGCCCCGTATGTTCGAGAAATGCTTCCCGCCTCAGATCGGTCTCCTAATAACACGCAAGACCCTACTAGCTTCGGGTCCGCAATGCGTTCGAGAGCTCTCTCTGTTCGCCCGGCCGCGTCCTTGGATGGAGGAACTCCTAGTAACAACGCAAGCCGTACTTAGTTCGGGCCTGCGATGCGTTCGTGAGATCCGACGTCTTCTTCTGCGCCCTGCGCCCTCGACGAGAAATCTCCTAATAGACACGTAAGACCGTACTCAATTCGGGTCTTAGCGCGCGTTCGAGAGAAGTCTCGGTCCAGTGGTATCAGCCAGAGTCCAGGTCCTATTGCAAGGGTCGAGTCCACGGTCCAATGTGCCAGCCAGAGAAGGGTCCAAACAGTCCAGAGAGAAGTCCAAGGTAGAAGTCAGCCAGTTGAGTAGTCCAGAGAGAGAGCAGGTAGGTAGGTGTAGTCAAAGCCAAGAGTAAACGAAGAATGATATATTTCATACAAAAATGTCTGCTTATATTCACGACATAACGGTATCTGGGGAAAACCCAGTGTCCCCCGTCCGTGGCGAACGGAGCGGACGCCGGGAACGGGCTCAGAGCCTCGCCCCGAATCGGCCTGGACGTGCGACGGACCAGCGGCCGTCGCGGCCGAAATTCAATTATTCTAATTATCGACCTTTCGCGGATTATCTCCGCGGATCTGGGGCATATCCCGATGTGTTTGGTCTCGTTGGAATCGCCGCGCGATTTCCAATCGGGACATGCTCACCAGATCGCGCTAACCTTGATATATCGGTTTTCGGTATTTTCCGATCAATCCGCGAAAGGTCGATTAAAATCTTAATTAATTGGCCTACCCCGATGTATTTGGTATCATTGTGATCGCCACATGATTTTACATCGGAGTAGACCATTATTGGGAGGCTGCACCCTACCTCCGCGTGTCCTGGCTCGCAGGCCTCTTGGCCCTCCCTCAAACAGTAGGGGAGGGGATACCACGTTTAAGGGGTTTTTAAGCGCGCGTCGCGCGCAGCCGCCGTCATTCTATTGTTGGACACGGGGAGATAGGGTTGTCAGGAGCTCCCGCAGCCAGGGCTGCCTCAATATGCCAATGCATTTTTATTATCTATTACATAATTATTTCGCGGGCCTCGCGCCTCGGTCCGTTCGGTGGGAACTAAGAACCCTTTATTTCTGTGGCCGAGGCGCTTAGCTTACATGATCGAGTCATAATCATATCCATATTATCAATAAATCAATCATTTTATGCAATATTATCTATACAATTCAATCAATGTCCTTTACAATCGAATTTATACAAATCAATCTTATTTCAATATTATTTGGTTTTTACTTCGCTGATCCGATTTAATGACGCCGTCCGGTACACTCCCCCCGTGAGAGCTTCGCTTCACCACCTTCAGCTTCCGGCGGCGTATCTCCCAGGGGGATGCTGATCAGCTTGCAGGCCGGTCTGGTGTAGGTCCCTGTGGTGGTCCGGATCTCGGCCGACCGCACCTGTCCATCAGCAGCGGTGTTGACTTTTGTGATCACCCCCTTTGGCCACACGTTTCTGGGTTGCGTGGGGTCCATAATCCAAACCATGTCACCGGTCTGGAGGGGGGTGGCTGTGGTACGCCAGCGGCTGCGCTCCTGCATCGTCGGCACGTACTCCCTCAGCCAGCGGCGCCAGAATTTGTCCGCTAGCTGTTGGGCCAGTCTCCATTGTTTGCGGAGACAGACCTCGTCCTCTTCGGGACCGTAGAAGGCCAAGCATGGCCTGCCGCTGGGCGAACCGATGAGGAAGTGGTTCGGCGTCAGCGGCTCTTCTTCTTCTGGGTCAGCCGACACGTGAGTGAGCGGTCGGCTGTTCAGGGTGTGTTCTGCCTCAGCTAGGGCAGTCAGCAAGGTTTCTTGCTTCAGTGCTTGGCTCCCCAATGTCAGCCGGAGAGCCTCTTTCACGGAGCGCACAAGGCGCTCCCATGCTCCCCCCATGTGGGGGGATGACGGGGGAATGAATCGCCATTCAATGCGATCCCCCGCCAGTTTGTTCTTCCATCTTTCGTCGGCCAGGACTTCTTCCACGGCGCCCTTTATTTCTTTGTAGGCACCGTGGAAATTGGTACCGTTGTCGGAGTACATTATGCTTGGACTCCCTCGCCTGGCCGACATCCGGCGGAGCGCCATGATCATGGCGTCCGCCTCTAGGCTGTGCACCAGTTCTAGGTGCACAGCCCTCGTTGTCATGCATGTGAATAGGGCGCCGTATCTTTTTTCATGTCGACGCCCTATCACTACCGTCATCGGCCCGAAGAAGTCCACCCCACAGTGGGTGAACGGCCGCTGACGGTAGGCCAGCCGCCCTTCTGGCAGTGGCCCCATTAGTGGTTGGTTGGGTGCCGCCTTTTTCTGGCGGCACTGTAGGCATTCTGCCACTATCTTCCTGGCCGCCGTTCGTAGTCTGAGGACGGCCAGGTCTCTCCTCACTTCCGCCACCGTCTTCTCGCTGCTCACATGTCCGGCGCTCTCGTGACGGTGGCGGATCAGCAGTCTGGTGAAGGGCCCGTCACCATCCAGGATGACGGGCGTCTTCAGGCCCTCATCTAGATCGAGGGCCTGCACGCGGCTCCCCATTCTGAGGAGGCCGTTCTCGTCGAGGAAGGGAGTCAACCCGGCTAGTCTGCTGGCCGGGTCTATCTCCTTCGAACGGGCAAGCGCCGCAATTTCTTGGGCGAACGCTCGCCCTTGCTCGCCCCGCATCCACCGGAACTCCGCCTCCCTCAGCTCCTGGGTCGTCAATGGCCCCTGGCCGGCTTGGCCGCGGCACCTGCTGCAGAACCTCAGCACCCACGCAGTAGTTCGGATGAGTCGCGTCCAGCTGGAGAACTTGGCCGCGTCCAGGATGGCTGGGGGGGATCTCCGGGTCCTCCCGACGAACTGCTTGGCCGCATCCTCTTCAGGTGCCGCCGCCTTGTCTGCCGGCCAGGAACTCTGCTCCCCTCTGATGAACTCTGGCCCCCGGAACCACAGGCTCTCTTGGCTGGTGTCCGGCAGCTCTCCATCTCGGGTGCCCACGTCTGCAGGATTCTCCTTTGTGGGCACCCACCTCCAGTCCCGGAGGCAGGTCAGCTCGTCAATCTCCCCCAGACGGTTGGCCACAAAGGCCGTGTGGGTCCGGGGGTCCGTCCTGATCCACTGCAGGACGGTTGTGGAGTCTGACCAGTACCATGTCTTCTGCACGGCCAGACTCAGCTCTTGGCGGATGGACACCGCGAACCTAGCCGCCATCAAGGCGGCTTGCAGCTCCATCCTCGGTACCGACACGGGCCTCAAGGGAGCGACTTTTGTCTTCGCTCCCAAGAAGGAGACCCGCACCGGCCCACCTTCTGTGGGCTTCTCGGCGAGGTAGGCCACCGTGCAACACGCCTTTTCTGACGCGTCGGAAAACAGGTGGAGGGTGACCTCGGCTTTTGGGTGGAGTCGGCAGCACCGGGGAATTCTGGTCCGGGCTGCCTCTACGGCGGTCAGCCAGTCTTGCCAACGCGCCGCGTGTTCTTCGGTGACCTGCTCGTCCCAGTCCACCTTGCTCCTCCATACATCCTGGAGGAGGATCTTTGCTCTGATTGTTAGACAGGCTATGAAGCCCAGCGGGTCGAAGACCCGCATTACTGACGCCAGCAGGCTTCTCTTGGTGGGCCAGGCCGTGTTTCTTGGCTGGCTCCACTCACATACTAGCATATCGTCGGTGGGGTCCCATTTCACGCCCAGGATCCGTTCCTGGGCTTGGTCGGGACCGCCTATATCTATGAGAGACTTCGCCCTCTCCTCTCTAGGTACGGCCTGAAGCACGGCCGGGTGGTTCGAGGCCCAATTTACAAGGCGGAACCCCCCGGCGGCTAATGCTTGCCGTACCTCTATTACCCGACGCGACGCCTCTTGACTCGAGTGCGCCGCGTCTAAGTAGTCGTCCATGTAGAAGCGGCTTTGGATGACGTCGGCTGCTGCGGGGTGCTCCCCCCGTTGACTCTCCGCCACCTCGTTCCGAATGTACTGCGCGCTGGCAGGGGAGCACCTCGCTCCAAACAAGACACTTGTGAACACACACGTCCGTGGAGGCTCTTCTGGATTGTCCCTCCACAGGAATAGCTGCGCCATCTGGTCCTCTTCTTTCATTCTGATGCGCAGGAACATCTCCTCGATGTCTGCTGCGATCCCGATTTTCCCCTCCCTGAATCTCAGAATATTGCCGACCAGGGAGGAGAGTAGATCGGGACCTGTCAGGAGCCTCTTGTTCAGCGAGGCTCCTCGGCACTCTGCTGCGGCGTCGAATACGACTCGGATCTTGCCGGGCTTGCTGGTCACGGCGAAGTGTGGCAGGAACCATCTGCGTCCCGCCGCCCTCTCGTACTCGCCTTCTCTGATGGGCCTAGCGTAGCCCTTGGCGAAGTAGTCTTGCATCTTCGCCTTGTAGGCGGCGGCCAGCTGCGGGTCGCCCCTCAACTTCTTTTCGAGGGACGTCAGCCTCTTCATGGCGGCCTCCCGGTTCTCGGGAAGCCAGCTGTCGTCCCTCTCCCAGAGGAGTCCTGTCTCCCAGCGCCCATCTTCGGTGCGCCGGGACGTCGTCCTCATCAATCTGACGGCCCGCTCTTCGGCGGCCGTGGTGCGGTGGGCCGCTGTTACCCCCAGCGAGTCCACCGCGAAGTGGCCCCTCACTAGTGCGTCGAGATCGGCGTCCCGACGCACACACAAGGCCACGGCTAGGCCGGGCGCTTCACAGGCCCCGCCGTGTGCTGTCCAACCCAGCGCCGTCCTGGACAGGATGGTGGGGTCGCCAGCGGTCTCCCGTAGCTCGCGGGAGACGATCAGGTGGGCATTGTCCTGCCCTATCAGCATCAGGGGAACCACCGGGTTCCCCGGGCTCCTCAATTCTTCTCGGGTCGCGGCGACGATCTGTGCTGGGAGGCCCAGCCCGTGCACTGTGTTAGCGTGCACGGTGTATGTAGCGCCGTCGCCGCGCACCCTTGCCTTGATGCGCATGGAGCCCGCCTCTGGTGTTGTCATCGACTGCACCCCGCTGAGTCTGAGCGGGGAGCTGCGGCCCTTGGCTCCGATTTCTCGGGCCACAGCTTCTTCCAGCAGCGTCACTGTGGACCCCTCGTCCAGGAGCGCGTAGATATCGCGCTCCCCGCGGGGCCCCGTCACCTTTACAGGCAGCACTTTCAGGAGGACCGGTAGTTCGGCCCTCCAGGTATTTGTAACAACCGCTTCGGCACTCACGTGCAGGGTCGGGTGGTGTGACTTAATGCACCCTTCCACTGCGCACTTCGATTTACACTTTGTACTGTTATGATCTGTGCCTAAACAGGCGAAGCACAATTTCTTCAGTCTCACCATGTTCCACCGATCACTTGTGTTCTTAGCTAAGTACTCGCGGCACTTCGGGGTTCTGTGATTCGGTAACCCGCACAAATTACACTTCACTGTCACTGGTCGCTTAGTCTCGGCGCGGGTCGTCGGTATTGCAGGGCGGAGAGGCTGTTGCCCCCCCTCATCGACGCCCTCACCGGACTCGGCATAGGCGGCCAGCACTGGGCGGGCTCGTGTTTTCGGGAGCTTCAGCTCCCGCACAAAGCCCGCGTTTTTCAACATCTCTCTCCAGCCGTGGTAAAATTCACTAAGCTCCAACAAGGAGCGATCACCGCGGCTGTTTCGATGGGTCTTCGCCCAGTCCACACATTCCCACGACGGCATCTTGGCGAGGAACTGCCCCAGCAGCCTCTGGTCCGTCAGCAAGGCACCGTTCTTTACTGGCGCTAATGTAGACACTGCGTTGTCCACGAGCAAACAAAACTCGTGGACCTCGTCCAGACACACTGTGTCCGTGGACCGCGGCTTGAATTTGGACAACAAGTCCTTCACGACGGCCTCGGCGTTGTTCGTACCGCCGTAGTGCTCGTCAAGGGCCGCCATTACACGGGCGGCGGCCCCAGAGCCCGACCAGTACAAGGTCGGGCCCACGACGCGTCGGGCTTCTCCACGCAGCGCGTGGTTGAGACGGGCGCGGTTCTCCGCGTCCGTCCACCCGAACGTTTTCGTCGTTTCTTCAAATATTAATTTGAAGCCTTGCCAGTCAGCGGCATTCCCGTCAAAGGGAGGCAAGTCCTTGACTCCCGTCTGGCGGGCCAGGACGTTATCTCGCCACTCGCGGTCCCTGTCGCCGTATGTGAGGCGCGGGACATCCTCGTACTGGGGGCGACGTCCCCCAGCCTCCATCCAATCTTGGATGGCACTCACCCTCGCGGGGTGCGCGGTTCGGTGGTCAGACGGCCACGATGGATCACTCGCGGGCGCCGTGACGCGGTACGCGTCATTGTTCAGTACAGCCGAGCTCCCCGGCAGGGGGGCCCGACCAAGTTCATGATGCACTGCACTATTGGCGGGGGCGCTCGCGGGCACCCTTACGCCATCACTGTTCACGGCAGCACTCGCGGGTGCTGTTACGCGATTCACTTCTGCAGCGCTCGCGGGCGCTGGTTCGGTGCTTGCGGGGGCACTCGCCGGTGCCTGGCCGCGATCGGTGGAGCGGAAGGCTGCTAGCTCGGCTTGACTGGCAGCCAGCGCCTTCCGCAGCTCGTTCATCTGCCGCAGCATCTGCTGGACAGTGTCATCCGTTCTCGTTCTCGTGGTTGATGCCGTCGAAGAAGCGTCAGAGTCGTGGTGGCTCTCGGCGTCCTGCTCCGCACTTCTCCCGGCGCCGGCATCGGAACGCAACGACATAGGCATCCTGGTAGCAGCTGATCCCGGCTCTGAAGGACCAATTTGTACCACACGACTCGCGCGCGGTACAAGGGACTGCAGGTGCAGGCTCTAAAGAATTAGCCAGCTACCAGGGGAATGCACTATGTCGCTCGTCGCTTGCGCAGAAGACGGGAACTCTCTAATAATACTGCGGGCCCTACTCAGTTCAGGCCCCGTATGTTCGAGAAATGCTTCCCGCCTCAGATCGGTCTCCTAATAACACGCAAGACCCTACTAGCTTCGGGTCCGCAATGCGTTCGAGAGCTCTCTCTGTTCGCCCGGCCGCGTCCTTGGATGGAGGAACTCCTAGTAACAACGCAAGCCGTACTTAGTTCGGGCCTGCGATGCGTTCGTGAGATCCGACGTCTTCTTCTGCGCCCTGCGCCCTCGACGAGAAATCTCCTAATAGACACGTAAGACCGTACTCAATTCGGGTCTTAGCGCGCGTTCGAGAGAAGTCTCGGTCCAGTGGTATCAGCCAGAGTCCAGGTCCTATTGCAAGGGTCGAGTCCACGGTCCAATGTGCCAGCCAGAGAAGGGTCCAAACAGTCCAGAGAGAAGTCCAAGGTAGAAGTCAGCCAGTTGAGTAGTCCAGAGAGAGAGCAGGTAGGTAGGTGTAGTCAAAGCCAAGAGTAAACGAAGAATGATATATTTCATACAAAAATGTCTGCTTATATTCACGACATAACGGTATCTGGGGAAAACCCAGTGTCCCCCGTCCGTGGCGAACGGAGCGGACGCCGGGAACGGGCTCAGAGCCTCGCCCCGAATCGGCCTGGACGTGCGACGGACCAGCGGCCGTCGCGGCCGAAATTCAATTATTCTAATTATCGACCTTTCGCGGATTATCTCCGCGGATCTGGGGCATATCCCGATGTGTTTGGTCTCGTTGGAATCGCCGCGCGATTTCCAATCGGGACATGCTCACCAGATCGCGCTAACCTTGATATATCGGTTTTCGGTATTTTCCGATCAATCCGCGAAAGGTCGATTAAAATCTTAATTAATTGGCCTACCCCGATGTATTTGGTATCATTGTGATCGCCACATGATTTTACATCGGAGTAGACCATTATTGGGAGGCTGCACCCTACCTCCGCGTGTCCTGGCTCGCAGGCCTCTTGGCCCTCCCTCAAACAGTAGGGGAGGGGATACCACGTTTAAGGGGTTTTTAAGCGCGCGTCGCGCGCAGCCGCCGTCATTCTATTGTTGGACACGGGGAGATAGGGTTGTCAGGAGCTCCCGCAGCCAGGGCTGCCTCAATATGCCAATGCATTTTTATTATCTATTACATAATTATTTCGCGGGCCTCGCGCCTCGGTCCGTTCGGTGGGAACTAAGAACCCTTTATTTCTGTGGCCGAGGCGCTTAGCTTACATGATCGAGTCATAATCATATCCATATTATCAATAAATCAATCATTTTATGCAATATTATCTATACAATTCAATCAATGTCCTTTACAATCGAATTTATACAAATCAATCTTATTTCAATATTATTTGGTTTTTACTTCGCTGATCCGATTTAATGACGCCGTCCGGTACACATTCAGTATGGAGACTACGTTCTCATTCATTGTCTAGTGTAAGCGAAGGATCATCATTTAACATATTCGTTAAAGGTATGCCTTTTTCATCGTCGTTGATGTCGTTGTCATCAACTTGCTGGTGTTCAGTTTCTTGAAAACCCGCGCGTCTGACAGCATCCTCTATATTCAACACACACATTTCAATTCTTACTTTGCTCAGATAAAATAATGGATCGTCCACCACATTTGTACATCCTGAATCTTTTTGTACTCACTTACTTAATCCACGATCGCTCCCAGTGTGGAGCATGTGGACGCCACGAAGTTCCTCCAAGCCTCTCTATCTTGCGCCAGTTGCACAGCTCCATCCCAGCTCAGTCCAGCATCTCGTAGAACCGGAGTGAATGCCCGCATCATTGTTAATTTCGGCCTGCCTAGCCTTCTTGTCCCATCCGGTAAAGACTTGCATATTCAAGACTCTCGGGGGACATGCGGAGAACATGGCCAAGTCAGCTCAATTTGCGATGCTGGATCACTGAGGTGATTCGCTGTTGTGACAAAGTGGTACCATCTAATCCCCAAAATCTGTCGCAGAATCGCAGAAATCTATTCTTAACACTAAGGATCTTCTTCCGTTAAGGCTTCGACAGATGCCAGGATTCACAACCATATAGCGGCCATTGATGTACGGCGTTCTTTTATCCGACGAGATAGCGACACTATAAGTTCCTGGTATTTTGTCGATCAATTTGGTTTCTGCATTAACTAACATTGCATCACGCAGTAACCTTCTTTGACAATTTACTACGCTCGATACTGAATCCCCTACCGTGGTAGAATCCCTAGCCATAGAGATTCAAATGACATTGATTTTGTTCCGTTCCGATACAGGATTCACAGAACACAAAATATAAATTCAAAACTTACTTAGTTGTAACATAAAAACTGAAAGTATAATTATTTTCCATATGAATTTCAAAGAAAAGTCCCGTTTTTGCAGCGAAATTTGATAAATATTTCATTAATGAGGTTGTACAGGATCTAATAAATAATCAAAACTTCATCTGAGCCCATTCTTATTGTTTATTATTTTTTCCTTTTCAGTCCCGCAAACGTGCGGGATCCCGCATGAGAAATCCCGCATTTCTGATCCCGCAAAAAAGGTGCGGGATCCCGCATTTGCGGGATCCGCGGTTTGCGGGATTGGATTCCCTACTTTGCAGTGAATCATCTTGGATAGCGGCACATTGTGTAAATTATGAATGCACTTACTATCGTCATAACATGACTTGCTTGCACATATCAGTAGAAATGTTTGCACATGATCTCATCGTATGTACATAGTTTAATGTCAAAACGAATACTTGTGTAGAGGAGGAGAGGAAAAATCTCATAAATGTTGTTGGACTTCTACCCGAGGGCAGACCTACCGCCTAAAAATCCCTCCTATGGATGTCCACACTACAGCGGAATCGCATTTGAGCAATGCTACGTTGTAGTACTGCTAGAGACTACGACTGTGATTGTAGTCTCTACCTATCTCTTTTCGTCAGCTTCCTTCTTCCCCATGAACATTAAGACCATGTTGTTAAAGGTATTCCACGATTCTTCATTCTCTGAATAGTTCTTACCAGATGGTCTGGCCGCACTTGTCTTATGATAGCCCGTAGTGGTTTGTTCCATTTAAAAAATCGAACATCAGTAATGAATTGTTAGAGTCATTTGTTGTTACATATTCGTTAAGATCTAGTCCTGCAAAATGGTCACAAGAATCTAGACATAATCAGAACGTTGTGCACCAATAAAGCCAATAGGCAATAAATATGAGACATTAACAAAAATGGATATATTCATATCCTGGCGCCAAGTACATGACAGCAGTCGCAGTCTTTAAATTTGGTTGCTCTCTTGTTATCTATAATTTCCAACTTTTTTCTCTATATTTCATTAATTTTTAAATATCTCCTTTTTGTATACATGGGATTTTTCGACATGTTGAACATGTCGAGAATTCTCATGATTAGGAGTTTCGGAGATTTAAACATTACCACCTAATGGTGAACGTTGTTAACGTAAAGTGATCACACTAAGCCAGCCTTCGAACAGCAGAAGATGGTCGTAAGCAAGTAGTGGTTTGTTCCATTTAAAAAAATCGAACATCAGTAATGAATTGTTAGAGTCATTAGTTGTTAGATACATTTTCCTTATGATATCCGTTGCATATCTTATATGGTCCCATTCCTTTCACTCAAATAACTATGGAATACCGGGCGGTGTCTCTCTCTCCGCAATAGAGACACTTATCGTTGGGAACCTTTCCTATCCTATGCAGGAATGCCTGGAATCATCCGTGGTTGGTGAGGACTTGTGTAAGGCGGCATTCAACATCCCCTAATTCTCCTGATCTCGATATTAACGCCCTGGATATCGAGAGAATTGGTCTAAGACTAGGGGATAAACCGATATTATAACGATGTTCTCTGTCGCAAGTATAAAAAAGATGAATAATTCTGAAAAGGCTGTGCAATTAAGTAAATAGATCTAGTGACGTCTTCAGGTGATATCATCTTAACGTTTGTGCGAATTTCACATTATTACTGGACTTATTGTTTTAATGTTATAGAAAAACAAGAGTTCTATAATAGGAAACAAATCATGATTTTTACAATCAATCCGTGCGATCTAAAATCATGTTCAAAACATGACCTAATGATCTTATTGCTTGACCCGTAACCTTTGGGAAATATAATTTATTGATTTGTTTATTAATTATGTCTTATTACATCACTTATTGATATTACATAAAAATTAATTGCATTTTTTTTAGATTGCGAATTTATAATTGCATATTTGTTATTATGAGACGTGTGTGTGTTTTGCCCATTCTCCTGTATGAGTCCTGGCCAGGCCCTCCACATTATTTCCTGGGCCCCGTTGCTAAAAGTCATGATGGGCCCCCCTCTCTACCAAAAAAAAAAATTTTCGACCCTTTTTTACAATATACATTTTTTAACTTTTATTACAAATTATTTTTCATCAAATCAAACACACATTTAAAACACATCGTAAATTTATTTCAAATACTGGTAAAAACATAATTGAAGAAATAAAATGTTAAATATTTTTGTTTGCTTGATTATTCACACAAATAAAATAATAACTGTCGTAGGAAATTGGTGGTTACATTATAAACCATGGATTAATAACCATACATTACGAACCATGATGGTTATATTTATTTACTAGCTTGATGATGATCAATATATACATATGTGAACTCAGCTGGGATAAAAGGATATAGGTAGACTAAGGGTGAGGGACAGGAACAATTCATTTTGAATTCCTATCTGTTAGGTACCTTTATATTTTTACGTCAAAATTCGTTCAATAAGTCTTTTCAATAATAATTCACAAGATAAAAAAGTTAAGATTCAGAATGAGTCAAGCAGTTATGAACTTTTCACTTTACTAGGTATGTATTAAAAAAATAATTCATCGAAAGAAAAATCTTATACTAGAAAGATGATCTTAAGTTTTCGACCTCGAATACAATTCCCCCTATTCGGATTTTAGAACGTTCTTATTAAGAACGTTCTTATTAAGAACGTTCTTATTAAGAACGTTCCAAATGATTTAGAATTAAGTTTACTCGAACTAAAATTCGTATTCGAAATTATGCCGTGTTCTAAAAACCAATATTAGTTCACAATAAATATTTTTTTGAATTATAATTGTCTATGGATCGAGCATGCGCCTTATTGGTTGATGCTGACAAGCGGACAGCCAATCGGAGAAGACAAACTCAAACGAGCTCCATGTTCCAAGCAAGTTCCAAGTAACATGGTCGCTGGAAACAGCCGAACCAACCCGAAGTGTAACGAAGACGACTGTATGATTGCATTGGTGTTCAATGATAATAATTTTTGATGCTATTATTTGTATTACTTATAATAAATTCGGGGGAAATGCTTAAAATTTTTAATAAAAATAAACTTGTTTTATAATTATTTGGTTAAAAAAAACGCCAAGATTAGGAACGTTTTGGGCAGATAAACGCACTAAAATTGACATAAATACGAAATCCGAATACCAAAATGAACTAATTTCAAACTAAAGTCTAATTAGGAACAAATAGGAACGTTCTAAAATCTCTCGAATACCAATCCGGCTAATTAACTAAAATAGGATCGTTCTTATTTTAGTTTAGTGCGCACTTAATTTGAATTGGAATAGGGGGTACTGTGTTAATTTGGTGAAGAGGCTAAATTCCCGAATTTTTCTAGTTTTTAAGTTTTTCATTTACATATCGCTGAAACTAAAGCTATTTTGTGCACTGTAATTTTAAAACAATGTTAGAGAATAAGACATTTTCTAAAATTTGTGGATAAAACACATTTCATATAACTATATCTGGAATTAACAGAGATTACAGTACCCTATACTTGAGATCTTTAAGATCCAGTCCTGAAAAATGGTCACAAGAATCTAGACGTAATTAGAACGATGTGCACCAACAAAGCCAAAGGCAATAAATATGAGACAATAACAAAAAACGATATATTCATATTCTGTCGCCAAATACATGACAGCAGGCGCAGTCTTTAAATTTGGTTGCTGTCTTGTTCTTAATCGTTTCCAACTTTTATCTCTATATTTCATTAATTATTAAATATCTACTTGTTGTATACATGAGATTATTGGACATCTCAACATGTTGAGATTCTCATGATTAGGAGTTTCGGAGACCTAATGGCGAACGTTGTTAACCTAAAGTGATCACAGTAAGCCAGAGCCTTCGAAATAACAGGAGAAGAATGTAAGCCCGTAGCGGTTGGTTCCATTTAAAAATAGAACATCAGTAATGAATTGTTAGAGTCATTAGTTGTTACATATTTTTTATCACATTGTTTCTTATCAATTCAATCTTGAATCGCAAACAGGAAAACAAAGGGTTAACAATTCCGCACAATTCATTCGATATGTTTTCAAAGTGTAAACACTTCACTATGTTTGAAGTGTTTTGTTTAATCATTATGATTAGGTACCTAGGTACCTACTTCGGTAGAGAGTTCCTGGATTTATTTATACAAATATTTAGATCGTGATTCTCAATCTTTATATTTTAATTAGTTATCATAATATTATTATTATTTATGAGTCACTCTTATATTGATTAGCAATATTTCATACTCAAAACACCATAGATAATTAAAATACCTTCTTTGCTACTTAACTTATACTTTGATCGACTGACTGATTTGAACACTTATTATAGGTATGTACCAAAACATGTCATATGTTCTTATTTGTCGAAAAGTTTGCAAAAATAGAAGTGGTAGAGATTGAAAAGTAGTAACACAAAATTATCTCTCGAATATGTAACAACTAATGACTCTAACAGTTCGTTACTGATGTTCGATTTTTAAATGGAACAAACCACTTCGGGCTTACGACCGTCTTTTTCTATTATTTAAAAGGCTGGCTTAGTGTGATCACTTTAAGTTAACAACGTTCGCCATTGGGTGATACTGTTTAAGTCTCCGAAACTCCTAATCATGACATGCTCAACATGTCAAAAAATCCCACGTAAACCATAAGTAGATATTCAATAATTATTAATGAGATATTGAGATAAGAGTTGGAAATTATTGAGAACAAGAGAGCAACCAAATTTAAAGACTGAGCCACTGATCCCATGTATTTGGCGCCAGGATATGAATATATCTCTAAAATTGTCTCTATATATTATCTACACAGCAGAATTGCTTGTTTTTTCTACAACTCAAGATTGCTGAACGAAATTTTCGGAATGAACTTATGTTTAGTACCCCTGACTTTGTTTAGAAACCCCAGAATGTTATCAGGGACCCCTAGTGGTACATAGGCAACGGTGCGGAAACCGCTACATTATTAGATCGAAAGCGAGTATTTAAAAAAAAAACTGACTTTTACCACACATATAACAAGGCTGTGTCTTAATGAAAAAAACGTTGAATATTGAGAGCTTCTTAGCATGATCCCCTAAAACCAGGAAATTTTTTTCAGGAGAAGTTCTCCATGAGTATGGTAGCAGTTTTTAAAGTTAGCCGTAGAAAAAAAAGTAACGTGAAAATTTTCTGCTTAAGATCTTGAAAGTTTGTGGAAAATTTAGTTTGGAAGAAATATTTAAGAAATAACAAATACCTACCATAACATCGTTTTGCAATAATAATCGATGTGTTTATAATATAATATAGACCATATTGTTAATGCATTCCATAGTTATCTATTCTCCCACGCCCTCCATTCTGTATGACTCATTGTGATGAGTGTTGAACGTACAAGATCACGTGAAATTGATAAAATCCAGATGGCAATATCGTGACCAGGACCAGGATCGTATCACTGGAAGTCACGGGGTTTTGAGCTCATTGAAGCATCGGGAGAATTCTATGACGATGGTGTCTCTGTGGAGTTACCTTTCAAATTCGTGATACGACTAGGTATATGCTACTTCTGATTAATGTAGCTAACTGTCAAAATTTGTACTTACTTTTTTTTTTACATTAAACTCTGGTAGAGGACACATCTCCTTACCAAGCCACCAGTAGAAGTGTTTCAGTGCTCAACCTCAGTCAACCTACCTACCTATATACAGTCCACTAACAAGGGGTTCTTCTAAGAGGGACATCACACCCTATCATCATAACCAGCAAACCATTGCAACACATTACATTTTTTTTTAATTTTAACAAAATATACGGTCCAATTTGCCTTTTTGAAAACAGTGCATAAAAAATCAGAAACATGGATTAAACAGTAGATATGAAGCAGAGAAAATAACATTGAATCATAAAATGCATACAAGTGACTGAAAATATCAAAATAATTTAAAACATAACATTATTGTGAAGTTGTTGGTAGACACTAGTCTACCACTAGGTTACGAGGCCGGCCTTTTCACTGTTTCGTGCGGAGGACGTGAGTTCAATACCAGGTGTCGACCACCTTCCTCTTTCACGACACAAGCTTTAAGAAGCTTACTGTGTATGAGTCTATTTGTGATTTGCAACACTTCTATGTATTTGACAATGATTCAGAGGTATATATTCTTTTGTTTATCTGCAGTCAAATTCAGAATAGATTAATATTATTTGAGATTATATCATGTTGAGAATTCTCATGATTAGGAGTTTCGGAGACAAACATTACCACCTGATGGCGAACGTTGTTAACGTAAAGTGATCACACTAAGCCAGCCTTCGAAATAACAGTATAAGACGGTCGTAAGCCCGTAGTGGTTTGTTCCATTTAAAAATCGAACATTAGTAATGAATTGTTAGAGTCATTAGTTGTTATTTTTTCTTTAATATTATTAAAATTTGTCTTTAATAATAATAGAAAAAGCTTTGTAAGTACATATCAACATTTAAAATTTAACGTATCCAATATCCATATCATTGTTTTTGATAGAAAATTTTGAAATAGCGCTCGCTCAACATACCTACCTAATATAAAAAGAATAAAAATGTTCAAATACACTATAATCTAAATTAGTTATGGTCGAATTCTAACCACTGGGCGACTACTACTAGTCTGGGTAGATTTGATAAATCAATCAATCAATCAATTCTCCCTTTTACACCCCACTCAGGGGCATAGGGAGGCAACAAAAGCTCTCCATTGCGCTCGATCTTGCGCAATGTTTATGACCTGATTAGATTTGAGAAAGGATAAGAAAAATGTAGTTTAAATATGATGACTTGTGGGGCGCAGCCGGGCTTAAAACTAGTCCTTATTATAGTGTTATCTTTTAAAGGATGAGATTTGAAATGATGACGGCACTATCCGGGGACTGGGTACTTTTATAGATTATTGATGAGCGATGGAAGAGGGGCGATTCTCTAAGTATATCTCACTTAACGATGTTTACCGAAGATTTGTGTGTTTAGGATTATCTTTATGTTGCGGGGTGTGGTAGTGATTCATTTCACATTTTGCAGGTCTTACGTGTGAAATGTTTAAAGTGTGTAAAGTTTACATTAAAACATCGCTATGAATAAGAAGATGCATGGAAGATTCTTCAGTAGGCACCTACCCTTTGAAATTGTTTGAGTAAAATGACGGAATTATTAAAGAAGGTAGCTTCTTACTGAAGAAACCTCTATTGAGAATCAATCTACATAATAATTCAGAAATGTTTTTTTATTTGCTTTTTACCGTATGTCATCGCATCACGCCTAAACGGCTGAACCGATTTCACTAATTCTTTTTTAGTCGTGTTGGCTTTTATCAGTAGAAGGTTCTTATGAAAGAAAAAATTAAGAAAGTTGCGTGGTAAATTTGGAAATTAAATAAAACTCGCATTAGCCCCTCCTTCTCTATCTACATAATAATTCAGAAATGTTTTTTTATTTGCTTTTTACCGTATGTCATAGCATCACGCTCAAGATACAAATGCTACGTCAGATATGAATCTGCACAGAGCCGTGCAAAATGCCGGAGAAGGTTCTTTAATACAATTTGCTACATTAACTTTACTATATTTAGAGCTATTTAAAAAACTCTATTTTTTAGAATCTTTATACAAAATTTTAATAAACATTAAAAGTGTCATTCTTCTCTCTTTTTATGAATTGTGAAAGTTTCATTCTACTTTTTCTGTGCTTATGTCAGTTATAGAGGTCTGCAAAGCAATGGGAAGCTAGACTAGAACCTGTTTAATTACCTACCGATCAAGCCTGACATTCGGAATCAAAAACGTAAAGCAAGACGGGTATAAGCTAGTAGATTATAATTTGAAGACGATGTTTTGATGCTTTTAAGTAGTAAAATAGGTACATAATATGTAACTTGAACGATAAAAGTTAATGTGTATGTTTTTGTGTGTGTGTTTTTTATAATATTATAAAATGTCGAAAATAAGGTTTTGTCGATAAAAAATCGAAGCATGTCATTAAATATAATTATAAATTAACCAAACTATACAGGTATGTGCAAGAATCAAATAGTAAAGTGTGATATGAATGTAATATTTTCAATACAAAGTTGTGTTGATAAAAATAGTCTATTATTTCATACAAAACGGTTTTTCGTATCTAAAATTTTTTATTTCATTTTTAGTAGTTGATATTTTCAGAGGCATTAAATTTTAAAACGCAATAGGTACTTTTCACATTTATTGAATACTACTAGCTTTCCCGACGGACTTGGCTTGTCATGAATATTGTCATTGAATTTGTATTACGCCAAAATAAATTACCTTTTTAACCAAATTCAATTGATGCAAGGATAAAAGGGTTCTATTTTTATATGTATATTTTGTAACACTTTTCAAACCATTAACTGATAATCATTACAACAATATATAAATTCTCCCGATACATAAAACACGTTCGTATATAGTAATAGTAAGGGTGTATGTGTAGCATATAGGGACGATTCTACCCCTAAGCACACTAGCATATTGAAAGTGAAACCATTTTACGACGGAAGTAGACATTCCCACGCTTCGTGAAACACCCTACCGGCAGCCTTAATATTAACAGGATTACCATAAAATATCTCATCGATTTGAAGGCTTGATGACTTTTGATGAGATTGATAGGAAACAGTAAGATGTTTCTATGAGAGAAAGAGTCTATAAAGGAAGAGACATAGAAAAAATAGAATCAGAGAAGAAAGATAGCTGAAGAAATCTATGATATTTGAACTAGTGGTTGCATTTTGTGCCATTTGAAGTCTGCCTTGTTTCTCTTTGAACACGCCGAGATATCAGCATGTGGCTGGGCAATTTCGCTTGATGTAGTTGTGAGAAAACCTACATGAAGTTCAGTTGTGAACGAGAATGAGTTTGAGAAAATGGTTTTGAACCTTTTTCATATTCGTTTTATGCTTTCAAACCCGCTTTATATTGTTTTAGTTTTGTATTTTACACACAAAAGATTCAGGCGCATTTTGACAAATTTTATCCTATTTTGTCTAAAAACTCTTAGTTTTTTCTGTTTTCTTATGGTTTCAAATATGTCTATTTACTAAAGATTCAGTACCGTATCTATAATATACGATCTCATAGACGAAGTGGTTGGTAGACTAGTGGTTACGACCCCGGCTTTCACACTGTTTCGTGCGGAGGTCGTGGGTTCGATCCCAAGTGCCAACCATCTTCCTCTTTCACGACATAAGCTTTAAGTAGCTTACTGTGAAAGAGTCAAAGAGTATAATATTTGTGTTCACTTTGAGTGAGCACAGATTCATTTATTAAAAGAAATAACACGTTTATGGTTCGTGTTTACTGCATATTTTTATATAAGATATAACAATAATTTAATGCATCTTCCAGCTTGGTCTCTATTTTGTTTGATTTCAGTGATATTAAAACAAGTTTCAAAAATTTTATTGCATTCTGAGTTCGGACAAATTTAAGTTAGTTCTGTTCCGTCTTCAGAAACTGTATATCACTAGTTAAAAAAAAAAAAAAATACCAAATCACCAAAAGAAGAATGTTTCGGAACATGACTTACAGGCAACCCGGTGGTGACGAGAATTCCAACAGTGCGAGAACACTCATCCCCGGCGATATTCCAAATTTGAATTGTGAATAGAACCTCAAATATTCGGATCTCACTTACACCTAGTCCACAGATTAATACATTTATAGATTATTCATTCGTAGATATTACTAAAATTTTCATTCAATGAGTTGCATCTGACACCATATTATCATGAACAATACTCCCAACGATAGTTGTGATTAGGAATAAACTAAAATGCTATACCTTGCTAGTCGTCGTCCTCATTGCTGAGGGTAGTGGCCATCATGAATTCTCTCTCGAACCATTGCTCTCCAGGATGTTCTGTCCGCCGCCAGATGAACGGCTGTATGAAATGTCGTCGCGTGGATGTTTTGTGTTATTTGGTCGGTCCAGCGCAACGGCGATGTGCCCCGTGGTCTTGTACCCGGTGCTCTTTAGTTATCCAAGATTTTGTATTTTATACTTGTACTAGCTTATACCCGTCTTGCTTTACGTTTTTGATTCCGATTGTCAGGCTTGATCGGTAGGTAATTAAACAGGTTCTAGTCTAGCTTCCCATTGCTTTGTAGACCTCTATAACTGACATAAGCACAGAAAAAGAAGAATGACACTTTTAATGTTTATTAAAATTTTGTATGAAGATCCTAAAAAATAGGATTTTTTAAATAGCTCTAAATATATTAAAGTTAATGCAGCAAATTGTATTAAAGAACCTTCTCCGGCATTTTGCACGGCTCTGTGCAGATTCATATCTGACGTAGCATTTGTATTTTGAGCGTGATGCTATGACATACGGTAAAAAGCAAATATAAAAACATTTCTGAATTATTATGTAGATTTACCACGCAACTTTTTTAATTTTTTCTTTCATAAGAACCTTCTACTGATAAAAACCAACACGACAAAAAAAGAAATAGTGAAATCGGTTCAGCCGTTTAGGCGTGATGCTCTAACATACGATAGAGCAATGATAAAAGGCAAATTAAAAAACATTTCTAAATTATTATAATAGATATTTTCCACAATATATGCGCAGAAAGCACCTACAAGCCATTAAACTGATGGTTCAACGGGTTAAAGTTATGCTTCTTCTTTTTAAAATAAACAATATACTTAAAACACGAAAATAATATTTTTGATACTCTAAATAGTAACTATTAACTATGATATAATTCCTTAGGTTCCTTAGGCTTTCACGACAGGCTATGATTATTGGGAATCTTGTTTTTTACCCAAGCGCGGATCCAGGGGGTGGGTCAGGGGGGTCATGACCCTCCCCTGGGCTATGTATTCTCGAGTACAGTAGTGATATTTTAAAATATTAACTTTTATGGTATATTTATAATTTCAAATTTAGAAAATGACCTTTTTGTACTTTGTGGCCCCCTTTGGTGCCAAAACTGGATCCGCCCTTGTTTTTACCCCCTTCTTGACCTACACCTGTAGGTCGTGGTCAACGTCGGCGATCATGCACGCCCCTGACCACGACCTACACCCAAAAAACAAGATTCTCAATAGTAACTATGATGTCATTTTTTTCATGAATAACGACAAAATGGGTTACTAAGATTATGAAACGTTATCTACGCCGAATAACCTCAAAATTAAGTCCATAGATTTTTAAAACTCCATACATTTTTGTATGAAGGTGTAATAATAATAATAATAATATAACACTTTATTGGTAAAATATAAAAGAATAATGAACCAAAATTGGCGGGCTTATTGCCTGGGGCAATTTCTTCCAACCAACCTATGTGTACACGCCCTTTCACGTAAAAACGTTAGACACGGTACTAACTTGCGCCACGAACACGTAACGTTGCATCAATCTTATCAAAAGGATGCACGCGTTTCGCTCGAAAAATAAACGTCTTTTTATTAAGCTCCGTCTATGCAATCGTAGCTCCTCGTTTCAACAGTTCGGGTGATGTAATACTCCACACTCACACTGACATATTATATTACGTCATATAACTACCACCACGACACAAACCGTTCGTATAAAAGTCAATATTATTGGTAGTTTAGAAATATTATTACTTTATTCGAATCTATTTTATATTTGTGTAATTCTACGGACGTGTCATACTTACCGACTTACTAGACAGCATACCCGTGGGTAAGCTCGTCGTCGGTAAAACAGTGCCGACTAGCGACTTTACCACGGTAAGTTCTTTGATACCTGCTGACAGTGTTGCAGTGTCCCAGAATTTTGGGATTTGTGAGATGAACCAAATACCAAACTAACGTCTTTACATTCAACTGTACAGAAGTGGTTGGTAGTCTAGCGGCTACGACGCCGGCTTTCGAACTCTTTCGTATCGGAGGTCGTGGGTTCGATCCCAGGTGCCGATACCGTCTTCTTCTTTCACGACACAAGTTTTTAAGTAGCTTACTGTGAAAGAGTCAAAAATCGTGGTTTTGTGTTCACTTTGAGTGAACACAAATTTGTTAAAAATATTGTTTACTTTCGGTATCGGATGTCATTCAAAACAGAACCAATGCTATAGGCGTTCCACCAGTGGCATTTCATTCTCAAAGAATATTTATATATTTCATTAGGTATTTACATATTTAGTGCCAATGGCCCCAAATTCTGTAGAAGAGGTACAGTGTTTGACTCCCGGTCAGGTCAGAACAGTGTTTTTCGCTTGAAATTTTACAGTAAAAGAACGCTTTTTCTAGAATAATAGAACAGTTCAAATTTGCTGCTCTTGTCGTGTCTTGGTACTGAAAATCGCGAGGGCAATACTTTACTTTTTCACACTAAAATGTCATTACTAAAGCGTTAGACATAAATTTATTTATTTATTCATAATTTATTGTAAATTGGTTAAAAAAATAGAGCAATATTATTATTTTTATTTTTATTAACTAATATAATATCTCTAATTGGCATTACAGTATACAATTACCTCTACGCCAATCAGAGTACAGACACAAACAAACAAAAAACAAACAAAAAATTCACTTAATAATAGTACAATAAACATAAAGAAAAGCCAGAAACAATAAAATAGCACCTAAACAAGCAAATGTGCTAATACACCAACACACTCTGTAAATTCGGTGTAAGTTACATTAAAAATGTCAATGTGTGTTGCCAGAATGTTGAAATATCGAACAGCCCTGGACGCAGCCAAAACGTAAATAATGTTTGTTTCTACCTCTGGGTGGGTAGAATAAAATATGGGATCGTGTACGCCCGTAGCTATCCGGCACAAACAAATTAATATCTGCAAGAAGAGACGGATTGTGCACAATTCCAATATAAAAGCATTACATAAAAACAACATACAGAGGGCGAGCTTAGCGCAAGATAATTACTATACATCAACTAACTCAATTATTAATTACATTAACACTGTGTTTTTTTTGTCTTTGAGGGACTTGTACATGGTGCGGGAGGAGGTCATAAACATTGCGCAGGATCGAGCGCAATGGAGAGCTCCTGTTGACCCAAGGTGGAGTGTAAAAATTTGATCGATTTGTTCGTCTCTACTCGACATCGGTTATAAATGCATCACTAAATTAGTCATACCTAGCCATCTGTCGTTCATTTTAATAAATAGAACAATCATTACAGTCGCTAGAATTTATAAGACACGATTATTGTAATCGCGCAAAAGGTGTGTATGTGAGAATTCAAAACGAAATAACACCGAGAGTTATCTCAATAGAACATCCCATGTTTGTTTAAAATATTGACTTTTTTCTGTGTGTTGTGCTTTAATATTTGTTTTATTTGTTGCTTTTTGTAGTCTGTATGATGTTGTTGAAATATTTTTATGTATTTTATGAACATAAATAACTTTGCTTCATCTGAATACAAAAAAATCAGAATGTCATTTCGGATTTGCTGCTCTTTCTTTCACCACAAAATGAGGAAGAATCTCTCACACTGGGTTCCGTTCCTTTAAATCAGAGTTAAGAGATTTTGACATTTTGAGAGGGTGTCTGGGTAGGAACCATCTCATATGGTCACTGTTCCAAATTTAAAGTGCAGTCAAGTCATACACATTGCGCAGGATCGAGCGCAATGGGGAGCTGTTGTTTCCTCCCTATGCCCCTGAATGGGTAAAGTGAGTTTCGATTCGATTTGAATAATCATTCTGTGTCTACTGTGCTTTCTTATGAAAAACCAATGTTATAATATTTAAGTCATCTTTTACCCAAGCCGACTCGAATTATTTTGACCAAAACTTGACAATGAAAAATTTCCTTAGAAAGAAATATTCATTTTATTATCATTTTAATATCGCACGTTTTTTGAGGTATATATAATTGATCTTTTAATTTTAAACTCTAAATTCTAGGGTATAAAATTAAAAACCTTGTGAAAAAGTAATTTCAGTGCATAGAATTGGTTGATTGCCTAGAAAAGATCGTGGTCTTTATCGGTTGCCTAGAAGATTTATGTCTCAGGCAAAAAGATCCGTCGGCTATACTGACAACTTTGTATGGAAAAGTTTTATTTATTTTTCAATATACCTATCTCTGAATTGTGTTTAAATATATAATTATCTTTACGATATACTAGAATCGGTTGAACAGATTTTTATGATGCTGGGCTTAGTGGATTCTTCTCCGCTACGGATAACAGAATTATTATAAAAAATACGAAAAATGGATAGCAAATAATACAAAGTATAATATTAAACTTAGTATGGAACGTATTTACTGACAACGACGCCATCTATGAAAATCTCTATAATAAGACAATTTTTATTTTATTCACAACCATTGAGTTTCAAAACATTGATTGATATACAGATTTTTTATAGAATTTATTACAAGCTTTCAGAAATATTTTTTTAACACTCTTCTATATTATTTTTGTATAAATTCAAAATCAATATTCATAGTAAGGACTACAAGACAACGTCTGTCGGGAAGCTAGTACATAGCATATAAAGCCAAGTCATTGAGTGATCATACAATGACTTTTAAGTGAGTATCAAGTATTAATAAAAACCGCAATTTCAACGAGAAACAATTGAAGTGAATTGCACTTCTTTGTTTTGTATGGCCCTTGTTTGTAGAACACCTCACGACCTCTTGTGATGGGTTGATGGCGCTCCGACACTTTGATGTGCACACAAGGGCACTCCGACACAAAAGAAGTGTTTGGTTAGAACGGAAACACATCCGATTTCCCACCAGAGCCTTTTAATTCCAACTAAAATACTACATGAAACTAAAAGTATTGCTGTCTGATAGTCATGATGGTAAAAGAATTCCAAAAACCGCTTTCTGCAGTATGTATAATTTAAAAGAAATTTAGTTGTTAAACACAAAAATTTTCTCCTTGATGGAATGGCAGTCAAATTCAAAACAACACACTTTTAAGAATTTTTTTCAGTTGAATTTTTCCTAATTTCGTATGAATAATATGATCACAGGAGTTCTACAATATCGAGTAGTAACATTGCAAGCAAAGCATCAAAATTTTGACCAACCTTTTTTAAGCTTTTTTTTTCATCTCAATATAATTACATACATTACATTGGGGGGTGTAAATGAATATAAGAGAAATCTAAAAAATAGCGAAAAATGAAAAATTATCTGAAACTGTTTTTACGAATTTATGTATGTAGTTATGACGCCTGTATAAAAAGGATCACCATCATCATCATCCTCGTCGTTCCCTCATTGCTGAGGATCGGGACCATCACCACTCCCCACTATCCCAACCAGCCATCCCCAAAGTCCCGGTCCAACGCCATTTGTAGCCCCCCCCCTCCCCTCCATAGTGTCCCATCCGTTATCTCTTTGACCTGCATGGTTATTCTCGTAGCGCTTGAATTGCAATCTTATCTTAATTGATATCTTAAAGGGCGGCTCGGAAAGGATCGGACCAATCAGAGAGAAAGGGGGAGTGTCATGATCGTTCCACGATTGGCTACATGCTGCTGGTCGCTTCATTTGATCGGAGAAAAAAGGAAAAAAGTATACAGTGCGCCACTTATAAATGATCAAGTTTTCCACGCATGAATCAAGTATTAGATACCTCACTGATCTGAAGCAATAAAATTACTCTTGGAAAATGCCATATTGTTTCTCGATGTATTTTGCAATGGTTTTCCGTAACAAATGGAGCTAATATATAACCCAGGATCGAGATCCGATCGGCCAAATCGTTTCTAGAAGTTGTTATTTAAACATGAAATTCCTTGGTAGGTACCTCTCCCATATCTTATATTGAAGTTGTTGGCAGTCTAGCGGCTACGACGCCGGCTGTTTTTTTTTCGAACTGTTTCGTTCGGAGGTCGTGGGTTCGATCCCAGGTGTCGACCATCTTATAATATAAAGTAGCTTACTGTGAAAGGGTCAAAGAGTGTATTTGTGTTCTCTTTGAGTGAGCACAGATTCATTTTTATAAAAAAAAGTTTGATGTGATCGTTTGAGAGGGAAGTATGGATCTGAAAATGAATTCCACCAGCTTCATCTATTTTTATTTAAAAAGGTGAAATAATTGATATTATTATTTATTGCTACCAACTGTCATTAACACAATACTCGGAATATTTTTTAATGTTGGTGGAAAAGCACGTAGTTTCTTTTGAAATCAGACAAACGAAAAGCTATTTTCTAAGACAAGATACATCGTTGACATTTAAAAGTAATGCATTTGTTCAGTAAATATTAACACATAGCGTCGGTTTTATTACTGACTGCAATTTTTCACTTGTTTATTTCTTCCATTAAACTGAAATGTCTTAAGGAAAAAAAATTGATATATGCGATCAACTTTATAACTAGAAATGGGTATAAATAAAATAGACAACAATATTATAAAGAAAAACGATAAAAAACAATCTAAAAATAGTTGAAAAAAAAAAAAAACAAAAATTAGCGCACCACCTTTTCGTATATGCAAAAAAAAAACGATGCGAAAGAGAGGCGGTAAATTTTGTATGTATCTGTGATTCCTGTGTAAAAGATTCGCATATACGAAAGAGTGATACGTAAGAGAAACCGTAATCAAGAGCTGCCTTCTGGCTTGCCAATGCGAAAGAGACAGACAATCGCGGAGGCCTTGCATAAGCTCTAATTGACGGTAGCCGTCTCGATCGACTGTCAGGCCCTGTCCTAGCTGGCCGCATGATCGCACGATCGTAAGATTGCGATGATCGCATGAACGTATAAACAAATTTATCATCGCACGATGAAAAATTACTGCCATCGCATGATCGCGCGTCCATTTTACTTGACAACGCAAATAAATATATATAAATGTTAGTAAATAAGAACTATTAAAAAGAAGGTGTCGTATTAATTATCGATACAGGTGATACAACAGAGCAATACAAGCGACGCGCGATCATTTCAAACAAGCCACCGATCGGACGATCGAATTTACGTCTGTCCGTCTGCCCAGTTAGAACACGTTCATACAATGTTGTTTGAACAGAGCGTCCGCGTTCATGCGATCATTGCAATCGCACAGGACAGGGCCTCACTGTCGCGAGTCTCGGCCATTATGTCTCGGTCGCGGCGTGAGCCTGGTGCTGGAGGGTTTTATTAATCACATGATGTACGTACGAACTCATAATATGTCTCCTCTTAAAGGCCTGCATCGAACCTTTTTACTCACAGTATATGGTCAGGCCGAGGAGAGCGCTGTTCTTCCTCCCATCAGGGTCCCGAAGACGAGGAAGACCCTCTCACACTGTGTTCCGCTCCTTCGAAGCAGAGCTGAGGGACATGGACATGGTGTGGGAGGAGGTCATCACCGTTGCGCAAGATCGAGCGCAATGGAGAGCTCTTGTTGCCTCCCTATGCCCCTAAGTGGGGTCTAAAGGGAGTTTGGATTGGATTGGATATGGAATATACATGAGTCTTGTGATAGGATTTCAAAAAAAAAATTGATTTCGCTGAAATTAATTTTCTCGACGTTTTCGAGGGTGTAGATTACAAAAAACAAAAAAAAAATTTAATTTCCGCGTACCCGTACGCGTACGCCGAAAATGTGTACGCACCCATAACTCATAGTAATTCTTATCCGATTTGATTGAAATTTGGTAGAACGGTTAGCCCCTCGATGTAGATGAGTAAGTAAAATGTTGAGATCTGTACCTTCAGGGGAACCCTCTTAAAGTATATAAAGAAAATTTCACTTGTTCTAGAAAAAGGGCTAAAAAAGAAGAAAAAAAGTTACTTCGATTTTCATAAAATTTGGTATACGGGTTGGAGCATAAGAATGCTCCTACACAAGCACGTAAAATTTGAGGTCCGTAACTTCAGTGGGTCCCCCTTAAAGTACCGATTAATATTGAATATGTAGTTCTAAAGCAGATAATAATAATTGTCTTCCGATTTGGATAAAATTTGGTGGGAATGTTGTGGGAAAATTTCATAAAATGATCGTTTCAATAATTTGTACCAACTTTAGATTCCTAAAAATGAGTGCTTTACAATAGTGGGAAATTTTAAAAGAGTTATCCTGGAGTTTTTTTTATTAAATGATATTGTTAGAAAATTGTAGTCTATAGTCGATTTCATTTTAATGTTTCTATAATAATTAGGATAAATTCATTTTAATCATAAAATAATTATGAATTTTTATGCAAAGATATTATGTTTTACATTCGCTTACAGGTTCCGCTCATTTGTTGCACTGTTTCTGTGTAAAATATTGTGTAAATAAGTTTCTTATTGTATCTTTCTGTTTGCTTGTGTATATTTATTTATTTAATAAAATTTTAATTTCAAAAAAAAAATATACTATGAGTTCTGGGCTACCCTAGGATAGCAGCTTTTTTTTACACGGGACAATAATAATTAGAAGATCCGGTCAATATTGTATTTTTACTTGTTTTAATTATCATCAATTAAAAAAAAATAACATGCTATTAAATGAATTGTTTTTCACAATAAATTCCTCATGTTTTATTGAAAAGAAGATGATACGGATGTGAAAGATTGAATAACAATTATTACTTGGATATTTATCGTAGATCTTATTCTTAATTGCTGAATCATGAGATTGTTGATCTATTCAAGGATGTCTCTGATCTTGCTGATTGATATGATTTTAATTAGTGTGAAGTGTGATCTATGGATCGTGAGAATAAAACATTGTCGTGAATCCATACCTGTTAACAGCATCCCTTTTTTTACACGTTGGATGAGTTCTATCCAATAGGCGTAAACCAAAAGTCACAATTATACCAACAAAGAATAACAATAGCCGTACATGATCGACGCGACGTTCTCCGCGGGCCTGAAATATTTCCATCTTTGAATTTGTGCGTTATATCTGTCGTTTGAAACGGACGGATACGTAAACAGATATCATTTAATCAAATTTATCATCATTTAAGATTCGAATCGATTTCTGATGATGGCTGAACCATATTTTTAATATGAAACATTTTGGTGAGTTGCTGTGTTGATTCAATTGTTGACCAGAGAGAGAGAGAGAGAGCGAAGGAGTAAGGTGTAGAGTAGAGTAGGACCAACATAAAAAAATGTTAATAAGATTACTAAGGCTATCAGCAAAGTAAAGGGACAGAAACCGTAGTGGAAAAGCTTCGTATGACGACATCATCCACCAATAGCGTTTCTCAACACTATCATCACCCGGTTAGAAATCAGTCATCGTCGGTCCTTCCTCCAGTCTACACAGAACAACCACCCCTGGTCTCACGACGCGCATCAGACTGTGCCGGCGCCATTCCAACATCCATATTATCTACATTTGCCACAATGTTATTTCATAAATAAATACAATATTCAAACCTTTATTTCCAATCTACCGACCGCCAACCTTAACCCTATACCTTTTTCGTGGATTTTCTGTTGAGGCCGCCTTTCCTTAGCTTTAAGGCGCCGGAAATTCGCCTTTCATTCTATCCTTCTGCTATGTTTCAAATGACCTGGGTTTGCTCAGGGTAAGCTGAGGATTCGGAAAAGCCAGTAAAGTTGATGGTTTTATGTAGTTTGACATTTCACAACCTGATTATACGCTTTATCTTGGACCATGTACTTTTAAAACGCGTAATAGGAAATAAAGTGTAAATTACTCCTATATTACTTCTTATGGTAAATTATAAGTGATATCTCATTAATATGTACCTGTGGATTATTGGGCAACACCATCATTAACGTGTGCAAACATAATATTATGATAATCAAAGGGATCTTCTAGGAATTATTAGTATCTTTCTTGCAATTCATAATATTGAAAAGCATCACGTAATGCGTTTAAATCAGCTTATTACATAATACCGTATGAATTTGGAAGGTAAGAAAAATCCTAAAAAGAAAAGCATTTTAACGTCGTTCTCCCATATAGAAGCGCATGTCTCAACGCTCTATGGCCATAAACGTCAGTGAGAAATATGGGCGTTGCACGTCGTGTGGTTTTTCTTCGTAATGAATTTACAAATAATGTCTCTAAGAAGTAACGGGATTTTCAATAGCCCTTCTAAAAGAAATAGGATATACGAAGTGGAGAAGTGGTTGGTGACCCAGCGGTTACAACGCCGGCTTTCGTACAGCGGACGTCGTGGTTCGATCCCAGGTGCCGACCATCTTCCTCTTTCACGACACAAGTTTTCAGTAGCTTACTGTGAAAGAGTCAAGGAGTGTATTTGTGTTCACTTTGAGTGAGCACAGATACATTTAAAACAAAAAAAAAATATCAAATTCAAAAAGATTTTTAAATCTGATGCCCTGGAGCTCATTGCGTTCATATATAAAATGGTTTCAGCTTCGAATTATATTCGTATAGAATTATGCGATAGGATTTTCTCACGGATCTTTTTGGAATACAATGCACTTAAAAAACGTAGGTATACATTCCTTGATCGTGGTTGATACTGTCAAAGGCTTTTGTGACAGGAAATGCAGGTTCCAAGAGTACGCAACTGGTTTTTACATTAGGGAAATAATATCTGCTTTAATACGATAAGACATTTCAACATTAAATGTTACTTGTAGAACTAGACTCATTGTTATCGAGTCGCACGGAATTAAATGTCAGGACTTCAAAGGACACATAACTTATACTATAGTAACTCTTCTCTTCTTTTTTCCATATATTTTTTCATCTTTACAGGAATCGATCTTAGTATTTTTAAACAAGATCAACCACGGGCAACCGTAAAGTTCGCTAGCAGTAAATCAAGCGAATTTTAAATAATCGAACCGTCATAAATCTTATATAGGTTTATTTTATACCATTGAGTACAAAATATTATTAGAGAACTTTTTTGGTTGCGCAGAACCGAAAACTTGATTCATTTATGCAACAGTCACGTGATTGAAGATAAATTATGAATAATAATTCATTTTACTTTCATCTACAAGTACAAGACAACAAAACCTATAGGTACTTCCTTTAACTAATTATATGATCAAAACAAAAAATTGCCTTGTGTTAACGCTAAAATATTAAAAATGAAAAATCGAATGTCACACAGTGCTAGCGACAAACGACACAATTTGTATGTGTTTAACAGCAGTCACGTGGTATAAATGTTGGGACCATGCGCAGTAGCACATTATTTCTCTAGTATTATTTCATGTCAAAGGTTATAAACCTTTTGAGTTCCAATTCTGAAACTAATTAATAGTAGCGAGAACTCATAAGACTTATCCATAGTATTCTATCTACATAATTATCTAACATAGCATTCTCAACTAATTGACAATTTCCGTTCCAATAATTCACTGCAACAACGGTTTAAAATTGCTTGTGCATTCAAAAACAATTTACCTTTTATTATTTTAGCCAATCGATTAGTGAGCTAATAAGTTCCAGACACTTTAAACAGATGATCAATAACAGTCAGCTTCTGAAACAAAGAAAGAAAATTTTGAATTCAAAATTGTGATTAAATTAGTAAGTAAGTATAAATATTTTGTATAAAAAAATATAATAAAATTAGTAAGTGTAAAAATTTTGAATTAAAAATTGTTTTTAAATAAGTAGGTAAGTATAGAATTTTTGAATTGTAGACGTACAGGGTGATTGATAATTCGACCAATTCCTTTAAAGGAATTATACTACAATTCAATAATGAATAATTCTGTTATACGCCAGACGTATTTTTGGAGTTCCTAACCTAACCTATGTTGCCCATTCTCCTGTGTGGGTGTGAGTCCTGGCACCTGAGCAAAGCCCAGGCACAAAAAGTATCTGTATTCGAAACGAAGTGCCTCGGGAGAATTTTGGGTATAAGATGGTACCACCGCATCACGAACGATGCTATACGTCGGCGCACCTAGCGTGAGCCCATCACTTCTACTATTATGTGGAGGAGATGGACTTGGCTGGGACATGTGTTCAGGATGCCGATTGACAGTTGGCCGAGGAGAGCGCTGTTCATCCTCTCATCAGGGTCCCGAAGACGAGGAAGACCCTCTCATACGGTGTTCCGCTCCTTCGAAGCAGAGCTGAGGAATTTGGACATGATGTGAGAGGAGGTCATAAACGTTGCGCAAGAACGAGTCCAATGGAGAGCTCTTGTTGCCTCCATATGTCCCTAAGTGGGGACTTAAGGGAGTTTGGATTGGAACCTAACCTAAGTCCATGTATGTAGGTAATATTCCAAGGTCTTCTCGTACTTTGGAATAGTTAAAACCAATGATGTATAGAAGAGTGTTACTTATTTATTTATATTATCTTGTTTCCGAAATAGTTTAAGAAAGCAGAATAAACGGACAAGCGTGTTATAATAAACCATTAAAGTGTTCACTATTGAAAGAATTTTTGATATTTTTTCTATATTCTCTTTGAATAACTATCCCAGGAAAAGGAAGATCCGAGAAATGACAAGACTAAGTCCAAGCAGAAGTAAAAGAAGAGATAAACAAGATAATACAGTTTTAAGATATTGTACAATAATTTATCTATTATCTTAAGTTAAACGGTTTGCTGTTTTTCTTAGAAGGCTTTCATCGTCAAATCTTATTCTTCAAATATCTACATAATGCAGAGCTGAGGAATTTGGACATGGTGTGAGAGGTCATAAACATTGCGCAAGATCGAGCGCAATGGAGAGCTCTTGTTGCCTCCCTATGCCCCTGAATGGGTTGTAAAAGGGAGAATTGATTGATTGATCTACATAATAAGTACTGCAATATTTCATTATTTATTTTATTAAAATCTGACTGCAATTTAATGATGGTCACGATTGGGTTTGCGAAATCACGATCACATTAAGCAAAAGAACTGAGAGTTATGATAATCTGCCTTGAGTTTTGATCAGTGCTTCCCAACTGGAAGCGTAGACGCTCCAATGACTAACGTTTTGAGAATATGGTAACACAGTTGTTTAGGTACTCTTAAGATGCATTTATACCAAACGAACAAAGACCCAGAGCTAGAAAATAGAGTATATTTTCCTAATCGTTGATATGGTCAGCAAGAAAATAATAATCAGAAAGAACCTTTCATTGCCACTAATTAATTGCTGTTTCCATGGTGTCCAGTATCAACCATTAGTAAAATATACTCTATTTTCAAGCTCAGGGTCTACGTTCGTATGGTATAAATGCACTTTAACTTGACAATATTTGTTTACGGTAAAATTTTCTCAAACTTTTATGTCGTTTTTTAATGTAAATATAATAATTTTAATGTAAATATAAATATATAAATAAAGTTTTTGTCCAGATTGTAATTTAAATATAGAATTATTTTCTGTCTTTGTCAAAAGACGAATAGAAAAAAAAATACATCTTGGTTACGGATTTTCTAGTGCCTTTTGACTATTAGACAGAGAAAAATCATAAATTTAAACTAATTTGCAAAATAATTGAAAATAGCAATAAAAATATAACCCTACCTATAGAAAAATAAAATTATCATTGGCTGAAATTCACATTTTTTTAATCGTTGAAACGAGGCTATGTAGGTCTAAAAAAATGTTGGGAAACGCTGTTATATAAATGATTTTAAGACCTTTCGTAAAACACAACGAACTCTCGGACCCAATTATAAAAGTTATATCCGTCGTGTATCAGGTTTCTTAATTAGAAGTCAATAAACAATATTAAAATGTTGAATTATTATTCGTGACCTTAAAGGGCCATGCATTTTGTAATTTTGGCCAACAATAATAATTCTTAATCTTAAAATAAGAAAATAAAGTAAGAATCTATTTAGTGAATTATCATATCGTTATAAGTAATTTGTTTACGAAAGTTGAAACATTGTTACAATATAATAACATTTTATCATTATTAATATGTATTTTTTTCCTCTTTTTTACAGGTAAGAAAACACACTCTACCTTTTTCTAAGGATAAAAATCGAGTCAAGTAAGTACGTATTTGAATCTCTAAGTACATAATATAAAAATCGTTACTTATTTTCCGTGATCTTCGCATTATGCATGAACGTCTGGATTAATTTCCCTAATTCTTTTTTGTTGTGTTTACTATTATCAGGAAGGAAATGAAAGAAAAAAATTAAAAAAAAGTTGCACGGATCTTTCCGAATATTTTGATATCTGTAAATGAACATTAAAAAAGGTCATTTCCAAAACTTAGTATCTGGAAAGTTAACATTTCCTTAAAAATATGACATTTCCAAAATTTAGTATCTGGAAAGTTAAGATTTTCCTAAAAAGGGGGCAATTCCAAAATTTGGTATTTGGAATGTTAACAATTTTTTAAGAGAGTAGGCTTAATATTATGGGGATGGGGATGGATGGACTCACCAGCATGCGCATGTGGGATTACACAAACAATCGACCATCTGAATAACGAGTACCCCATATACGCATTTGAACAAGGACTACAGGACTTGCACGCACTAACGGATGACGCGATCCAATGGCTTCGGTCTCTGGAGCTCAGATTGTGAGCGACCATAAGAAGAAGAAGCTTAATATTAGGATGACTATTATTTTTGTTCAACTAATAATTTACAAATATCGTTTAATATGAATAACGTTAGAGGCGCTATTTTTACTTATCTAATATTTTTTATCAGCTATCGTTATAATACCCATGTCTAATGGTCACATCTTAGCAGGTACCCGATTTTTTCATTTATTAATAAAGCCTCTTCATTCCTCTGCGTTACATCCCTATTGCGTGACGGTGTTGATGTATGGAAGCACAATCGAAATTAAATTCTGGAATGAGTGCGAATTCCCTCAGGACTGACAGAGGCTGCGTCTGTCTTCACGCATAGGTTGGTAGCAAGAGAGACGAATGAATTTGAAAATCGCGAAACGTATTTCCTACCTTTTTTTCCTCCGTGAAAGGAGTTTCATTCCGAAATTTGATTACAAAGAAACGCTAAATTATTATTCTTTGATGTTCCGCAGAAATGAAAATTACCTTCTCATACTGAAGCTGGTCTGAAGATTATCTCGTTCTATTGAAGATAAATTCCAAGATAAACCACCAAAAGAAATTAGACCTTAATTAGCACACATATTATGATTGCTTGAAGCTACTCAGTTCATTGGGGCATTGATTATTATTGACATCCTTTCGAGTTGAAGACTGGATTTTTCCTAGTTAATAGCAGACTCGTAACCAGGAGGGGGTATTTGAGTGTTCACCCCCCCCCCTCCCTGAATTGCTTATCCCTGAAAACAACATTTTATACATATCTAATTCGGAAAATAACAACTTTCATGCATACTAGTGTGCTCATGAGAACTGCCCGTGAAAGAGAGTGTTCGTAAATGGGCCAAGAACACAATTGAATTGTATTCCCAACTACAACCTGATCTAACCTTAGAATTGAAATGTCAGTGGGGCTGAGGGCTGAAAACCTTAATTGGCTCAGGTTAAAGGCGTTTTTTACTGCAAAAATGTCCCCCGTTTCCCTAATACCAAAGTCTTCTTGCAGAAAGTTGCAAAAACTTGCATACTTTACAGTACGTAGATAATACCTATAACCGTATATTTTGAAAACTAGTGGTCTAACCGTGCTCAAAATTCGACCATTACTAATTTAGATTATAAGTTTGAACATTATAAGATTCCTTTTTCAAAGACTGAGCGAGCGCTATTTCGCAATTTTCTTTAAAATAATGACATATTGGACATGTCAAATTTGAAATGTTGATATGTTCAAAGTATTTTTTTTTATATGTGAAGCTGTGCTCACTCGAAGTGAACACAAAAACCCTCTTCACACTAAGCAAATGCTTGTGTCGTGAAAGGGTAAATGGTCGGCACGGCCGGGATTCGAACCCACGACATGCAATACGCTATTTTCTATGGTTATTTAATAGAAAAAATATTAATCTACATATTCTCAATTTGACCACACATAAACAAAAAAAGCTGCTAACCTAGGGTAGCCCAGAACTCATAGTAGGTATATTATAACAGCCTTTTCGTGTAAAACATATCTTTGCATAAAAATTCATAATTTTACGATTAAAACGAATTTATCCTTGGAATTATTATAGAAACTTTAAAATGATATCGACTATTGGAGCTTTAGAACTACATATTCAATATTAATCGATACTTTAAGGGGGATCCACTGAAGTTACGGACCTCAAATTTTACGAGCTTGTGTAGGAGCATAAGACCAACCCGTATACCAAATTTTATGAAAATCGAATAATTTTTTTTTTCTTTTTTAGCCTATTTTCTAGAACAAGTGAAATTTTCTTTGGATACTTTAAGAGGGTTCCCCTGAAGGTACAGTAGCCCTAGTATAAGTTTTCGATGATCGAATATCGAAACGATCGTCGAAAGAGTTTCAAAAATTTTCCATACAAAAATGATCGAACGACTCGATCGTTTGGTTTAAGAACACTATTTGCACGCTTATAGGCGCTTATTAGCGTGCAATAAGCTTTCGATCAAACTCGTACTAGCCCCACAGATCTCAACATTTTACTGACTCATATACATCGAGGGGCTAACCGTTCTACCAAATTTCAAATCGGATAAGAATTACTATGAGTTATGGGTGCGCACACATTTTTGGCGTACGCGTACGGGTACGCGGACATTTAATTTTTTTTTCATTTTTGGTATCTACACCCTCGAAAACGTCGAGAAAATTAATTTCAGCGAAATCTATTTTTTTTTGAAATCCGATCACAAGACTCATGTATATTCCATATACCTACGAG
Organism: Mystacides longicornis; assembly: GCA_963576905.1. Classification (NCBI taxonomy): domain Eukaryota; kingdom Metazoa; phylum Arthropoda; class Insecta; order Trichoptera; family Leptoceridae; genus Mystacides; species Mystacides longicornis. The sequence goes on from OY756434.1 coordinate 22,422,988, forward strand.
TAATAACTGTTTCAAATAATGTAAAATACATCGAAGTGTGTGTGAGTATGAAATACATAACATTACAGTAGTGTGCGTAGTGTTTTTTTTATTGATTTAATCTATTTTTTTTTTCTAGATTACCGGCGACTCATTCATTTGCGAACATATTGCGCCGTGGTTTAATCTATTTTTAACATAGTTTAAAAAAAACATTAGCATTCGCTACTTTTTCTCTATTTAAACTATAAGTGTGCAAAATTTCATATTCCTCCGTACGCGCAATTTTCGTAAAAATAGTCATATTCTTTTCTTCACGTATTAATTTATAGATACTTCTTTTGCTGACGTTTTTGAACGTACCTACATGCTCGAAACGTTTTCGTTCTAGATAACAAAACGCTTACGTAACGATGTCATGTTCGAAGAGTTTTACGCACACTTTGATGATTATACGCACTGTCCAAAACTTCTAAGATTATCTGCAAAGGCAAATTATACGCTCTCACACTGTGCGTCTCTTTATTGAATATCCGCTTAATATTTCTTACGTTTTCTTCCTACGACCAAATTATCGTTTTTTTATATTCTAAGGTGACTTGATTTTAACCACAACAACAATAAATTCTCCCTATCTTCGATTTTATGAGAAAAGAGATGTTTTTATACACATTATCTTCATTCGAGTATAAGTAAGTATAAGAAAAACCTTTTATTACGGTGAGGTTATATCACAATCAAGCTGATATTACGATGGGTACCTACCTAGATGTATTCTTATACAAAACTAGCTTTCTCGACAGGGGTTGTCCTGTAGTCCTTTTTAATATTGATTTCGAGTTTGTCGTCTAGATATAAATGCGTGAAGGAAAAACTTTGTGACGAAAGAGTATGAAATTTCGCACACTTATAGTTTATATAGAGAAGGGGTGGCGAATACTAATATTTTTTTTTAAATTATGCATAAAAATAGATAAAATCAATAAAAAAACACTACGCACACTACCTACTGTAATGTTGTACATTTCATACTCATGTATATTTCATGTATTTGACATTATTTGACACAGGTCTTTTGAGTTAAGGGCGTGATGATTTTTCTGATTTTTCGCTTTCTCATCCCTATTACTGGATGCTCGAATAATTATTTTTCATGACCTAGGGAAAAACAATAAATAAAGGGTATAAAACTACTACTTAACAAAAATAACAAATTTAACTTAATTATATACCTACCTATCGGGAATATAAAATATTCTTTTCATTGTAACATTTCTTCACCTTTCTTTGTCTTTCACATCAATCTTTATCTATCTTACTGGAAAAAGTTTTCACTTCGTAAAGAAATTATTGATAATTTTATTATGTTTTTTTTCTTCTTCTAATTGATTCAATTTTCAAAGTTACTATAGACGTGGACGCCCAATAGAATATAATTACAACTAGCAGCGCACCTTTTCAGACATTTTGCATTAAATAGAAAATAATGAATGATAAAACATATTTTTATCTAACTGCAAAAGTGCAAAGTGAATAATATGATAGAAGATAGAATACGTAGGTACATATATAAGCAATAATTTTGCTATTTTTATTATTTATTTCTTCTTTTCAGCAATATTTTTCGTGGTAATTTGTTAAGTATTATTATTGTCTTAGCGAATATCGTTTCGTACCAATACGTGCTGTTCCATTAGGCTTTGGTCGTTTAATATTTTGTAAAAATAGAAATACGTTTCATATTTGCTTTATTTGTCAACAATAACCGAATATTTGTATTTAAACAAAAGAACCGTTTAATATTTGTCGGCAGCGACCGAATATGAACACAAATCATTTCACATTTGTCGCCAGCGACCGAAACATATTAAAATAGCTCCAACAGACGACCTGACCAATTCATTATATAATAATATGATGATAATACAACTTTATTGTGTTAGTTAGTTCAGTTAAGACAAACAAAATATGGCGAAGCAGCACACGGAGTTCTATAAGGGTTATTTACAGGTTTAAGAAGGCTAGACAACCTCTATAAAACTTATCCTAGCCTATATTGAGGTACATAGACAAATCTCAATATGTACAGTCCAACAACTATAAGTTACCTTTAGAAAACAAACGTGCTTTGTCTGGAGGGGGCGTAACGGACTCTGTAGTAAAAAAAAAATAATTTATTGTTTTTAGTTGTACGTCATGGAATGGTTTGATTTATGAGACGATTTTAACATTCGAATAACTATAGTGCTTCCAGCGAGTAAAATACGCGTCAAGTATGACGGTCTCTTTCTCTCATTATAGTTAGTAAGGGACCCTTCTATTTTTTTTAACAACCACTGACGCGCCAATCACAACGGACGGTCTAGGGATAAAGGACAAGATGGAAGAATGGGTAAAGAGGGGGCTCGCATTCACTTACTCGCTGGAAGCACTATAGCTTCGTGACTCAGAGCTTATGCAATAGTTGAGATCACTTTCGTTAGGGAAAAGCTAAAAATGAAGTTTGCAATATATTTTATTACGATGAGTAATGTTTTATAGTTCTTGTTTATTTCGAAACGATTGATTAACAGGGCTCTGAAAGCGGCTGATTCATTATCTAGTGTTTTCTGGTTGGATTCCCGGTTGATTCATGTTCGACTCTTAGTTAATATAAATGTCAACTACTACGGGCTTACGGTCATGATCAACTGCTGCTTCGAAGGCTGGTTTAATGGGATGACAACCACTCATTCATTGTGAGTGGTTGTGACATAATGTGATTATTATCGTTCGCTTGTCTAGCATACTGACGTGTTAATTTTGCGCTGTTTTTAAAAGGATATTTAAATAGTTAAACTTTTGTTGTTTTTATTGGAGAGGATACCATACGAATCGTAAACACCTGAAGATTGTTGTGAAAGTGTGACCGGGAGTGATTGTTGGGATACATCTCGAGAAAAAGCAATAAATCGCTATCTTCGAGTATTGCTGCGTATTGTTACCTTAGAAGCCCTTTGCAGTAAGTACACACCACGTATTACTCTAGTGTTGTCAATCGACGCATCGAAAACATCGATAACATGGAGAGCTTATCATCGGGACCCAGTGGACTTCCCCATACTAATGATATATGTCCACATGATTTCATTGAATGCGCCAGAAAAAATGTTGAAATCGTCAACGCCATTTTGGTTGCCGACAAAACAAAAATTAATAATGAAATAAGAGGTCAAGTTAATGATGCAACAACGTGCTTAATGTCAAGTGTTGGTCACGCAGCTGTGGTGATCTCAACGCTCCAAACGGAGATTCTACATCTTAAGATGGCGCTATTGGAGATGCAAAACCGCCAAAACATGCCAGCTGAAACTAAAACTTCAAAAATTGTAAATGTATCCATAGATGATTGTATTAATGATGAAGTTATGGAAAATGGAACGGCTGCAAAGCATGAAAATGAAACAACTAAGACCTTAAAACAATCGACCGGAAGTGAAAATGCTCGCACTGTTAGAAATAACAGAAGAATTATTATACAAGGACAAGGAGACACAGATCCTGATCTTGTTACTGTTGAAAGGAAAAAATTTATTCACGCTTTTTCCTTTGCTCCCGGTACAACTGAGGAGCAAATAAAGTGCTATATCAGCAAAAAATGTCCGGACTTGTTTGACTTTAATGTGGAAAAAATAATAACTAAGAGCAGTCACTCCTCATTTAAAATTGGAATGCCTGAGTCCAGGTTCAACGAGTGGTTGAAACCAGAGATGTGGCCAGTCAACGCAAGAATAAATGAGTGGATTTTTCGCCGAAGACCAGCACCAACAGCAAAACTTTTGGAACAGAAGACTCAACATGAAAAGTAGAGATTGTAGTATTTCCTGTATTTATTCCAATGTCAGAGGATTAAATACGAAACTGCACGAATTCTCGTGCAATGTTCTGGCTCAGAATTGTAATATTATTGCTTTAACTGAAACTTGGCTTCACAGCGGTGTACTCAACGCAGAATTATTCGATAACAGATATTTGGTTTTCCGAAAAGACCGGCAATCGCGGGGAGGTGGAGTGGCCTTGGCAGTTAATTCCAGGCATTTGTGCGCTGCTCAAAGAGTCGAAGATTTGGAAACTCCCGACGAAAACTTGTGGGTGAAATTGACATTTAAACGAACTATTATTTTTGTATGTGTGGTGTATTTTCCACCAAATTCAGATAGAAACTTATTTTTTAATTTTTTTCAAAAAATTGAATCGTTTGCCAACATTTTACGGAATAAGAACATTGTCATAATGGGTGATTTTAATATATATTCAAGTAATTTTCCAAAGGATGACTTTCTGTATTTTTCTGAGCTGTTTAATCTTCATCAGTATAATAATGTTGCAAATTGTAAAGATAGAATTTTGGATCTATCCATGAGCACAATATCAGTTCTACTAACAATGCGTGCACTGAAACTCACAGATGGCATTTCAAACGGAATAAGCTGCCGGATCTGAAAACTAAAATTTCAGAAAATTCGTGGTCGGATGTGTTGGCTTCAAGCAATGTCGACGATGCAGTTGATTCCTTCTATAAAATACTATATTCTCTTTTCGACGACTGTTTTGGAGAGGTTAATACTAATCAAAGTTCTGAATATCCGCAGTGGTTTTCTTTTAGCCTTATAAAAAGTATTCAGAAGAAAGCTTTTATACACAAATTATGGAAACAATCTAAATCACCACTCGCTTACAAAAAATTTAGTGATCTACGTAAAATAGTAAAAAATGAAATCTCCAAGTGTTACGAACAACACCTTAATATCAGTGAAAATAGTATCCGCAATGATCCCAAAAAATTCTGGAATTTTATTTCTACCAAGAAAAGTACAGTCAATTTTTCCGATAGCATGTCTTTTGATGGATTGCAGTACTCTGGCTCTAAGAACATATCTGATGCTTTTGCGAGGTATTTCTCCTCTGTCTACGACTTGGAGAATAATTCTCGTTATAACACTGCTCCCACGACTGAATCGCTATGGCCTACTACCTCTCGTTCAACAATATCCGATATATCATATGATGATATAGCTTACGGCATTAAAAAACTTAAACCTAAGTGTTCTTCCGGGCCTGACCTTATTCCGGCATTTATAATCAAAGAAACAGGTTATGTATTGCGTGACGTTTTATACCATATTTTTAAATTATCCATGGACTCACGAATATTCCCACAAATATGGAAGATGACTAAAGTCACTCCTATCCATAAAAAGGGCGATAAAGTGGATATACGGAATTACAGACCGGTGGCAGTAATATCGGCCCCTGCGAAGCTGCTTGAAATAATTTTACATAAAAAGATATGGGATAACGTTAATCATACTATGGTGGATGAGCAGCACGGCTTTCGACCCGGTAGATCAGTTGTTTCAAATTTAATGTGTTTTAACAATTTTATTACTAAAAAACTCGATGAAAGGTCACAAGTGGATGTAATCTACACTGACTTTGAGAAAGCGTTCGATAAGGTTAACCATGATACACTACTCATAAAGTTACATAAGTATGGTCTGCCTGATCATTTGATACTATATATAAGCAGTTATCTAAAGGATAGGCAACAATATGTGAGGTTTAATAATGCTGATTCGAACGTCTATCAAACTAGATCTGGGGTTCCCCAAGGATCAAATTTGGGACCCTTGTTATTTCTGATTTTTATAAATGATATCGGGGATAAAATTAAATATTCAAAACATCTTCTTTATTCTGATGATGTTAAACTATACAGGGAAGTCAAAACTCACGCTGATGCGGAAGCATTACAAAGAGACATCGATAGCATGTTTGAATGGTCTCAGAATAACAAGCTTTATTTCAGTGCACCAAAGTGTAGCGCCATTTCATTCAGTAGAATAAAAAATCCCGTTATACATTCATACAAGATGAACGATGTAATCTTGAATAGGGTTTCTGAGGTCAGGGACCTGGGAATATTGTATATGCCAAGTTTTTCATTTCGTGAACACGTAAATAATATCGTAGAAAAGGCCAATAAAATGCTTGGTTTTGTGCTACGTAACTCAAGGCACTTCAAAAATCCCGCCACACTAAAGATTCTCTACGATTCACTGGTGAGATCGATTCTGGAGTCGGGATCCATGATTTGGTCTCCTTGTGAAACACTATATGTCACAAAGTTGGAAATGGTTCAAAAACGTTTTGGCAGACAATTATACAGAATGACTTATGGCTTTTATCCGTATATGTTCCCGTCAGCATTTATTTATGGTTGTTTGGGGATATCGTTTCTTCATAAAAGGAGAGATGAATATCTGTGCCGGCACTTTTTTAAGTTGATAAATGGTATTATTTCTAACCCAATAATTTTACGGGAAATTGATTTTTATGTACCCGACTCATATACCAGAAGTAGAAATCACCTTTTGTTGTATCCTCAACGCGGCAGAAGCAATCTTATACTTAATTCCCCAATCAATAGGGCCGTTAAACTATTGAACGAAATATCTGAAAGATTAGACATTTTCAACATAACATATAACCAATTTACTAATGAAATTTATTTGCTGATTAGGTGAGCGATAATGGTTTTTACTGTTTTATTTATTTATTTTTTAGATATCTTAAATTTTTATACTTTATTCAAGGAATGTATTTTTTTTAATTGGTGCTATTTTTAAGTGTATGTTTATAAATAATTTTCATTTTATCATTTTATTATTATTATTATGATTGATTTTACGTTCTCAAATTTTTATATGCGTATGTATACGTGTATGTATGTATATTTTTATATATTTAAGCTTCTTAGTAATCAAAAGATATTTTCTTTCAAATGATGTTATTTTTGTTTTTTATGTTATCTGATTTTATATTGGGTGTGTGTATTTTTTTTTAATTTTTTTTTTGTTGTTGTTGTTATTATTATTAATTTCACATCTCACCGAGTTGTTATCTATTCGCAAATGAAACTTAATTGCTACTTAAGTGGGCGATGAGCTTTGTTTTTTATGTTTTTAAAATGCCATCCATATTTATTTTAAATCATACACGGCCATATGTCATATTGTAGCATTGTTATTATTATTATATTATTTTCAAATTTTATGGATTTTTACATGCATTGTATTGATACATATTTTTACATAATTTATAATGTTTTTATTGTTGGTTTGCATGTTTTATTTCTTTGAGGTTTAGTTTTTAACTTTTTTATGTTTAAATATAAACTTAATAGCTGTTAATTAAGTTAATCATCTATGATCGATGAAATTGTAAATTGAGCGCGATGTTCACTCCCTACTGTACGCGATAGTATTTATATTTGTATGTGTGATACACAACAGAACGGCACTATGCGTACGGTGCACCACCCACTGCCACCCAGCGAGCGTTGCATGCCGTGTCTATTATAATATGGAATGATATGATGTTTATTGCCTTTATTCTTGTAATTCTAATCCAAAATTTGTTTGGTTTTTGATTTGTTGTTGTTCTTATGTAATATTGTTTTTCATCGCACTCAGCGAAAAGGCGTATGCTGTTATGCTGAGTGCGATCATCTTTATTAAGGTAAAATAAATAAATAAATAAATAAGCATAAGCAACCTTCTTAGTGCTTTTGATAATAATTTAAACTATTTTTAAATTTCAATTGGCGTTTGACAGTTGGTACAATTGTCAGAATTTGCCCTGTAAATATCGTTTAAAACTGATGCATCGGTCAGAATTATATATGTCGGAAAAAAGGTAGTAAAGGTAGTACGAATTCTGTATTCATAGTCTAGACAGAACAACGTTTATCGAGAAAGCTAGTTATTATCAAGGATGAAGTACCTACGAGTTCATGATTGAAATACCAATTTTTATTTAAGCTCATAAATAACTACTAATGGTGACACCTAACTTTTAATAAAAACTAGCTATTCCCGACAGACTTTCTCCTGTGGTTCTAAACCGTTCATATTTGCATAATGTGCACTACCTCCCCCCCCTTCCCAGAAAAAAAAATACATCAAAAGAGTTAAACTAATGAAATAATAACATTCGAATATTTCCAAAACATCCATATTTCATTCGTATTCAAAGCTCAGGCGGGAACAACGCGAGAATATACGCGCGCAGACATTCTACCTCGCCTATGAAGTGCCGATGCTGCGTGTGTTTGAGGACTGAAAGTTTGTGTATAAAAATGTTCTAAAAGGCTGGAAACGGCGGAGTAAGTGGGATTGCCTACTGTAAGAGCGGCAATTACGTTTGCGAGAATGATAGGAAACTACCATCATGCGCAGTAAAAAATAATTTTGTTGTCATGGCGTGAATCCGTTCCACACTAACTTTAATATTATATTTTATATTATTTTCTATCCATTTTTCGAAGTTTTATTACTTATTCTGTTATCCGGAGCGGAGAAAAATCCAATAAAACAAGCATCATAAAAATCTGTTCAGCCGATCTCGGGCTATAAGTGTTCGCACTAACCCGACTTTCTTTTATATTTAAGATGAAGTAAGAGTCCATATTGAAATACCAATGTTAGTTTAAGCTCATGCATAAATAACTATGAACGTTGACACCTAACTTTTAGAGAACTGGAATCGGAGACTGGACTCAAACATACTTGGAAGAAAGGGCTGCTGGACGCATCAGTTTCTAACCCGCTGTGGCCGTGATGCTTTCACAAAATTTTGACCTGCTTATACTTCGCAAGATTGGTCAAGGGACGACTTCATCTTCATTTAAAACCAGGATAACGGACAAAACTTTGGTGCAGCATTCGAAGCGTCAAAAGTATGTAGCGACATCAAGCGAGCTGAAAAAACTCGTGCCCTTGTCAGGTTTCAACACTCTGCAACTTTGATCATTTGTGCCCTGTAGAAATACTTCCCTCCTGCCCGATATTAAGGTTCTGATTGAAACTGCTCAGAACTCAGAAGGTAGGAAGTATTCATTTATAGATATATGTGATTGGACATCTGTTCAGTGGCGTTCCGTGGGTTATTGGCGCCCGGGGCGGGAACCACACCCTTTGGCGCCCCCACATAACTTTTCCTAAAAAAAAGGTCATTTCTAAAATTTGGTATCTGGAAACATAACATTTCCTAAAAAAAAAAAGGTCTTCTTCTTCTTCTTATTCTAGGCCTGAAGACCTGTTATTAAGAGGTGGGGTTTGCCTCATGCGAGGTCGACTCCCAGCTGTCTATCCACCTCTTTGGTGGTCTGCCTGGGAGTCGTCTTCCGTGGGGTTGGCCGTGCAATGCCATGTGAGGGAGTCTGGATGAGTCCATTCTCCTCACATGTGCATACCAGTATCTTCTTCTTTGCCTTCCCCATCTCACTATATCTTCAACCTCGCATATTTCCCGTGCCCTCGTATCCCTTATTCTATCTCTGAGGTCATTTCTATAATAAAAAAAAGGTCATTTCTATAATTTGGTATCTGGTAACATGACATTTCCTAAAAAAAAAAAAAAAAAGGTCATTTCGAAAACCGGACGTATAGTATAGCGCGAGGATATTTTGCCGCCCTGCTAATAGAGGCGCCCGGGGCGGTCCGCCCCTCCGCTCCCCCTCTCGGTACGCCACTGCATCTGTTGGAAACTTCGGTATGTCTAGCACACAATCTCTTGATAAGTCAATCTTAATTCGTCAATAAAATATAGTATGCGACAGACAATCATAGAAGTGTACATTGGTCATAATTTTAATAAGAATATAAAAACCAATTCACATCCACACTAGGCAAAAGCCTGTAACGGTGAGTGCTATCATAAAAATAATCAATATAAAAAAGTACCGAAACAGCATAAATTAAAGTTAATATAATGAATAAATTCTTCAATAATAAGTTGTCGTGGATCTAAGTGTCGATGTCGGCGAGATATGCCATTATTGTTCCGATTTCAAAAGATACTCAAATAGGTGGCTTAATTCATGATGCTGTGATCATTATTTTATTTATTTATTAGAGCCACCAACAGAACACTGAACAACACAAACAAAAAAAAATATGAAACAGCATTTAAAAACATTTCCAAGTAAGTGAGATTCTCGTGAGGATCTTTTAAAATTTGCATTGAATTATCAACCAAATAGGGCATGGTATTTCCGATGCTATTAAAAAGTAAAAGAACAGTTTCATTCAGTACTGACTCTAACAATTCATTACTCGATTTTAAAAATGGAACAAACCACTACGCGCTTACGACCGTCTTCTACTGTTATTTCGAAGGCTGGCTTAGTGTGATCACTTTAAGCTTTAAGCTAACAACGTTCTCCATTAGGTGGTAATGTTTAAGTCTCCGAAACTCCTAACCATAAGAATTCTCAACATGTTCAACGTGTCGAAAAATCCCATGTATGCAACAAGTAGATATATAATAATTAATGAAATATAGAGATAAAAGTTGGAAATTATTGAGAACAAGAGAGCAACCAAATTTAAAGACTGCCACTGCTGTCAGGATGTGATATGAGTATATCCATTTTTTTAATGTCTCACCTTAAAATTGCCTATTGGCTTTGTTGGTGCGCAACGTTCTAATTATGTCCAGATTATTGTGATCTTTTTTGAGGACTAGATCTTAAAGAATATGTAACAACTAATGACTCTAACAATTCATTACTTACTATTAACTAAAATTATTTAGGATATAATCTGAATCAATAACCAAATAAGATAACCCAGATGGAAGGGGATAAATTAAGTCTGTGAACACCTGGTTGTTGTGTTAAAGACGTGAAAAGGCACGAAATAAATTTTCCGTCCAATTACCTGGTCCAGATGACACCCTCGCCGCGCCCTCGCCCCGTACAATACATTAACATAATACAGAGCCACCCCTAACCACGGCCACACCCGTTCTACTTTGTCCGCCTTACTCACTGTATTGTACCAATTTCTAGAAAGACTACCCATTCGCTTCAGACGGACCATTAGGGCTGCCACTACTTATTATCCATAACATATTTTTATTATTTAAAATATGATAAGCCGAGTCTAGCAATGTATATTTTTATTTATTTGTTTTAAAAAGACACCAACAGAACACTGAGAAAACATACAATATAGTATACATATTAAAAACACATGAAATCCTCAATGCTCACATTATTTTACATACTTAACACTCAAAAAAGTGGAAAAGGCCAATACTAAAATCCAGGGTTGCCAAACGGGAAGACAGGATTTTTTCCACATTGGCTCATGATTTCCGAGATTAGTTACTCGTAAACCTCAAAATATGAAGCATGAACAGAGAAAATTAATGGTGTTTAGGCGGAAAAAGGGGGTACATTGACTATTTGGCACAAGATTCTGATAATAATAAGATATTTTTTAAGCGCCGTTTAGTGACAGCTAAGGCCACCTCAAGGGCGCTAAAAGTTTGATACAACTTACATACAGACTAATAGTAACAATTTATAATATACATACCAACATATTATGTGATGATTAATGACTTTATAATCAAATGAAGCTTTTGCCAACCCTGTTCTTTTTCTCAAACAAATTAAAAGAGTGTCTGCGATTATTGTGGCGTGAAGAATACAAAAAATATATAAGCGAGAATAGGATCTATTCTGAATGGCTCCGGGAAGTAGTGGGAATGAAGGCTGACTTCTATAAATGAGAATGGAAAGGTATAACCCCTTTGTATACTGGCTAGAAGTAAATTGCGGAAGTATCATTAGATAGGTATAAGGACCAAAAGATTTCGTTCTAAATGGTATAAGAGAGATAGAAGCTAAAGAAATAATCTGGCTAGAATACAGGTGCTTCTAAAGAATTGTTCATTCTTTCTAACTAACGTTTAATAACAACTCAGAATACTAGCATTAACGCCGATGTTGAAAAATAAAATGAAAATGGAACATAAGATTTATGTATGACTAGTATGCCATCTATGGATATTCGCCAAAAATAATATTATAAATCTTCGATTGGTTTGCATCATAACTACGTTTAAAGCATTACACATTTTATAAATAAAATAATACTTTATTCTGAAAGTGTAAAAACGTTAATGAAACGTCCATGAAAGAATATCAGATAGAGGAATTAGTTGCACTATACAAATATTCGGTTTGTGTATTAATTTAAGTGGATGTAGGATTTTTTTAAAAGTATTCCAGAAGAATTGAATGAACTACTTACTTAAATTGAAATTCACACGACATTGTTATACCTATTAGTGTGCGACATCGACGCTAATGATTTCTGTTTAATTATTGGCTAGTACGCCATCTACGGAATCTGGCCGTAAATATTTCGATTTATAGCATCATTTTGTAGCATAGCGATTTGTAGTTGGTTTGTAGCATCACTAATAAATCAATACATATACATAAAATAAATTTCATAAATCGTAAGATTTTATGTTTTCAAATCAAACGTTTGACCTACGAAGTCTTACGAAAACTTTCAGAGGATTGTAAAGAAGGTATTCTCTTTGTAATGATTCGTAAATAACACATAATATCCAAAGAAATAAAGAAAGTAAATAGTAATAGACGGATACAATCAATAGATACCTACACAGGTTTATTATTTTTCTCATCCTGAAAAATAATTGTACATTCTTTCAATTGTGTTATTATTTCTTCAAATAAAAAGTGTAATTATTGTGAGAAGAAATATTTGGAAAAGCTCTCAAAGAAGGAATTTGTTTCTGTATTTTTATAGAAGTTTTCTTCTTTTATTTTATACAAGACTTGAAAACTGTGACAACAGAATCTAACATGACCCGCATTTTCTCTTCGCTAGGCAGAGAGTATGCATTTTAAATATTTTTTTCACACTTTTTTTGTTTCTTTAAAGTATTTTTGAGCTGACGGTCGCTCACATTTTGACCTGTAGAGATGACCGAGGCCATTCATTAGTAGATGCAAATGCTTTTAAAAGTAAGCTGGCTTTGACTGTCCCGTAGAATCCAGATTAAAAAAGCATCAAATTTCTGTGTCATTTTCAGGACTTTGAGGGCATGGGATTCTTGAACATGTCAAAAACACTCATGATAGGCATGGAATTTGAAATTTGACCAACAGTAATGGAGCGATGCCGATCTAAAATATGACCAGAGTGAGGAAAACAAAATGGATGAATTGGAGTCTAAATTTACCTACCGTTTGAAATTTGAGCATCATTAGTGTAATGCTGCAATTGTTTTCTAGAAAAAAACGCCCCCCCCCCTCCCCAATAATTGAACGGCCGTTACACAAAGAAAAATCTAATTTTCAATATAACTACAAACTTCTCTTCTTCTTCTTCTTAATTTAGGCCTTGTGGCCTGTAATTTAAGAGGTGGGGTTTGCCTCCTGCGAGGTCGACTCCCAGCTGTCCTTCCACCTTTTTGGTGGTCTGCCTGGGAGCCGTCTTCCATGGGGTTGGCCGTGCAATGCCATGTGAGGGAGTCTGGAAGAGTCCATTCTACTCACATGGGCATACCAGAACCTTCTTCGTTGCCTTCCCCATCTTACTATGTCCTCGACCTCGCATATTTCCCGTACCCTCGTATTTCTTACTCTATCTCTGAGGGTCTTCCCGGCTATGCTCCTGAGAGTTTTCATTTCTGAAACTCTCAGCGCTATTTTGGTCGCAGTGGTATTTGCCCTGGACTCGATCCCGTACGTCATTATGGGTCTAACACAGGTCTTATATATTTTGACTTTGCTGCTTGTTCTCATATCGGGGTTTCTCCAAATTGACTTTCGGAGGCACCCTGAGATCGCAGCAGCCTTGTTAATTTGACCCAATATCTCTGTTGGTAGATCGGTCTGCCCACACAACTCCACTCCAAGATATTTAAATTTGGTGACCTGTTCCACGCCGGAGACACCTTCCACAGATAGGTTGAGATCCACCGGAGACCGCGAAAACACCATGCTTTTTGTCTTTGCCACAGAGATCTTCATATTGTGATCTTGACTTGCTTGGTGAAAAGCTTGCAAAAGTGATTGCAGGTCCTCCTCAGTCTCGGCAAATATCACCGCGTCGTCTGCATAGCAGACAATATCGATAATAAATACATACATTTAGTGGGCTGTTTGTTTATTATGGTATCCAAGCTACGCTTCTTCTTTTGGTGCCCTGTCAGGTATTCCCAACGTCCGTCGGCCATCACTGTGGTGAATCCTTCTCTGTCCTGGGCTGCTCGGAACAATTGTTCCACAGTACGGAAACCCGTCCATTCTCGTATGTTGCGCAACCAGGACATCTGCCTTCTTCCAGCCCCTCTGCGACCCTCGAATTTTCCCTTCAGTATCAGGTGGATCAGTCGGTACTTTTCCCCACGCATGGTGTGTCCCAGATATGAAATTTTACGAACTTTTACCTGCGACAGGAGTTCACGCACTGCCCCGGCTCGACTTAGGAGTTCTGAATATGTTACCAGGTCGGTACAAGGAATCTTGAGCATTTTGCGACAAGCGATTAAGCTACGCTTAATGACACTCAATATCAAGCTTATATCAAGCTGTCTCTTTCGCGCTTTCATTATTTTACATCAGCAGACAGTGAAATAGAAACATAAATAATTTATAATTATAATTTTTATAATGTTTTGCACTTTTGTCTTAAAGAATAGCGTTCGTAGTGTTACGTCCACTTTTCTTTTCTAAAAAAAACAGAGCATGCATTTAGGTATGCATCGGAAGCCTGTAATTTGAAATTATCAAGGACTCAAACATAGAGTAGGTATGTAAATAAAAAAAGTCGTCAATGAAATTCTATAAACTTTGCTGTTCTTTATTAAAGAATTGGTATGTTTAGCGAATGAATAATCCAACTGTCTTGATTTGTTGAAGAGAAATTATTTCTCGAGACAGATCGGCAGTATCAAGCCAAGATACGTGAGATTTGTATGGCCAGGTCTACATTTTAAACGGTTTTTCAAACGTTGACGACAAAAAACACCTACTTAGAGGCTTCGCAGCATATATGTTCCATATATGGATTTACTCAGAATTCGGAGGAGAACATTTAGTGTGTCTGTGTGTGTGTGTGTCAGTCCCCCCTTATAACTCTTGATTCGCTTGATGCACAGATCCTAAAATTTCAGAAAATATTTAATACTTAATTAAAGCCTACAAAACTTGTGTACTCAGAATTTTTAAATTTTCTTTTAGTCAGGGGTAATCAACCTTTGAATTTTTACTTAATTTTTGCATATATCTCGAAAACTATAATAGCTAGAACCCTAAAAATGTGTATGTATATAGAAAAATACAATATCTCAAATTGAATTTAATGAAAAAGTTCCAGGGTTTCTCAAAATCTTTTTTATAAAGAAAAATATTTTTTTTATGACAAATTTACGAGTTTCAATGCCTATATTTCAGATTTTAAAAAAATATAGAAAAACGCCGAAACATATCAACTAGATAATTTAATTTTCTATAATATCAGTACATCTCAAACTTTTCTTAAGATTTTTTGTAAAAATTTAATTTATTGACGACATCGTTTCATACAATGAACATACCGACTCAGGCCATCGACAGTTAGTTGGATCTCATGTATACATGCAACTAGTAATATGACTCACAAAAACTTCAAGTAAAATTATGATTATGCCAACAAATGTACTACCAAAAGTTAAAAAGCCCTAATATCCATATTTTGTTTCGCAAGTAACACAGGAGGTTCTATAAAGGTAGTAGAAGGATATAGGAACTCTTGTAAACCTTTTCTATTCTAGTGATCTTCTCGAGTTTGCTGCATTTTAATCTAATTGCGCTAAGAGCTTATTTTCAAGTTATCTCTTAGCTCTAAACACAACACACAGCAATTATCCCAATGCCTGGCTGTTATCTTGTGTCAGTTAATAAAATATACAAGCGGCTTTGCATACAAAATAACTTCTGAATGTAGATATGTTAATAAACAGAAACACGAGTTATTCCGTTTGTGCATAAACGTGTTGAAATGGGCTTTTTTATCGTTGAGTTTATATTAATTAGATTGCTTTTGTATGCGTCTTTATACTACTTAATCAACATTATAGAGAAAACAATAAGTTATAGATTTTCATAAACTTATATCGATATTGTAAGCCCAGTGTTGTTTACGTATCGATTTCAGATTAAGATTTTCCGGATTCGTTTCACGATGAGGACATACTTTTTCCACTGTGGGAAAAGCGGTTTAAACGGGACCAATATACCCATCTTCTGCTAAAAACTGACCAGGGCATTATGTAATGTTCGTCGAATCATCAGTTAACTGTTCAATGCGTGTGTGACCAAAGCGGGGGAACAAAAGATCTCTTCGTGCCTAACGAGAATTTTCGATATAATATGGTACCACCGCATCACGAACGACGCTATATGCCGGTGCACCCAGCTGAGCAGCGTCCCGAAAACGAGGTCGTACTCTTCCGTTTCTTCGAATCAGAGCTGAGGGATTTATACATGATGTGGGAGGAAGTCATTGAAGCCACGCAAGTTAGAGCGCGGTGGAGGATTTTTAAATTGATATTATACCTGAAGTAGGTAGTATTTGTTTAGTGGGGCAATTCCAATAATAAAACAATAAATTCTAAGTCCCTATCTCTTTCGCACTTATTATGCTTATGGCAGGTAAAGGTAGTGATTTATAGATGACTACATCGAGTGCATCGATGCATCGAGTCATTTCTATGAAAGAATCGAGGTGCTATAAAACAAAAGTTTACATGACATTATTCTTGTAATGTTTCTGAGATAAAAGTCAGGAGCTATTGATAAAATAAAGAAGCACATGGGAAGAGTTGACCGTTTTGACGAGAATAGCCACTTGCAAAGAATTTCACGCATGGGCAAGAAATGGTAGTGGTCCTTGTTTGCCTTCGGAAAAGACAGTCCATGTCAAAATGGTTTGGCAACTTGCCAAAGTAAGCTGTCAAGATGAGTATACCTATTGTCATACAAGTATATAGTATGAAATATGGGTTGTATCATGAAAGTGGAAATGGCTGGCACCGGGACTCGAACCCAAGACCAATACGCTGTACGTAAGAAAACAGCCTACTGATACTACTGGTGAATCAACTACTTCATTTATACAACATCAAACATATTCTTTTTTTTTTCAATAAAAATATCGTTTTTCCTACTAAAAATATGTATGATAGGTTTTTGCTTAATTCGGTACCTACAGTGCCCAATGTCACCCTCAGGTGACACTTTCCCCATAAAAAAAACTACAAAAAATTTAAAAATTATCAATGGTCTATCACTTTGGATACCATAAAGGCACCGTATACACAATTCCATATGAATATCATAATTAGGTAAAGCATGGGAATTGGAGGGTTAAATTATAAAGCCTATCTTATGAGTTATCACATGGAAACAATGAAAAAAAAAAAACAAAAAAGGTACAATACTAAACATTTTCTTAGAAAAAAGCATGAGTAGGTATTTTTAAATGATAACAACAGGTTTATTCAATAAAAAATATATCATTGTAAAAAATACACTGTATTAAAATATAACATTGTAAAAAATATATTATTAGAAGTTAAAGAATTAAGAAATGATTTCTTAAAAAAATATATTAAAAATATCGATGCTTTAGAATTTGAACATTGACCTGACCTATGCCAGGTAGAACGAAATTGCTCGGACTGCCTCGCTAAATAAATACCACTATAGTAAAATAGTGGGACAATAAAAAGATGTCAATAGGTATAACAGAACTGACTGATGTGTCTTATAAATATGAATTCAAACACTCCAATCAATCATGTCTGCCTTTCGAAAACCTAAAAAAGAATCACATTGAAAAACATCGTCTTATCCTAGATTTGAAACCAGGACCTACCGATCAAAATACTGGGCCTTGCTAAAATATCAATAAGAATAAAATCATTTTATTATTACATACTTGAATATTTTGCTTTGAAACCGCATAAGATACTTAGCAAAGCATTAGAAGATAAGTACACGAATTGGAATGGCATTTTTAGCATAAGTATATTCACAAGCAAGATAAGGCTTATATTCAGCCGCCTTGCAGCAAAAACATCGAAGTTAAACAAGCAAAAGATCCGTGTGGGTAGTGTTGTTGCATTTCTAACAACACTTCAAGCCAACTTTACATAAATTATTTCCTTTAAGCTACTTACGCTTGAACTTATCTAGGTAGGTATATAAACTGTTTTAAAACACAAGGTCCTCTCCCACTGTTTGTGATATTGGTCTTATTTTTAGGGTGACCATTTATTTTTAACAGTAAATCTCTAACAGCCGTACTAACCTATTGAAAGCTATTCATCGAATAAGCTTATTTGATGAATAATAATAATAAATAATGCTTTATTGTTACAAAAAATGCAGTCCTGATACAATCCATTCACGAGAGTCAAAGGGCGGACATATCCCGCAGGATCTCTTCCAGCCAACCCAATAACGTTCTATCAGTACGGCTGTAAATGAAAACATTAGTTAATTTTGTCTCTATGTTATTCCATGTTCGTTATTTGATGACACACAATATTATTTACATACCTATCTCAAAATCTTACCATAATAATTTGGTAAAATTTGGGTTTAATGTAGTCCGATCTTGCAGTAGAATATGTACAATAACGTACCATGTTGCACATGCGACTAATTTTCTACTACACTGCCATCTCTTGAATTTTTTTTAAAGTTTTGCAAATATAGAGGAATTATTGTTTTTATTGTAAACTTATAGTCATAAACTGTCAAACTTCTTCCCGCATCGGAATCAACAATAATTATTACATAATACCATACATGTTTAGCTCATTTAATTCAGTTTTAATGTCGTTTACTGTATTTAATTCATGTAATATGTCAAAAAAAAATATTCTGGATTACATCGAAGTTCGATGGGCGGGTCAGCTAGTATAAAATATGTCATCTTATTATCATGAAAGTCGGGCTAGTGCGAACACTTATAACTCTATATCGGCTCAACAGATTCTTACGATGTTTGATTTATTGGATTCTTCTCCGTTCCGGAGAACAGAATAACTAATTAAAAGTGGAGAAATTGATGTACTACTAGGCTACCAAGGTCGGTCAATTTTACAAAAGTGTTTAATCGACTGACTTGTGAAAAAAAAAGATTTCCTCTAAAAAAGTCGCTTGGTCACCCTATTCACCTAATATAGTAGTACCTACCTGGATAGTTTTGTCTCTCACCGTTTGCTAATTAGTATATCTCTTTCTCTCTCTGTCTCCTCTAGTTGTACTGTTTCTAATTAGAATTTGATCCAAGGAAATAAATAGTGGATTAGGACAAGGTCTAATTAAGTATTATACATACCTACCTACCTTGCAATTTTACCTTTATGTTTTTTTTTTGTTAAATAGAAATTTTGATTTATCCATTGTCATCATATTTCAGGTTTTTGTAGCCATCTATAATATAAAAGAAAGCCAGGCTAGTAAGTGTGGACAGTCACTGGACACTTATAACTCGAGATCGGCTGAACAGATTTTTATCATTTTTAGTTTATTGGATTCTTCTCCGCTCCGGATAACAGTATAACTATCAAAAAGAAAGAAATATGAAATAACATAAAACTAGCTTTCCCGACAGACGTTGTCCTTTAGTTCTTACTACGAATATTTATTTCAAATTTGTAATTTATACAAAAATACGTTTAAAATATGTTTGAATGTTAAAAATATATTTCTGAAAGCTTGAAAGAAATTCTATCAAAAATCTGCGTACCAATGTTTTGAAACTCAACGCTTGTCAGGTAAATAAAATATGTGTTTCTATAGTGTTTTCAGAGATGGCGTTGTTGTAAGCGAATTGGAATTCGTATCAATTGGAAAATCCAATTGATACGAATGTCGTCTGTGTCGCGCTCCGTTAAATTAAATAAAAAAGGCTTTTTGAAGTGTTTATAAGTGGTGAAATTGTACATCAATCAAATGAAAATTTTTCGATCTACATGAATATCTAACTGTTTTTACCATTCGGATTAACACATATCTGTTTTTTTGTGTTTAAAAGAGTTTTGAAAAAGTTTCATATGAAACATTGTGTCGAGTGTTACGGTGCTCTTATAGGACAATTTATAAGGAAGTGTTATATATCATTAGAAAGAGGACATTAAATACTACAAAAAACATCGCGACACATATATGCTCCGATGAGACTGGAAAAAATTATCCGGTGCTATAACATATTATTAATTCATCTTCATACAAACTACCCACCGAGTACCAAGTAGACTTTGACAGAAGCGCAGTGAAGTGAACTGAATGTAAACAAACACAACTACAGGAAGTGCATTATTTTGTTTTAAAGGACGGTGCATGTTCTGTTGTATGCAATTATAATAATAATCTTTTTCACATACAGTAACTATTCAACCCATCTACATAATATCAACCATGGATTGCACCTACTGTAAAGAAATAATGTTTGATGGTGATGCATTAAAATGCACAGTATGTAAGAAGTCTGCCCATTTCCTTTGCTGTGGGATGACTGAAAAGAGCTACAGGAAGATGGGGGTAAGAAAACTATCTTGGAAGTGTAAGGAATGTAAACATCTCCATCAGGGCGCTGCAGATGTGTCTAATGCTGTCGACGCATCAGCGCAGTCAAGTGAGGAAGGCGAGTCCGATATCACGAAGGTGGAGACGTCCGGTGGGGAAAATATATACGATGGAATCGTAGAAGAACTCACAAAAAGATTGAAAAAGGTGATATCCACTGAGATGATTGCTATAAAAAATGAGATAACATCGTCATTGGTCGAAATGAAGCAATCACTTAATTACCTGGCGGAGGAAAATGGTCAACTTAGAGAAAGAGTGGTTGCATTGGAGGCTAAAGCTAAGCAACAGGAGGCAACTGATAATGAAGTCGTATGCTTGAAAAATAAACTAAGAATCCTTGAGAAGAGAGAAAACGAATTGAGACAGGAAAGTTACGGAAAGAATATTGAAATAATGGGATTGAGGTATGAGGCGGGTGAAAATATATACTTATACATCAAGAAACTTGCAGAAAAAATCAACTTTCCTCTCAACGAGAACGATATTGACTATGTTGGCCGCTCTGCCCTGAGGTCTGATGGAAAAACATCTAACGTCATACTAGCAATGACTACCAGGAATATGAAGGAAAAATTCCTAAAGGAACTAAAAACAAGAGATAATAGAAAATTACTTGTCAATCAGGACTCTACAAATATCTTCTTTAATGATCATCTTACTATGGAGAATAAGATCTTATATAAGGAGGCAAGAGCTAAGGCAAGAAAAGAAAATTTTCGCTATACATGGATAAAGTCGGGAAAAATATTTGTGCGAGAAAAGGAAAATTCAAAAGTTATACGAATTCGCTCAGTGTCGGATGTCGAACTTATACAATCTACGTGTACGACCTCAAGTGTCAAACAGTTAGCTCGCTAGATGCAGGTCTGTATCGAAATATTACGTTATGCTTTTTATATTGCTTATCTATGTATCGTATAAACATCTTTAATTCTACTTTTGTTTTGCTAAATCGAGTTTCTGGGTTGGATGCATGGCACTCATTGTATGTGAGCATTATTTTTTTATACCTATATACAATCAAAATACTTGGATGCGCATGTGTGCGTATGCGTATGAATGTATATTATAGATTTTTATTATTAACACTTAAATACCTAAATATCAACACTATCCAATATTGTTATATTAATTCATCAATGCTTGACTGCATTTACCTATTTAATTTTGTAAAAAAAAAAATTCTTGTAATGCGGCGTCTGCTTCTCTGTGTGGATTGTGGTGGATTTCCGAGTACCTACGTTGGTTACAAATATATAGTAAAAAATAATAATATATCAAAGCTACAAAATGTGTGAGTCCTTTCAATCTGAACTGGAAAGGTATATTGTGGAACCAATATATCTATTACCTGAGGAATATAGAGAACGGTTTGGGGGAAACAATAGACTAAAAATATTAAACTTAAACATTAGAAGCATTAGAAAAAACTTTGATGAATTCATGTTATTTATGACAGGTGCGAACGTCTTTCCTGATTTAATAACTCTTACAGAATGTTGGCTGGATGATCTTGATGAAATCCCACATATCTCAAATTATATGAACTATCAATCAAAGGAACATATGAATAGATCTGGGGGAGTAGTGGTGTATGTCAGGCAGGGTGGCCCTGTACCAACTTGTGATGTAGTAAACCTATATGGTGCGAATGCGTTAAATATCCAGATTGGTAATGAGATATCTATATTGGCTGTATACCGGTCTCCTTCAAATAGAGACTTGGAAGAATTCCTCTTGTCGTTAAATGACGTATTAGTTAATATTCCAAATTATAAACACAATATTATAACAGGCGACTTTAACATTAATATACTAGAAAAAGATACAAATTCACAAAAGTATTTAAGTTTACTAGCAGAACATGGCTATCAATCAGTCATCAATAAACCTACTAGGGTAACATCAACGACAGCCACGTGCATAGATCATATTTTTGTAAAGACTGGATCACAGATGGAGAGTGCTATAGTGCGGACTTGCTTCACTGACCACTATGCAACCGTGATCTTTATCGAAGCCAATATTAAACAGAGTAAAAAAGATAGGTTAAAAATTATTAAAATGGTCAACTATGAACAAATATTAGTAAGTATTAAAAAACAAAACTGGAAATGTATAACTGATGAATTAGATGTAAATATAGCATTAAATAAATTTATTACGATTGTGAATGAGCATATTGAAAATAATACTACATTAAAAAAAATAACTCATTCCAAACGCAAGTTGAAACCATGGATTACAGAAGCACTTGTTAAATCATTACATAAACGAGACAAACTGCATATGCAAACTAAAAAATTTCCATTAAATGAAAAGTTGGTACAATATTACAACACATACAAAAAGATATGTCACAAAACAATTAAATTTGTCAAAAAGCAATATTATCAGGATAAACTAATGCGTGAAAATTATAATACAAAAACAATATGGAATGTAGCAAAAGAAAACTTGAACAAGTCACAAAAAAGAACGTGTATAGAAAAACTTGAAACTGATGGATATATGTACAATAATCCTAGTGATATAGCAGAAAAACTTAACACACATTTTGCAACAATAGGTAATAAGTTAGCGGATAATATTTTAAAATCATCACATGCAACACTTAGATCCAGACATGACCTTTTAGATGCATCATATCACGACGAGAGACGAACGATAAAACCTACATTCTCAATTGTTTGCGTCACTGAGGATGATGTTGTCAAAATATTAAAATCTCTAAGAACTGACTGTGCTCTTGGCCCGGACGGAATATCATCAAAATTTCTAAAACTTGCTTGTATTGAAATTACTAAACCTCTCACACATATTATAAATCTCAGTATTTCACAGGGAATATTTCTAGATCACCTTAAAAAAGCAATTATTATTCCAATATATAAAGATGGTTTTCACCACGACCCGAAGAATTACCGACCAATAGCACTTTTGAATACCATATCCAAAGTGGTGGAAAAGGTAATCAATCAACAATTGTTAAATTACCTAGAAAAACATAATATATTGACATCTAGACAATTTGGTTTTAGACGGGATAGAGGAGTCAATGATGCCTTACATTTTGTGACTGATTATATTGCCAAAGCCATTGATAACAAAAATGCATGCCTGGGGGTCTTCTTGGACCTGGCCAAGGCCTTTGACTCGGTCCCTCACAGCAAATTGATTAATAAATTAAGAGATATTGGATTGGATGATCTGTCGATGGCGTGGTTCAGGTCCTATCTCTGCAATAGGGAACAAGCGGTCAAACTTGGGGATATAATCAGCTCATTTGCTCCTGTGACATATGGTGTCCCTCAGGGTAGCGTATTGGGACCAACCTTGTTTTTAATTTATATTAATGACCTAAATAGACTCAATGTGGGTGGTACTATTGTCTCCTTCGCGGATGATACAGTATTATTGTTTAAGTCGGATGATTGGCAAAACGTGCATCAAATTGCAGAACATGGCGTTAATATAGTAAAGCATTGGCTTGACAACAACTTACTTACATTGAATGTAAGTAAGACAAAATATATTACGTTTAGTATAGATGATAGACGTCAGCCAAACGACCTTGAAACAAAAATAGTTATACATAATTGCATAAGCACGGATGCGTGTTCTTGTCCGAAATTAGTAAGAGTAACCAACTATAAATACCTAGGTGTTACCATAGACAATCACTTGCGATGGACGGACCATATTGAGATCATCACTAAAAGAATAAGACAGCTAACTTATATATTTCGAAATTTAAGAGACATATTTGACATCAAGATATTGAAAACAATATATTATGCACTGGGCCAATCAGTGTTGTCATATGGGATAATTAGTTGGGGAGGGCTTGCCAAGACAAATCTGTACCCTCTGAAAATAGTACAAAAATCTCTGTTGAGGGTAATGTGTAGGAAGCCATATAGATATTCATCTGAGCAACTTTTTAAAGAGATCGAAGTTCTTGATGTCAGGCAACTGTATATCAGAACAATTGCCCAGCACTTACACAAAAATCCTGCCCCATACATTCCACAGTACATACTCAAAGCAGACACGCGAAATAGACTTATACTCCAACCCCCAAAATTAAGAACCACATTTGCACAGAGACAATATATGTTCCTGGCTCCTCGAATCTATAACAGGATAATTCCAGATATTATTCCAAGTTCCAACGAACAAAACCCTATCCCGAAGTATATTGGACGTCTTGTTACTAGATGGCTCTTACAAAAGGGCAGAGAGGAATCAGAGAGCGAACTAATCTTTGTGTTAAGATAAAACGCTCAAACCCACTTATTCATCGTCTACCTCACCTCACAGCCTGCATCCACCTAGTTAAACAATAGCCTATGTCATGTCATATTATATTCCGCGAAGCGCATGAGACAGAATAAAATTAATTTATAGTATTGCCTCAGAACAGACCTGCGTCTAGTGAGGCAATAAATTCCATTATGTATTGTGTTGATTTGTAATTGAAATGTATATTATGTTGTTGGAATAATAAAAAAAAAAAAAAAAAAAAAATTGAAATGAAATGAAATTCGTTCCATACTAAATTTAATACTATATTTTATATTATTTGATATCCCTTTTTCGATGTTTTGTTAGTTATTCTGTTATCCGGAGTGGAAAAGAATCCAATAAACCAAGCATCATAAAAAAATCTGTTCAGTCGATCTCGAGTTATTAGTGTTCGCACTAACCCGACATTCTTTTATATTATAGATTTTGTAGAAGATCAGTAAGGTTCTATGAGAAAATTGTAAAGATAATCCATAGAAATATTTACAACAATATTGATAATTAATAATGACTTTGAATGACAACATTTTCGCAAAAGATCTATCTTGTTATAGATTATATAGTTTTAGAAGGTATACGAATAAACTAGCTGGTCTAACTACTAACTACCATCATCACATAGCCCACTAATGTGGGCTATATGACGATGGTATTGGTAATCCACTATTACCAAAATTTAACTTAGATCAATAATTTTAACCATCAGAACGCCTGATATTATGCAAAATATATTTCATTTGGTAAAAATTAATCTTCATTTCGATACATATTCCATTCGCTTTTGTAGTGAAATTACAATGTTATGCATTCCATTCATCAAAAATAAGTCTTTATTTTTTTATAATTTAAATATGAGTTTAAAGCATATTTTTTTAAATGAATCTGTGCTTACTCAAAGCGAACACAAAATATACACTCTTTGACTCTTTTCACTGTAAGCTACTTAAAGCTTGTGACGTGAAAGATGAAGGCGGAAAGAATATTAAAAGATTCATTGAAACAAATTCTTTCTGTAACGAACTTTCAATTATATTATGTTTCTATTTTCTTTTTACTGGAAAATGTGTGAAAATAATATGCTCATTGCCTGAGGCGATTTTAACTATCAAACTGGCCTCTGTTAACATTTAACAAGCCTTCTTCGGATAGAAATTTTTTGAGCAGACTAGAAATCGATCTCGGGACCTCTGAATAATGAGATTGGTGCCTTTGACATCAAGGTTTCCAATGTACAGAGTAATCACAGAATTTTAGTACCTACTTATATCAAATAGATTTTCTAATTGGTTTTAATTCCTAATGTGGATGGACGGTGAGGTGAATTGATGGTCTCATTGTCATTTGAAAGTTTTTATGTAATACTGTATCTACCCATATTCTATTTATATGTTTATATATGTATGTATTTTTATTTTTTTAGACATATTTTTGTTTTCTAATATATTTAATTGTTTATTGTTTACTGGGTTGGCTGGCAGAGATCCTTCGACTGTCCAAATGTTTTTTTTTCTGTCGCCTCACTGCACTTTTGAACAAAAATGTTTTATTTATTTATTTAATTGTTTTGCAGCCTTAATTCAACACTCCTATGTAGTTCAACAATATCAATGAATCGGGATTGCGGTGGTATGTCGGCGTGCTTCGTTGTGTTTCTTCCGCCCATAATATTGACCTTTGACATGACATTGATGTTTTACTTAACTTTGAAATGTTTTGTAAATATTATTTTAGTGGCCTATGGTCGTGTGTGATTATAAATAAATAAATAAATTGCCAGGAATCTTGGCTGCCACCTGGAGGCTAACAAGCAATGCGGAAATACGTGCGCTCACCGGACAACCATTGATTACCAATGACAAACAGATCGAGAAGATTGGTATGGATCGGTCTTTTTAGGTCCGGGGTAGAGAGGTCCTCAAATAATCTTCAAGCTAGACATCCCATTTATACAAGACCACCAGGAATACCAAGACAGCAGACGATGGACAACGTCGCCCGAAACCTGGACGTGCTGGAAGTAGGAGATCGATGGGAGTCCTTTGCGCAGGATAGGACGGCTTAGAAAAACATTGTTCAGGAGGCCAAAACTCTGCAGGAATTGTATGGTGAGTAATGAATCGAGATTACAAATAAAAAAGTCACCTTTTTCGAAAAATTTGACATCATTCGAAAGGATATAAACGCCCCAAAAAAATAATATTACTAATCAGAATCGGTATGGCAAGTGGCGCCTTTAACAACATGACTAAGAGACGAAATGTAAGCTATTTGTGTTTGATGCGTGTGTGTTGCCCGTTCTCCTGTATGAATGCGAGTCCTGGCACTTGACCAAAGTCCAGGCACATAAAATCTCTGCATTTGTGAAGAAGGAGGAGAATTTTGGGTATAAGATGGTACCACCGCATCACGAACGACGCTATACTCTGGCCACCTAGCGAGGGACCATCACCTCTACCATTGTGGAGAAGAGATGGACTTGGCTGGGGCATATGTTAAGGATGCCGAACTACAGTTGGCCGAGGTGATCGCTGTTCTTTCTCCCATCAGGGTCTCGAAGATGACGAAGACCCTCTCCGCTCCTTAGAAGCAGATGTGAGGGATTTGGACATGGTGCGGGTGGAGGTCATAAACGTTGCGCAAGATCGAGCGCAATGTTGAGTTCTTGTTGCCCTCTATGCTCCTGAGTGGGGCGTAAAAGAGAGTAAGTGTGTATGTAAACAGAATAACCATTGAACTTTCTATTCAAACGATCTTTCTGAAACAAAGAATATCCAAGAGTTAACAATTCCAAGATTCGTTACATCAATAATAATTAGCTTCAGAACAAAAAGATATTGTGCTTTACTTTTAAAAGCAATACTCCGAGACGCCAGCGACTAAGTATAAGCTCTAATTATAATAAGAACTTTGCAATTAAGAAGCAAAAGGAAATTATTATTATATATAAAAGTGAAAGTACTTTTATTCAGTGATTCGGAAACTGATAATTACATTGGGGACGTACTCTCATCAGAGGCACAAGCTGACGGCAGTCTCCTCTCTGTCTTCTTTATATAATCACAGGTACTTAGTTGCTTCATCTTCTTTTCTTTCTATAGGGAGTTTCTGAGATAATAGAGAAATATAACTAGCTGTGGAGTTGTTACAGATGTATTGCATCCACAATTATGAAACTGAAAGCAAAAAGCTAAGTCTATTCCACGTTACCACTCTTAGAAACATTTTTTGTAAATTTATTACGATGAAAAACCACATGACGCAACCAATTTAGCTATGTACTCGTAAGCTTACATTGATTGGTTGGCAAAAATTGCCCCAGGCATCCACCAATAGGTTGTATTTTATTAAATTCATTACGAAAAAAAACCACACGACACAGCCGATGTCACTAACCAATTCACAAACATACGCATTTTATCTAGACTAATATTCAGATGCAGGTTCGATTACTGCTAAACATAGTGATCACATTAAGCCAACCTTCGAAACATTAGTAAGCCCATATTTGTATAATATGTAGTTCGAACTTGTAGATGTTCCATTACCCCTAACATGACACATTTTATTATTACTGATAAACATCGGTCTTCTAAAACAATTTACCAATGGTTATTCTATAAAAACTGAGAATTGTAATTCGCTATACGGAAAGAAAAGTGTCAAAGTGTGGGATTCTTATTCTATACGAATGGTCGAAAAGAAAACAATAAATATGGAACAGCATTTTACATTTATATTTTTCTCTCAAAGTTATACATAATATGTCTATGTACTCGGGGCTTAAAATGTGGAGAGGAATGCTGTGAAAGTGTAGATAGAATGCAGTCTTAGATATTTCGTCGGGAAGACCCAATATAATCCCCAGCCTCCTGGAGATACAAAGTACCGAAATACTTTTCCTTTGCAAGAAATCGAAAAGTCTAGACGCGGTATTATATCGGCTCATGTTCACTCCTGTTTTTTGTTTCATTTTCTTATTGCTGCTATCTTATGTAAATTGTGGTTACCAGTGAGAAATAAACGACTGCAATAAACTATAAAAAGATGCATTTTCACTCAACTGTTTTGTCTAACATTTTACGGCTTCTAACATCCGGCTGTGCTACTATGATCGTTTGAATTGATCGACGCAACAACTACCTAAAGTCGACTTTAACTAAAAATAATAATCAACAACGGTACTTTAGCTAAAAGTCGGTATTAAATGTCGGTTTGTTGTTATGAAACCCGTTATTTTTTAAAGGGCGTTTAAAGTCTCCTTTATTTTTTATGAAACCGGCCGTTAGTGGTTTAAAACCATGCGCGCTTTACTATATTTCAAATGAGACCGGTTTAAGGTACGTCTATTGGACGGTGCATACGTTGGAAAAAGGTTTCAGGAACATTTTTATGCTTTATTTTCATAAAAAGTGGTTTTAAACCATCTTAGCTTTATTGCCACCAGTTTGGGGCAAATCGTTGAGTGGTTTCCGAGTCTTAAACCGATATAGAAAACTTTTTGTATTTATAGATAACTAGCGGTCTGTCCCAGCTTCGCACGGGTACATAGGTATTTAAAAAAATAATTCAGTTTTCTTATGATCTTTTTAGATCTCTAACTTTATCAAAATATTCTACAGGCTAATATGGAATAATGTAGCATTCTACTGGTCCCCTCCAGTCCGGATCATACCCCAGTGACGCCTATATCTCTACCGCATTTCAATTAATTTTTTTTTTAATAAATGAACACTAATTGTGGCATAATTATAATACTTAGACTATGCTGTCGCAACACTTTTTGTAGATAATTATGTCTTCTACAAAGTTGCTGTACATTATTTTATTCTATCATCAATAGTTTTCAGAGCACACGCGATGTAAAGATTTTAGGTAATATTGTTACACATTGGGTTACATTATTGGAGTTTTAGTAAGGATCCCAATTTTTTATGAAAAATAGCCTATGTTCACCGGGGATAGTGTAACTTCCCAAAAGTGAAAGAATTTTTCAAATCGGTTCTGTAGTTTCGGAGCCTATTCAATGAAAAACAAATAAACAAACAATCACATCTTTCCTCTTTATTTTATGTATTTTCGATTTTTCTTAAAACCTTCTTGATCGAAAAGAATTATCTAACAACTAATGACTCCAAAAATGCATTAATGATGTTCGATTTTTGAATGGAACAAACCACTACTGGCTTACAACCGTCTTCTACTGTTGTTTCGAAGGTTGCCTTAGTGTGATCACTTTACGTTAACAACGTTCGCCATTAGGTGTTGTTTGAGTCTCCGAAACTCCTAACTATGAGAATTCTCGACATGTTCAACGAGTCAAAAAATCTCATATATGCAACAAATAAAAATTTTATAATAATTAATGAAATATAGAGATAAAAGTTGGAAATTACTGAGAACATGAGAGAAACCAAATTTAAAGACTGCGACTGCTGTCATGTTCCTGATTGAAGTCGTCGGTGGCTAAGCGATGCCGTCGCTGAATCACTCATACTGAAGATCGTGAGTTCGAAACCCTTTAGCCGACTATAGACTCTTGCATTACAAATAATTATTTGTTTTGAAAGACTTCCATCATTTCATCATCAGCCTTTCCGTGTGAGTACAATCGTCCATTTGAAAACTCTGCAAGATTGCATACAATACTCTTCATTGCGCCTTAAAATCTTAAAACTTAAATAGCTCGAAAACCACTGGCATTAAGAACAAAATTATTGCGAACTAACTCCATTATAAACCCTTTCAAGGAGTAGATCGAATTACCATTAATTCATATTGCTTAATACTTATTGTGTATTCGAATCCCCTTTAAGCGATCATTAATTTAGTTCAAAAATCTTCTCAAATCTGTAGGTAGGTATATCTATTTTCAACACGACGGATCTTATGAAAATCTGTAGGTATATCAGAATTTTCAACACGACGGATCTTATGAAAATCTGTAGGTATATCTATTTTCAACACGACGGATCTTATGAAAATCTGTAGGTATATCTATTTTCAACACGACGGATCTTATGAAAATCTGTAGGTATATCTATTTTCAACACGACGGATCTTATGAAAATCTGTAGGTATATCTATTTTCAACACGACGGATCTTATAAAAATCTGTAGGTACCTATATCTATTTTCAACACGACGGATCTTATGAAAATCTACAGTAATGTTACGCTATCAATTTTCAAATGATTTTATTTGTGGAGTGGATGTTAGCGTAGTGACTAGAATGAAAGTTAATAAATTAAGGTGGTTTGGGCATGTAGAGAGAATGAACGAGGAGAGAATGACTAAAAGAATATATAAAACTGAAAGAATGGTTGCACGCAGACGAGTTAGCGTATACACATGGTAGTAGGTGGCATGTGCAAGGAGCTGGCATGCAAGTGTGCCTGCTAAGTTCCCAGTGCACACGACGAGGAACGAAGCGCTACGAACTCAACCCATTTTTCATGTTGCAGAGATTGCGCTAGTAGTAAACCGTCCCAGCAAGGTGTGAACCATTTTTAACCTCAACCATATTGTAAAATTTATTCAAATCATTCATTAATATACAGTCCTAAATCCAAATTATAGTTTTAATCAATCTTCAAACCCAGCAACCAGTTTTTCCAACAGTTGCGTCGAAGACATTGCCTTGAGTAATAATTTTGCCGACTCTAATAACACTTTTACACCACAGTCTCCCATATTCACTACTTCCCGCCGGAAGTTATTTACGTATGTAAATTGAAAGAACTCGAGCAAATCTGACGAAGCGCTGCTACAGACAGGAACTTAATCCATGTATGATAAGTCTGATTTTGAAACGCAGACTATATAATGTCATGTTTCAATTTAATGAAATCTTCTCTCTTGGTTAAAGAAGTTCTGTCGTAAACATAAAGGGAATCTTCTACCAAATAATATGCTGAAAATGTATAGTTTATGGCTTTAGTAGAAAAATACGTCGTACGACATGCAAAACGTTCATTCATTGTTTGATTATCTCATAAATCAGTTAGGTAGGTATACCTATAGTATTTTCAAGAGTCCCAATTTTACTTTAGCACGTTGAGAACTGCGGACAACTTGACATGTATTCCCGCTGCAACAGTTTTTTTTTTGTACAAATCTCGTATCATCATCTAGGTACTGCAGCACGAAAGTCCTGGCTTAGTCAAGAGACTTCCTTCACTTTGCGAATATGTAACAACTAATGACTCGAACAATTCATTAATAATGTTCTTTTTTTAAATGGAACAAACCACTACGGATTTACGGCCGTCTTCTACTGTTATTTCGAAGGCTGGCTTAGTGTGATCACTTTACGTTAACAACGTTCGATATTAGGTGGTAATGTTAAAGTCTCCGAAACACCTAATCATGAGAATTCTCGACATGTCCAACATGTCTAAAAATCCCATGTATACATTGTATACATCAAGTAGATATTTAATAATTAATAAATATAGTGATAAAATTTGGAAATTATTGAGAACAAGAGAGCAACCAAATTTAAAGACTGCAACTCCTGTCATGTGTTTGGCGCCAGGATATTAATAAATCCATTTTTGTTAATTTTGTTCCTTCATTTTGTCCTTCTAAGTGCCGCTAACCTCCAGCTTCTCAGTTCAATGACACCTGCATCCGTGTTAACACCGTCCATCCATTGTTACACGTATCTTCCTGCTCTTCTACGAACTTTGGGATGTGTGAGGGTAAAGCGTCTGGTCTGGACTTCTTCGTTCATTCGTAGGTAATATAGCCTATTTTGATTACTTGTATGACGTCAGAATCCCTGTAGAGATCATACAGTTCTTGGTTGTATCTCCGACAACATATTCCTCTCTCATTTACTGGCCCTTCTTTGATTAAGTATCACACATTTCGCCCGGTTATCTGTTATTAAAGTTATAGCACTAACTGTCGACCAAGAGACGAATAATTTAAGTATGAATAGGTATTATTTCGCGTGGGGTTTATAGAGTTCAAATACAGAACTACGGACGAACTTACCAATTATTATATATGATAGAATACAATAAATCAATCAAGATTAACAACGCCTCAAACCAGTGCATACACGGGATCATATTATCTATCATAATGAAGAGGGACATGGTTACTAGGGATTGCAATCCCGCAATGCGGGATCCGCAATCCCACGGGATCCGCGCGTTTTTAGGGCCTGCGGGATCCCGCAACAGCGCAAGTGCGGATCCGCAAGCATCCAATTGCGTAAATTCATTAAAAGAAATGAAAAAAAATTAACATCGAGTCATAAAGAAGACTCTCAAAATGTACAACTTGTAGTTCCAGACGATGTTAATGCGGAAAACAATTTATTAACTATCAAATCAACAAATATGGAGTCAGAAAGTGCCTTTTCGGTCGTTGGCTACATATTAGTTGCATAGGAAGTAGATTGGGAAATAACACCGATGATGCTATTTGTTTTTTACGATCATATTTTCAGAAGGAGAAGTGACTTTTTATTTGTTCTTTTAAAATTTGATACTTTATCCTTGATTGATTATTTATTTATTTAGCGTATGACCATTTCATCACAGTTTATATAATTCAATTAATAAGCACATTTTTGTTTTTCTTGATAAATTGTCAATATAATAAAAATGATTAGAGCTTGATTGATTAATTGGTAAGAAAAAAAGACTATTTGCATAGTAGGTAATATGATAAAGAATACTGATGGTTATAATTACCTAAAATAAAGATTACAAATAATATTTTTAGTTAATTAACTAGGTGATAAAAATTGGTGTTATATGCGCTGACTTCTAACCATAAGGTCACGGGTTTAATTTCTGGTTGGGTGTTTGTTCTATCAAATATTTAAAATCTTTGTGTGTTTTTAATCGTTTTTCACGTGAAAAAAACCAAGGCTGGCCTGTTTCAGATTGGACGGAACCAGTTGACTAAAAAAATTTCCTCGGGCAATATATCTACCTACTCTACCGGCTATAATACTGACACCTTTGTATATACAATTTATTTCAAAGAACTCACTATCAAATATTTATCAAAGAACCTACTACCAAATATATTCATATTGCTATTGTTTTTGGATTTTTTTTTATTAAATAAGTAGACGAGAAGTCAAGTTTTATAATATTTTATAATATCCCCAAAGCACGAGCTCTGCTCAATTTTGGGGGTAAAAAAAAATATATTAAAAAAAAATGTATAAATTTATTATTGTGAATGTATTTTTTTAATGTTTTTTATTTCCTTAATAAAAATATTTGAATTTGAAAAAAAAAAAAAAATTGAATTTATTCAATTACCTATGTACATTGAGGTGTTTTAAATTTATTCAATTTTTGCAATTTTCAATAAATATTCGCTTATTACATACCATAGAAAAGGTTTTTTTTTTCAATTCTATCTAACCGTGCGGGATCCCGCGGGATCCTGCGGGATTGGTGTCAATCCCGCAAAATTCCCGCGGGATTGAAAATGGTGCGGGATTGCAATCCCTAATGGTTACGACATGTGTTAAGGATGTCGAATAAAAGTTCTAGAGAAAATGTTTGTGTCGTTAAAGCGGAGCTTTTTTTATTAGGAGAGATGCTGAATCGCCCGGTAGTGTCGGACTCAACCCGGCAAAAACCCTTAACTCTTAAGTCAGTAAAGTTCCTACCAATTTTTAGGGCCTATAACTGCTGTCTCTGTCTTTTGTAAATTCTAAACTCATATTTCTTTCTTTTTTCAAATTATTCTTTCTATGAATCAATAAATCGTTTATGTGAAAGCAGACCTGAGCACGGAGCATTTACACAGTGGGTAATTGAAGGATCTTATTGAGGAATCGAGTATTTAAATAAGAACAAAGAAAGTTTTATGAGCTGAGCATGAATGTTAAAAAAATTTAAGTTAGATTAATAAAAATCGTTATAAGATTCCACCCAGACAAACAAACAGTAATGAGAATACGAAAAAAACGTTGTAAAATATCTCATACATTTAATAAAGGTCAATATTATGTAGGTCTAAACACCCATTATAGTATCACTAAATAACTTGCCATATACCTATATCACACAATCTTGCTTACTTTGTTGATAGTACCTACCCCAACATTTCGGTCCTTGAAGCCTTTGGCGATTAACCCCATGCGATGGGGTCCAATAATAATTAATCTTTTAGACACATCTCTCAATAACACCGCCTCAAGCTACAGACAATTTATTGCCTACCTAGTAATAATGGGGGTTTGTTAAAAAAATAACATTGTATCGAGACAATAATTTACTTCCTAAATTTGTTGTGATATGAAAGATTAATTTTGTTTCAAGATTTTTATGTAGACCTAACTATTTTTTAATGCTTGTTAATTCCGTTTGTCTTTTGGAGTTGGGTCCCAACCATTCCTTCACATTTTTAGTATAATGTAAGGCACTCTGATTGTATCTTTCTTTGGACGCAACCAAACCAATTCAAAAGGACAAATCTCTCATATTTCGAAGGAACCATACACAGAATGAGAGGGAAATGTATTAAGAAGAACAACTCATTCTTAATACATCTCCCAATCACCATCATCTGTGGTTTATTTATGCCTATATCATACTTTTTCATCCATTTAAAATGGTCTACCTATTACCCGTCTTGTAAAAAATGCATTTATTCGCACTTAGATCAGTATAATTTGCTCCAATTATCTATGAACATAGTTTAAAACTTGTTTAAGCCAATCGTATGTATTTATAAAATACAATACCAGCTATTCTCAAACTTTTAAGGAAATCAGTTTTTTTTTTAATTTATCATATTTCCTAAAATGACAAAAACGTTGTAAAGGCATCTCAACATAATCCCATTTCAATTTTAAAGATAATAACAATTCTGGACTGTCATTTATTTGTAGGTAAATTGGTAAGACTCAAAATATGAAAGTGTATAGTTCTTCTTCTTTGGTCACAATCCTAGGATTATTTTC
Organism: Mystacides longicornis; assembly: GCA_963576905.1. Lineage (NCBI taxonomy): Eukaryota > Metazoa > Arthropoda > Insecta > Trichoptera > Leptoceridae > Mystacides > Mystacides longicornis. The sequence continues at coordinate 22,458,735 of OY756434.1, forward strand.
TGGTCGTGTGACCAGAGAAACCGACATCAAATTGACCAAAAAAGATATTGAATGGCATCCAAGAACTGGGCGAAGAAATGTTGGTAGGCCTCAGGCAAGGTGTTCTGATGGCGTGAGAGGGGTTTCCGGGAGTTGATGGATGCGGCTGGCGCAGAATAAGAAGCTAAGTAAGTCTCAAAGGGAGAGGCTTATGTCCAAAAGGGACGTCTAAAAACACGAGAGGGTTGACGAAAAAAATGTGTAACCTGGAATAAAAACAAAGTGGTTTATGAATTATTATAAGCAGTTTTTATTAAATTTCGGTTAATTCTTTCTAAAAACCCTAAAATTAAACAAAAAACCATTGGCTTTTCATTCTCAAGCAGCGTCTCATAATTTTAAAGAACTTTAATACAATCAGTAATGTCGCTTTCTGTAAGTGAATACAAGTTAATTCCATAAAATCATTTTGTTCGTTGTCAGAGATCAAAAATTATTATTGTTCCATTTTCGAATTAAACTCAATACAAATTAATTGTTCTAAAACCATTCACCAGCTTTATGTTGATAGGTACTTGTATTTTGTGTTCTAATTTTAAACCAGTTCGTAACACTGTTCGAAAAAGACTGGTTTAGAACAATAATTCAAATGCGCTGACATGATTGGCTGTTATCTCATACACCAAAATTGATGGTTAAGTTCAAATATTATGTCGCCTGAGGCCACGGATCTTATATTGAGATGATGTAGTATTTCTGTTACACCAATCCAAATTGATATTATGTAATATGTAATACAAAGGTGTGTTTTTTCCATGTACGCTCGAGACAATCATTAACGTTTTTGCTAACGTCTCAACGATGTTTTGATATAGGATATTGAACTTTATATTGATGATGATGTCGAATATATTTTATTAAAAACTAGCTGTTTCCCAGGCTGGTAGAAGGGTTGGCGGTGCACTAAGACCTCTAATGAGAAATAAGAACTCTTATTCTATCTCTTAAATCCAAACAGTTGTTGCACAATGCAATCCTGATACCATCCATGATGTATGGGAGTGAAACATGGACATGGACGAAAATCTGGAAGACTCCGTAGGATATGCGGAAAGAGACTGATTGATAGGGTGAGGAATGAGAATATTAGAAAGGAATGTGGAGTGAATGTTAGCGTAGTGACTAGAATGAAAGTTAATAAATTAAGGTGGTTTGGGCATGTAGAGAGAATGAACGAGGAGAGAATGACAAAAAGGATATATAAATGTGAAATAATGAATGACATGGTCCGATCATATCGGTGCCATCTTAAGAGGAGGGCCAAGTCAGGAGCAAAAGGAATAGAAGAGCATGTATGCGGAATGTTATGCGTTTGGAAAAAGCGAAAGGGGTGTGTTTGGATACGACAGAATGGAAATCCGTACTCCCCGTGCGTTGGTTTCAGAAAATAAGTAATTTTGGAATATCCATCTTTTGAAAATTGATGCATAAATTCAGAATGCATCAAGCTGGTCCCTTCGGCTATGCCGACACTAAATTATAGAAGTGAATAGAATTAATTTATCATTGTTTATTTTGAAGTATGATAAACTGCGAGTCGCAATTCTATAGTTGCCTTCTGAGTTTTGCTATTTTATTTCGCACTGTGATTCAATCGAACAAAATATGAATCAAAATACAGTGGGTTCTTTAATATAAACGTATATAAACGCAAAAAAATATTTACAGACGAACGTTGATTTTTATATGTAACATCATTTTTTGTTTCATTTAACGCATGACTCATAATTATCGAGTCAAATCCATCAAACGTCGATAGTTAATTATTTTTTGGACTTACATCTATGTAGTTACAATATTTACTAGGTTGTACTTACTAAGATTTTAGTTCATCATTTTTTTTTTTGATACTTCGTGTTTCGTACTAGCTGCCAACCATCACGGCCGCGTCTTTCACGAACAGAGAGCAAGGATAGGTCAGTAAAAGCTTATTATTTTTACTGAAATAAAATATTATCAGAATTAAATCTAGCAAGTATTATAAATGGTAGGAGAGAAAACTAAAACAAAATATAGTATAAACAATGTCACTGAAAGATTTGAGTATGCGGAACTGTAAAAAACTTTGGCACTGAATCTCGTGGGTTCGGGCACAGAAAGAAGAGGAAGTGCAATAAGAAAGTAATAAAAAAAACTCAAGGAGGCATAACCTAAAAATATGTTATATCTGTCAAAGAAGTATGGGTACCTAAGTACTATTCGCAGATCGGTAGTAAAAAGCCGGTTAACAAAAGAAAGAAAATGCATGCAATCTACCAATAATTATTATTATCTATCAATTTACAGGCTAGAAAAGATATTTTTATATGTGACCAGCTTTCCCGACAGACGTTGTCCTGTCCTGTAGTCCTTACTATGAATATTGATTTCCAATTTGTAATTTAAACAAAAATACGTTTAAAACATGTTTGAATGTTAAAAAATTATTTCTGAAAGCTTGAAAGAATTTCTATCAAAAGATACCTACCAAATTTTTGAAATTCAATTATGCAAATAAAAAATGCGTTGTTATGAAAATTTTCACAGGTGGCGTTGTTGTCAGTAAATCCGTTCCATACTTACTTTAATATTATATTATATTTCTAATCCATTGTTTCAACTTTTTAATAGTTAATATGTTATCCGGAGCTGGGAAGAATTCAATAAATCAAACATTAGAAGAATCTGTTGAGCCGATCTCGAGTTATGTTATAAATGTTCGCACTAACCCGACATTCTTTTATATTATAAGATGTTAGCAATTGTACGCATAAATAGAAACATTTTTGATTTCAAAATGTTTCTGAAATCCATGAAATTTTCTGGCAGTGGAAACTTCTCAATTAATTCAACACGAATAAGAAAATGTGTGTAGTTCCATCGCGCCTTTAATCAATCGACAGTTGTCCCAGAAAGTTACTTATCACAAGATGTTTATTCATGAGACAAACATTCAATTCTGTCCCTGTCCCAACTTTCATTATAATCTTCATATATATTTTTCTTATGTTCGTGTGTTTGTACCTGTACTCCCAAACTGCCGAATTGATTTTTGCTATTACTCTTGGCGTGATGACGTAAGGAACAATATCATCTGTACGGTACATATCGGATGAACACGTGGACAGATGTTGAACGACGAAACGACGCGTATCGCCCTTCAAGGTAACCCTAAAGGAAAGAGGCCCCGGGAAGACTATATACCAAAGCGATAGAGAGAAAGCTGGCAGTCGACCTCCTAAGATGCATAAAAGACGCCACAAACAGATCCATAACATGGAGACGAGGAAAGCATGGTTGGGACATGTGTTCAGGATGCCGAATAACAGACCGAGAAGAGCGCTATTTTTCCTCCCATCAGTAGAGATGGGATTAACGGCTTAAATTCAAAAACGTTATAGCCATTTCGTTAATTGAAAATAACGTTAATATTAAAATCTGAAAGCTATTTTAAACATTTGGTATCTGGAAACTTAACTTTTTCCTAAAAAAAAAAGGTCGTTTCCAAAATGTGTTAATTTCATTCGGCTAATATTACCTGACCTAATACATAATAAGGGTAGGCTATTATTTCACTGACTATTATTTTTATTCAACTATTATTTATAAAATGTCGTTAAATATTAATAACGTAATATGCCTTATTTTTATTTAGCTATTATTTTTATCAGCTGTCGTTATAATGCCCATCTCTACCCATCAGGGGCCAAAAGCTGAAGAAGACTCTCTCACACCATGTTACGCTCCTTTCAAGCAGAGCTGAGTGATTTCGACATGATGTGGGAGGACGTCATTGAATCTGCGCACGATCGTGCGTGGTGTAGGGCTTCTGTTGCCTCCCCATGGCCGTAAATGGAGTAGGAATGTACATAATGTAAGTCGATAGCCGCTATGACGATTAATTATAACAGTAGGCTTAGTACAAGTTTAATTAGAGCTCACGGCCCGCTGATCAGCGCTTCTTAGCTTTTAAATAGTGTTCTAACGTCGAACGATAGAATCGTTTATCATTTTTATGGGATTTTTCTCGAAATTCTTTCAGTGAACGTTTCGATATTTGATAATCGAAAACTTATATTAGGGGTTACAGGTATCTACGGAAAATATTATATCGACGAAATATGTGATACTTTATTAGAGATTCCTTCATACAACGGTTATTACGGGAAGAAAATAAATATGTCCAATTGGCCCCCAGCTTTCAAGTTACGTAAAATTGCGCCACTTTAAGCGACAATATAACGGATTTATAGGACAATCAATACATTCATGACATTTTTCAATGCCTCTCGTCCAGCAGATTTTGGTGCTATTATAAATAATAATTTTCAACTCTGTAAAAAGTGGCGTAAAAATACGGGTGATTTCTGCTAGTATTATAATAATATGTACTACATTTAGTCCCTATTTCTACAATAATAATATTACATTAAATTTGTATGAGATTTAACGTAATTGAATCTATTTAAGTTGATTGGATTCATGTTTACCTACATAAATGTTTGTTTACAAACACACACTTGGGATCACTTCTGAACACAATCAACATCTATACAAACCTCTGTCTCACTGTCACAATATTATTTTAGGCTGACGTACGTCCTTGTCACTTGAAACAAAGTGAAAATATTACTATCTATTACGAAATGAAACGAAATTTTCCGATGTTTACCGAAGTTAATTTTTGCTAACTCACAAATTTATTCCCAATAGAAAAGTCGTGGGGGTTTTTTTATATAAATTATGAACGCATCTTTATTTTTTTTACATCTTTTGCACTTAGAAAGTTTTGTGTTGTGAAAGAAAAAGATAGTCGAAAATAAGAATCGAACCAACGAGTTTCAGTGCAAAAGACGGGGACTGAACCGCTAGAAGCTACTATCAAGGATTCAAAATATTCTGCCCTGGGCATAAACGTCAACGTTCGAGGTATTAATGAACCCAAACCCATTCTTTCATACAATATTGGTAACTAATAGATATTTTTTTCTTCTTTTGGGTTTCAATCCAAAGATTGGACTGTCCCAAGCATTTTGATTCCTACTCTCCACTCATCTCTGCCACACGCCATCCTCTTCATATCCTGATAGCCGCTACATCGCATGTCGCCGATCACCTGTGCTATGAAGCTCTTCCTAGGGCGACCTCTGTGGTTGGCGCCTTCTGTCATACCATCGACGATGGTAATGAGCAAGCCCGGGTGCCTGATGTTGTGGCCTATCCAATTGGCTCTTTGTTGGGCAATCCTATATTTAGGATTATTAATATTGTTATTTTCTATGACATTTTTAATGAGAAAGGCTCACATACATTTTCACGTATTACATTTCTTAAGATTTTAATCATTGTAAATAGATATTCTTCCTTCTGAAAACAGTTATATTATTGTTAAACAATTTTTATCTATCTCATTTTTTTTCAATTTTCTCTTATCCCATTTGTCTGTTTCATTTATTGTACTTTTTAATATTCTTTTTTTTCATTGATTTATTTAAACTACCTATCTAATAATAATATGAACATTTAATCCCCATCATGGTTAATAGATACATCATTCAAGCAAGACCCTTGTCTCAAAAGAATTAGAAGAAAAAAAAAACATTTCATCTTTCTCATGGGCATTAAATAATATGATTTAGCAGGCGATTATTGACAGCTGACATTTTGCTAATAATTGCTGTAGCTAAAGGAGGTGTAATGTAATAAATCAAAGAATATCGAAATCTATTTTATCTATTATCTTCCTAGGTCCTGTGGCCAACTTTGAGTGGTTTCAGCCTTGTACTTTATTGAATTAAAAATAACAATGGGCTCAGTCTTGTGACGTTTAATCGGAACGATGTGATATCTTGTGTGGAAGAGGAACCATCAATAACTGAAGCGTATGTGTGCCGAGAGAACGGTGATAGTGTAGAGGGAACTTAACAAAAAAAAGCGTCGAAATTTTCAGATGGGATTAAAATTTTCCGCAATTCGATGGCCCATCTTCTTGCAAGAAATGAAAATAACGTGTTATGTTATTAATATGGTACCTACTTTGTATCAATGGCTGATTGAACGAAACTCCTATTAATTCATCTTTATTCCTCAGCACTTTATACTAGTGCAAGTCTCCACTAGCTTTTCTCTCTACATTTGTAAAGCACCATGTAATAACTTTGCTTTTTCTTTCTTCTTTTTCTTGTCGAGTGCTTTTGAACGTTACATTATTATCACTACTATCCTATCAACGATCTGCTAACTTACTAACCTTTGCTCTATTATTCGTATAATATTGAAGGCATTGATATTAACCAACGATAAAAAAATAACAATTAAAATCCTGTTTCTATTTTCCAAAAAATACGAGTATGTTGATTATTTTGATATTTTATTGTGGGGCAAATAAAATAGTTGTGGTTTTTAATAACACACATAAGTAGTATTGGAGAAAAGGATTAATATTGTAAAAAGTTGTTTTCGGTAAGAAAATTTCGATACAAATGGATGTCGATAAAACCTTTGAAAAGAAATAATACTAGAAAAATTAATGTGCTTCTGCGCATGGTCCCAACAAGTACCACGTGACTGCTGTTAAACTCGTGACGTTTGTCGGGAGGGGTGTGTGACATACCATTTTTTATTTTCAATATTTTTGCGTTTAATATAGGTATGTATATGAATTTTATGTTTTAATCATACAATTACTTAAAGGAAGTGACTATGGGTTTTGTTGTGTTGTCTGGTGCTTGTGAATGAAAGCAAAACGAATTATTATTGATAATTTATCTTCAGTCACATGACTGTTGAAGGAACAAATTTTCTGTTCTGCATTTGTTCATACATGTCTAAAATCCAATAGTCACTTATCAAATCAAATTATTTCATCGTGAAATTCTGCAAAGTTCGAATAGAAATAAAATTTTGTAGTCTAAATGTGATTTTTTATAGGATGTATTTCAAAAACTTGATATGATTAGAACATATAATTCATGTAAATAGACCTTTCAATCTATGTCAATAGTGTATCGGCCCTCATTCCTATATTCTCTGAGATGTGTATATTGTATTTGTATGTGGTAATTTATGTTCAAAAATGCTTCGAAAGAACGCCCCCTCTATATAGCAGGACATCCACGGTTGAAGATGTGGAGAAAGTCCAGAGCTGGCAGATATTATTATATTGGATCTCTGTGGATGAGTTCATTTGACCGGACAGACAGGCTGATGGATGGATGAGGAGATAAGTGCCTCCTGATTGACCATTATTACTTCGGGATTGGCCAATCACTTGGCCAACTCTTTCACGTCTACTCTCTAGATAAATTACATTTTTGGAATTACGTTGTTACCCTTTTGACGAAAAATATTACTTCTATTGTGGAATCAATTTAGTTCATTTATAATTTTCACGGTTTTACAATAATATCTACATTCAGTGATTTAAAATATTTTTATTCAGTTAATTTAATAATTAAAATGTTGAGCAATAATTTTCAATCAGGTATGCATAAGCAATGGTTATTTCTAAATTGTAATGTAAATAATTCTTAAAACATATTATTAACATGCTGTGTTTGTATTGTGTTATATCAGCAGAGTGTAATACTACAAACTAGATCATTGATAAATATAGATCATTCGCGAGAACACTTGAAATAGATCGCGTGCTCGTCATCTCTTGACTTGTTTATTCTATGCGCTCGATTTCATTGTAGGCACGTGTGTCACCAACATAAATTAGAACACAAGCTATAGATCATTTTAAAAAAAAAAACATCATTCCTGAATTCTGTGAAAATCAATTTCTGGCCCTATTGGAACGGTAAATCAACACTTTGTGTACAAGAAAAAATAACAACTAATGACTGTAATAATTCATTACTAATGTTCGATTTTTAAATGGAAAAACCACTACGGGCTTACGACCGTCTTCTACTGTTATTTCGAAGGCTGGCTTAGTGTGATCACTTTACGTTAACAACGTTCGCCGTTAGGTGGTAATGTTTGTCTCCGAAACTCCTAATCATGAGAATTCTCAACATGTTCAACATGTCGAAAAATTTCATGTATGCAACAAGTAGAAATTTAATAATAAATGAAAATGGAAATTATTGAGAACAAGAGAGCAACCAAATTTAAAGACTGCGACTACTGTCATACAAATGTGTCAGTATAGGCGGCGGAACTTATTGTCTCAGGCAATTTTTTCTAGTTATTCGTTCCAGTCAAATCTAAGGTAGGATAAAAATTCAAAAGTGAAAAACATTTTTGGACCTCTTGATGAGAATCCAGTGCCTATACCACTAGGCTACCGAGGTCGGTCAAGTTAAGGAGACGATATATTAAAAATACTGTTTTTGGCCGAGGGACTTATTGGATTTTTTCCCCCTCAAACATTGTTAGAAACAAGAAGAAAATGACGTGGCTTAAAATAAACCACAAATCACAGAAGGTAATAAATAGTATGCAACATAAGCGAGAATGCGGTCATAATGTCACAAATATGTCCATAATATTATCTTAGTGTTCAACATTTTTTTTAAATTCAATTCCAAATATTTAGTTGTAGGTCTACCATCCAAGATAGGAGTTAATTTGACCTACTTAGCTAGCTGTCATGCTAATTAGGTACCATTTCTCTGGTTATGATCCAAGCGAGCACTGTTTTACCGACTGCCCCTTTGTCAAATTCGTAAAATGGCGTACCTAATATTTTCATATTTTTTTTAAATAAATCAATAACATCTTTTTTTATAGAATTCATACCGTAATAATAATATAATGGTTCCACAAAAGAATTACACCAATCACATCATTTTTAAAAGATGACTCTGCCGATTGATATTTTTTTTATAAAGATCATACTATAAAAAAAATATTAAATAACACATAATATATTCGAAAATCGGAAAATTGTATCTATCATTACCGTAAATATACCTGCAATGATCAACGACGATTAAAATGAAAAGTAGAGTCTACGGTTTATGCCTGATGTGTTAACATACAAATTATAAATACATGTTTTTTTTTAAATGAATCTGTGCTCACTCAAAGTGAACACAAATAAACTCTCTGACTCTTTCGCAGTAAGCTACTTAAAGCTTGTGTCGTGAAAGAGGAAGATGGTCGGCACCTGGGATCGAACCACGACGTCCGCTGTACGAAAGCCGGCGTTGTAACCGCTAGTCTGCCAACCACTTCGTTACCACATAACTGATTATTATTTTAAACAACTTTATTTATCATGTTTTTATTACTCATTTTTTTAGTTTTTTGATCCAATTTTCACATTTTTTCAGTCTGAGGATATGTAGGTACCTATTTACCTGTCCTTTTTTTAAAAAATAGTTTTTAATTTGTCACATGGCTCGTTTCCAAAACCATCCACCAACCTTTTGCTTATTTTTTTGTTTCATAAAAAGAGCTGCGGAAATTGTTTTGTGTCTATGTTTTTTTTCTATTTTAACTTCCACCTGAATATAATCCTGTGTTCCCGTTTTTTTTTTTAAACAAAAGCAGAACCATATACTTTTCCTTTGTATTATCCTTATGATAAGCAAACTAACTATATACAACATTAATTGTTGATGTATTTTTGCTACATCGTATATGATTAAATTCCTGTTCGAATGAAACGTTAGCTCATATTATCATTGCATCTTATATAAATCACTAGATAATGTTTCATTTTTCCCGCATTAGCTTTTACCTATTTAACAATAACGTTGTTCCGTCTGATGCATCTGTTTTAAACCATATATTTTGCATTCGCATTCTGTCAATTGCATAAGCTCTGTCCCGCACAACTATGTATAAAATATTTGGATATTCTACGTGAGGAAAATGAATTCGAACAAATTTTACGGTTCAATAAAAACATACACTCTTCGCTTATCCTTTTTTTTGTCATAATTCCTCATGCCAGGAGGAGGTTTTTATGAAAAAAAAAAAAGTAAGAAAGTTGCGCGGAATATTGGAAAATTTAAAAAAAAAGTAGATAACTTCTTGATGTTTTTTTTTATTTTTAGACCCCGTTTCTACAGCGAAAAGACGCTTATACTATAATTAAATTCTAATTTTGAAATTAAATTGGTGTTTGACAGAAACTGTCAGTTGTTTGATAGTTGATGCGATTGAGAGAATGCGGATGGAAGTAGACAGCCTTACTAATAGAACGTTATTCTTCGAATTAAGCAAATGTACCTACTAGTAATAAAACAAGGAATTTTCATGTCAACTATTTTCCTGGCTATTCCCAGGAATAAGGAAGATATAGCGATATTTTAACGAGACAGACTACCACTGCACTCTTCATATTTTGACATTTAACTTACGAAAACAAACTCAAAGTTGCAACAAGTCCGACCTGTCAATGAATCGAATTAACCTTCGAAAATATTCGTACATACTCGTGATATTCCGGCGCGCACGAATTTTCTCGAGGGTCCAATCGGGTTCGTACGGAATGCTTAGAAACCGACGGACCACAAAAATCATTGATTAATGCGACGACGCAAAAGTATTCTGCGGAATAGTTATGACACGGCATAGGATTGGTTATTAGTAGCTCGCGGTATAAGCGATTTATGCCGGAATAACTATTATTGTCAGTTTCTATATGTACCACTGATAGGGTTTAAAACATTCACATCGGTCGGAATTACATGATTATACAAATTCTAATCCAATATTCTTAGTTGGGACCACGGAACAACGTCTGTGGGGATAGCTAGTAATAAAATATGTTTCAAACTATGCATAGGTACATACGAAAAGCCAGACGAGAAAAATGGTTTAAAAATAACAAGTAGGTATAAGTACGTTTCAGTGTTAGAAGCGTTAGTTCTTTTATTTGAAGAGTAAAATGTTATTATTACTAGCTGTACGTACGTACGGCTTTTGTTTCACTCACAAAGTAGTTTCCGTTGTTCTTTTGTTTTAGTGGTTTAATGCCCTCTGTTGAATGTGAATGTGATACAATGAGAAACTGACTCGTCTTCAATAAGAAGTCTAACTATAGTGTTCTAATGATCTGATGTCTTGGTATTGTTGAAACATGGTTGAACCTCGCGCATTTTTTAAATAATCTATTGAAACTTGAAACACTTATATACAAGTTTCATTACGTAATCTCTAATATAAATTAAAGTCGGGTAAGTGCGAACACTTATAAATCGAGATCGGCTCAACATTTTCTTTCAATGTTTGATTTATTTGAAAATAATAATATGAAACAAATCAAGCCAGGTTTTCGTTGCGGTCAGCCCTATGCAAAATCATTGAATCGTTCTGAAGATATCACTTAGAGTAACAAGATAATGAGCATAGTGTGTGACAATATGCTTGATCATATCAAATATTGATTCTTCAATATCATTATATTTCACAGTGTACAAACGGGAATTCTCAAGGCAAGGTCCTGAGATAATAATCTATAATAAAATTAACCAACTCGTGAACATGCATTTCTTGGTGGATATATTTGAAAATAATGTTCAAATAAAACAATGTTTAACTTATCCACAAATTTTTATTTTCCCGACTAGTTTCGTAGGTACACGTCCTACATGGTCACGGGAGACTAAGAAACTAAATTTGAAACAAAGAAGGTACAAACACTAGTGAAGATACAGATATTACAGGGGTGATAAACTTTTGGTATGTGATACTTTGATGTTTATTTATTATGGGAATTTATATAATGCTAGTTGGAAAAGAAAAAAAAAAGAGAGAGAATGTTAAATTTACGATTTTGAAATAATGATAGGTACAAATATTTATAAATATTATTTATATATAGGTATATAAATTTAAAAAAAAAAAAATGAATAAAAAATTTACAGGGAAAATTAAGGTAGGTATAGGTAATGTTCAACAATAAAAAAATTTTACAGGGAAAATTAAGGTATATAACAATAAAAATTATGAGAAAAGAAAAAAAAATATCTATATACTGGAGGTTCATAATATTGAGTAGGTATACAGTTTTTAAGAGTGAACTTATTATTGATATAAACAATATGGTCTGATAATAAAATTACTAGTTACAAAATTAATAGTACAAAATGTATATGGTTTTGTTTGTTGGTAGGTATAAAATTATTATAATATCGTTAGTGATTGAGTAAACACGATAAATGATCGAGAGTAGTATAATATTGATACATAAGGTATTATACAAAAAAAAAAAAAAAAAAAAAATGTAAAAACACAACACTATTGCACAAACACAGATTTCAATACACTAAAACAGGGGTAAATTCCAGTTGAAGTCGTTATGTCTCGGCGGCACTCGAACCATTAGGTTGGTGATCTGAAACAAACGAGAATTAAGGGCAGTGGCTATCTCTAAATAATAGATGGGTGTATTATAAGTCGGAGGACAATGGATTTAAAAGTGGTGAATAGGAGAAATCTAATTGTTCGTTTATTATGGTTCTATTGGTATCCTGTTTTAAACGGTTAATTTCTAGAATTTCCAATTTTTCGAGTTTTTTGTAGCCAGTAATGTTTTGGTGAATTAAAGATACGTTATTGTCAATATTAAAAGAATGGTTGTTTACTAAAAGATGATTTGCGAAGTTAGATTTATCATTGTGTTTATTTTTGAACGCGGATGTATGTTCTTTTATACGAATATTTAATGCACGTTTTGTCTTCCCGATGTAACTAGAATTACAGGAATTGCAATCTAATTTGTATACGCCATTTTTATTTAGTTTATGAATTTTATCTTTTGTATTAACCAATAATCTACCTATGGATTTGTTATTATAGAACGCGGGACTAATATTATTATTATTGAACACTTTTTTAACCTCGTTGCTAGTTTTGATATTAATAAAAGCTACTTTATTCCATATTTTATTGTTGTTATTATTATTCGTGCAAAGACCGGGGGCTAATATTTTACATGATATTTTTTTTAGTTTATTATTTAAAAGTTCATCTATTATTTTGGTATTAAAACCATTATTTAAAGCTAATGTTTTTATAATGTTAAGTTCTTTATTATATTTTTCACGCGATAAGGGGATATTTAAAAGTCTATGGAGTAAAGAATGAAAAGTAGATAGTTTTTGAGACGGATGATGTTTTGAGGTATTATGAATTAAATTATCGCTAAAAGTAGGTTTTCTGTAAACGTCAAATTCTAAACTATTATTATTTATTGAGATATTTATATCTAAAAAGTTAATGGATTTGTTTCCTATTTCCATGGTGAATTTAATCGCGTTGTTTAAATTATTAATTTCGTTTAAAAATTGGTTTAACTGTCGTTCAGTGCCTGTCCAAAGTGCTAAAATGTCGTCGACGTAACGGTAATAAAATATAATATTTTTAAATTGCGCGAGTTTTGAAATCTTTTCTTCTAAATAATTCATAAAAAAGTCAGCCATAATTGGGGACATAGGTGATCCCATCGCTAAGCCTTCTTTTTTCCAAATTTAGTTTCTTAGTCTCCCGTGACCATGTAGGACGTGTACCTACGAAACTAGTCGGGAAAATAAAAATTTGTGGATAAGTTAAACATTGTTTTATTTGAACATTATTTTCAAATATATCCACCAAGAAATGCATGTTCACGAGTTGGTTAATTTTATTAATAGTGCGAGCGTCGCAAAAGTGTCGAACATGTTTAAGAAGCTCAATTTGAAACGAAGAATGGCTTCACAAAATTTGTGGTTTCTTCGAGAATGTCGTCGAAGAAAAATAACACCGAAGTTCATCTCCATCTCTACTTCACACAAATCAAGGATAGCAGAATCCAGCCTCCGAACAGCTCAACTCAAGTGGTTGGATTTATTATATTTCATTTAATGTTTGGCTTCCAAATCCAACCACTTGAGTTGAGCTGTTCGGAGGCTGGATTCTGCTATCCTTGATTTGTGTGAAGTAGAGATGGAGATGAACTTCGGTGTTATTTTTCTTCGACGACATTCTCGAAGAAACCACAAATTTTGTGAAGCCATTCTTCGTTTCAAATTGAGCTTCTTAAACATGTTCGACACTTTTGCGACGCTCGCACTATTAATAAAATTAACCAACTCGTGAACATGCATTTCTTGGTGGATATATTTGAAAATAATGTTCAAATAAAACAATGTTTAACTTATCCACAAATTTTTATTTTCCCGACTAGTTTCGTAGGTACACGTCCTACATGGTCACGGGAGACTAAGAAACTAAATTTGGAAAAAAGAAGGCTTAGCGATGGGATCACCTATGTCCCCAATTATGGCTGACTTTTTTATGAATTATTTAGAAGAAAAGATTTCAGAACTCGCGCAATTTAAAAATATTATATTTTATTACCGTTACGTCGACGACATTTTAGCACTTTGGACAGGCACTGAACGACAGTTAAACCAATTTTTAAACGAAATTAATAATTTAAACAACGCGATTAAATTCACCATGGAAATAGGAAACAAATCCATTAACTTTTTAGATATAAATATCTCAATAAATAATAATAGTTTAGAATTTGACGTTTACAGAAAACCTACTTTTAGCGATAATTTAATTCATAATACCTCAAAACATCATCCGTCTCAAAAACTATCTACTTTTCATTCTTTACTCCATAGACTTTTAAATATCCCCTTATCGCGTGAAAAATATAATAAAGAACTTAACATTATAAAAACATTAGCTTTAAATAATGGTTTTAATACCAAAATAATAGATGAACTTTTAAATAATAAACTAAAAAAAATATCATGTAAAATATTAGCCCCCGGTCTTTGCACGAATAATAATAACAACAATAAAATATGGAATAAAGTAGCTTTTATTAATATCAAAACTAGCAACGAGGTTAAAAAAGTGTTCAATAATAATAATATTAGTCCCGCGTTCTATAATAACAAATCCATAGGTAGATTATTGGTTAATACAAAAGATAAAATTCATAAACTAAATAAAAATGGCGTATACAAATTAGATTGCAATTCCTGTAATTCTAGTTACATCGGGAAGACAAAACGTGCATTAAATATTCGTATAAAAGAACATACATCCGCGTTCAAAAATAAACACAATGATAAATCTAACTTCGCAAATCATCTTTTAGTAAACAACCATTCTTTTAATATTGACAATAACGTATCTTTAATTCACCAAAACATTACTGGCTACAAAAAACTCGAAAAATTGGAAATTCTAGAAATTAACCGTTTAAAACAGGATACCAATAGAACCATAATAAACGAACAATTAGATTTTTCCTATTCACCACTTTTAAATCCATTGTCCTCCGACTTATAATACACCCATCTATTATTTAGAGATAGCCACTGCCCTTAATTCTCGTTTGTTTCAGATCACCAACCTAATGGTTCGAGTGCCGCCGAGACATAACGACTTCAACTGGAATTTACCCCTGTTTTAGTGTATTGAAATCTGTGTTTGTGCAATAGTGTTGTGTTTTTACATTTTTTTTTTTTTTTTTTTTTGTATAATACCTTATGTATCAATATTATACTACTCTCGATCATTTATCGTGTTTACTCAATCACTAACGATATTATAATAATTTTATACCTACCAACAAACAAAACCATATACATTTTGTACTATTAATTTTGTAACTAGTAATTTTATTATCAGACCATATTGTTTATATCAATAATAAGTTCACTCTTAAAAACTGTATACCTACTCAATATTATGAACCTCCAGTATATAGATATTTTTTTTTCTTTTCTCATAATTTTTATTGTTGAACATTATACCTTAATTTTCCCTGTAAAATTTTTTTATTGTTGAACATTACCTATACCTACCTTAATTTTCCCTGTAAATTTTTTATTCATTTTTTTTTTTTAAATTTATATACCTATATATAAATAATATTTATAAATATTTGTACCTATCATTATTTCAAAATCGTAAATTTAACATTCTCTCTCTTTTTTTTTTCTTTTCCAACTAGCATTATATAAATTCCCATAATAAATAAACATCAAAGTATCACATACCAAAAGTTTATCACCCCTGTAATATCTGTATCTTCACTAGTGTTTGTACCTTCTTTGTTTCAAATTTAGTTTCTTAGTCTCCCGTGACCATGTAGGACGTGTACCTACGAAACTAGTCGGGAAAATAAAAATTTGTGGATAAGTTAAACATTGTTTTATTTGAACATTATAATAATCTATACTTTTATCTATATTTTGGGAACACTTTTGGGAAGCTACACTATCCCCGGGTAACATAGACTATATTGAATTTTCAAAAAAATAATTTGTGATCCTTACTAAAACGTCAATAATGTAACCCAAGGTGTAAAAAAATAACATAAAATATTCTTTATATCGCGTGCGTTGTGAAAACTAATGATGACAGAATAAAATAATGTACTTCAACTTTGTAGAAGACAGCATTATTATTTACAAAAAGTGTCCCAACAGCATATTATGTCTAACTGTTATAGTTATGCCACAATAAGTGTTCTTTTATTTAAAAAATTTAATTGAAATGCCATCTCTAGAAAAGGCTCTTATTGGTATCTTAATATGACTCCTTATCAAAATACAATACTTCATATTCTAGACCGCTTCAATACGTTTATAAAACTTTTTGAATTATTCAATTCGGACATTCCATTCCAAAGATACCACGAGTTTGAAAATGTAACTACCTATTAGAAAAAAAAGAGTGGTCGACGCTATCCGTGGCTCATCTAGCAAGGCAGCGATATAGGGCGTCACGGGGGTACGAGCCTTACGGGAGGGGACCATTAGAATGCTACATCAGTTTTTTTTCACGAACACAGAAGTATTCTAAAACACTCGCAAACGAGTGAAGGCTTAAAAAAAAAAAAAAAAAAAAAAAACACAGAAGTAGACAGTGACGATGACGATGATCCAGCTGACGCTCCGTTAGTCTGTCCCAAGTGTGGTACCACACTCACACAAGATTACGCCAATAAGTTTAAAACTGTGATGGAATACTCTCAAGTGCATATTGATAACATGAGAGACAAATCTGTAACTTACATAGATGTGTGTAAAGCTTGTTTGGATAAGCAAGAAGGAGTGCCGCATCCATTGAACATCCTCTATGTGAAAACATTGGACCATGTCATGGACGGGTGCATTCAGTATCAGTTGTGGAACCAGGCGATGCTGTATGCCAAGCTGCTCGTACCAGGATTTAAGAATTATTACGGAGAGTGTCACCCTCTTTATGGTCTTTTACTCTTGAAATTGGGAAAGATTTTGGTGTATGAGGGCAGAAATGAAGAAGCGTTGAAATATTTGAGAAGCGCCAGTGAAGTTCTAAAAATTACCCACGGACATACAAACCCTATCATTACACAAGTGGTGCATCCGTTATACAGGCAGGCTCAACAGAATGAATGAAGATAGAATACAAGCGCACATAAGATTCTCAAACTGTTATTAGGTATTATTTAATGTTTAAGGTGCTGGTGCTAAAACGTTGCAAGACCGAGTGGACCACAAATGAAAGGCTTAAACAGATTGATTGATCTAATAAATGAAACATTATTCCAGAAGGCTGTAGAATATTAAAAAAAATAGGGATCTTCATGAAAACTATTTTTTTTAAATAGGTACTCAACTATTTCCCGTGCGAAGCTGGGGCAGACCGCTAGTACATAATATAGTGTAATAATATCAAGTTCAACTCGTTAATAATTATTAAGAACATCAAAAGACTTCTTTTTTTATACATTTCCACTCACAAATGATCAAAAGACTTATTGATTTATTCCAACATAGAGATGATTCAGCCATTGACAAGATATCAATTTATTATTGTCATATATGTATTACTGTAATATTTATGTTTATGACTCTATTCAAGTAAATGAAACAATATGTCAATAAATAATAATAATATACCTATAAATAACTTTTACGAATAGAAATGTCGTCTTAAATTATTATTATTAACATAATTTTAAAAAAGAAAAACTTTGTATGTTCTACTTTTTATTTTGAATATATAAGGTTAAAACGTTTTCGGACTACCGTCCATCATCAGTAACCTAAACTATACTAAACTAAAAACTAAGAGGATAGGTTGCTTTCTATGTTTCGAGGAGGAGGGGGATTGGGCGGGGGTGCTATTAACAGTTTAACTAGTGGGGATGTTACGGGCGGGATTTGAATATTCAGGAGGTTATTATTATTGTTATTATGTATGTGCATTGTCTCTAAAATATCTCATTTTCTACCTTTATCACTTATATTTAAAATCTTAAAACTACTTAAATCAAATCGGTGTCCGTGATCTCTTGCAATATTTTTACTGACGCCTATCTTTCGAGGCTAGATCAAATGGAGGACCCGATGATAAAATAACTAGTTACTATTATACAACTCAAGTTTTTCTTAAATATACGTAACGAGAAAAATCCGCATATTATTATGCTCTTGATGTAAGGCTTGTGTAATGTGTCATGACCAGTCATGATCTACGGTGTGGAAGCAACAGCATATTCCACCAGAATTGGTCTGGTTTTGTCATTTAGTATGAAAAATAAAATAAAAACTATTTGACGTGGGTTTAGAGAGTTTTAACGGAAATACCTTCAAGAGCTACAGACGAAGTTAACCAATTACTTTAATATTTGCCTAGATATGGAGATTGTTAGTCTTTAAGAAACATCTTTTTTCAAACACTTTTCAGGGGATGTACGCTTTACTCATTTTAAGAAGTTCCAAGGCAAATTAACACCCAAATTATCGTTGTCTAACGTTTAGGTTATTATACGCATGTTATATAAATATCATTCTTTATACAGTAGGTACATATATTGAAATCTATGATTCCCTATAAAGCATTAAGGTATACGGACAGTTTATATAAACCGTTAAGATACCTCATGTGTGCGATGTAATTTGCATTATTCAGTCAATAATGACTCATAATTGTATCTACGTTATTGTTTTGAAGGATTCTGTATCAATGATTTTTCCTCAACTGATGATTTTCTATAGTAATTATAATATAGTAGTTATCGTCACTCAAAGCAGATGATGCATTATTATAAATTAATTTAAAATACCGGCTTCTTTGATCATGGATATGATAGCAGGTCTCAAGTGGCAGTGGGCTGGGCATATGGCAAGAGAAGATATTGACAGATGGACTCAAAGATATTGAAGTTGACACCTTGGAAAATCTTCAAAGCGTCTGCAGATCTCTAAAAGATATGGCATGATGACATCGCTGCCGTGGCAGGAAGCAAATGGAAAGAATTCGAAGAGGCCTATGTCCAGCAGTGGACCAAACAGGACTGAGAAAGAACAAGAAGTGAAATTACCTGAACATTAGCCACCAAATGGATCATCTAATAAATCTACATGCGCAGGCATGGTAAAAAAATCTAATGTTTACGACAGGAATCGAAGCGCTTGAGTTCAAATGCTGCTTGGGTAATGTAAGCCAAATCGAAAATATCAATAAAGGTAGTTTCGTGAAGTTTAAATCATCATCTCCTAAGATTGTTTGGCACAAATGTTGATCAATCTGTCTAATCCACCGCAGTACTTTTAAGTTCCTCAGGGCATGTACAAATACATGACTTGCAGGTACTTAGTCATGAGGGTATGTTGGAGATCTCGTTGCGTATCACGTTCCCTATCCAATATCCATCTTGCACGCCTTTCGGGCAGGTGCCTTCCTCCTTCTATTCTTAAAAAATGTTGACTTTAATCAGCTTTTGAAACCGTAGCAGATGGTGGTCGCAAACCTGCGTGATCAAACTGAAAATGTACGCAATGTTGGCATAACAGTTCACTATATTAAATGTTGAGAATCTATTTCTTGCTGTCTAGTAGTCTGGTGCGTTAATGCGATAACCTTCATAATAATTCTAGATGTTATGACGTATTATTTGCTTACGCAACAAGTCATTATGCATTAATGGTAATAATTTACAAGTGCATCTATATAATATTATGTCTTTACACTAATACTTTAAGTCATGCGTACGTAAATTTATAAATGGAGATATTCTAAGTGTATGAACAAAAATCTTCAATAATAAACATCTAGTGATGATAGTGGCGTCAGACATGTATAGGAATACCAATTTTTAAATGTCTTTTAATGAACGAAATAGTTGTTTTCTTCTCAAAAGATAATTTCTATTCTTATAAATAGATCTTTCTACTTATTTAATTGAAATATTAAAAAAAAAAAAAAAAAAAAAAAAAAAAAAATTTGTGACGTGTAGTCATCATTATTCATTCTTCAAAACAGTTCAAAGAATTACATACGTGTGTTTATGTTTTGTGTGTTAATTAATCTATCCTTAATTTTGGGTATGACATAGGTCATACATAGAACATTATTACCATTTTGTTTCCCTATGGTACGAAGTGGACAAACAGGGAAGTAATAATCTATCTGCAGTATATTATTATTTCTTGAAATGAAATTCTCACGAATGTTATATAACAGACACGAAACTTTGACCTTTACTAACACGATTATTACCAAATACATAAGTTCATATTCGCGTGTTCTCCCAAAACATACGCATAAAAAAATAACAGTTAATATTATTTTTTTTTACAATCTTATCTTCGTCTTTGGTTCACCAGCCATCCGTCATTCTTGCCATATGCCCGACACGTGCTTTGCAACACTCTGAAGCATGGGCAATGTATAGGCAAAGTGACAACATGTGGTTTGCGTTAGTTTTGGCTGGATAATAAAAGCACAAACCAAGATAGAGCCAATTAAGGGTGGAATATTATGATTAGAAGCGTACCTATCGGTATCAACTCATATTATGGTCAAATTTGCAGATTCAAAGAATTTTATAGAGAAAAAGACTTATGGCAGAAGTCTACCGGGAAGACCAATACAACTTCCGATGGACTACGTCGCTCGGGACCTGGACGAGTGGACGACGGACGTGCTAGCTGTGGGAGATCAGTGAAAGTCCATTGCGCTGGACAAGATGGATTGGAAAAACATTGTTCAGGAGGCCAAAACTCTGCAGGAGTTTTATGACCATCGGAAGTACGATCGTCGTCTACTGTTCTACTGTCTTTATCGATGGCTGGCTTATGAATATTTACATTAATAATAATAAACTTTGCCATCAGGTATGATCTTCTTGGAAAAAACTGACCCATCATGAAAAGACACCTAGTATCGATTTGCTCAATACTATGTATGGCACTTTCACTTTTTAACCCTATTTTATAATATATAGGTGTCAGCATAGCCGACGTAACTTATTGCTTGAGGTGGTTTTTGCATGTCAAACGGTCTCGACCAATATTTGATAGGCTAATCTCCGGTCAAAATTTCGGGTAAAAACACCCCATTACCTCAATGAATGAATACTAATATACGAAAATTCAACTTTTCTAAGAGAAGCCTCCAAAAAGCGCCTTCTTAGATTACACACGTTCCTTATTTTCCCAAACAAGAGGGATTACTCTATACTTCGTTGGCTTAACTCTAATCCTATTATCATTCCAATAAAGAAATGAGATTTGGCAAGATTAATTTACTTAGTATCGGAGCCAATATGTTTTGACAGTCATCACGGCATTTGTTACTCCAATAGACGAACCAGAATACGAATTTTTAGTTCGGGTGTTCCACAGGGACCTCTTTTGGAGCCCAAAGTTTTCAAACATTCACCTCAACAATATCCATTGCTCCTTCAAGCGTTTTCGTAAAAATAACCTTATATGTCACAACATTTCCCACGATGTGGAGTAGCAAGCGAAAGGAAGGCGTCTGTCCGTAACCTTATCAACAAAGCCATGACTTAGCCCGCCTACCTTTCTCATCGCACCTTGACATAGACATTCCAGACATTGTTGCAACGAATGAATAGCGCGTTTTTTATAATACAGCCAGATATAATTCAATAATGAAATAAATGGCATAATATCTTAAAAAGTAACCACTCAAAAAAATCTCAATGATTCGTTACAATATTTTAACCGCTCTTCATTTTGCCTTAAATTTTCTCGAATATTTAACAACTAATTATTACTCTTAACAATTCATTACCGATGTTCGATTTTTTAATGGAACAAAGCATTACTTCTGTCTTCTACTGTTTTTTCGAAGGCTGGCTTAGTGTGATCACGCTACGTTAACAACGTTCGACATTAGATGGTAATGTTTAAGTCTCCGTAACTCCTAATCATGAGAATTCTCGACATGTTCAACATGTCAAAAAATCCCATGTACACAACAAATAGATATTTTTTTTTAAATAAATGATTCTGTGTTCACTCAAAGTAAACACAAATACACTCTTTGACTCTTTCACAGTAAGCTACTTAAAGCTTGTGTCGTGAAAGAGGAAGATGGTCGGCACCTGGGATCGAACTCACGACCTCCGCACGAAACAATGCGAAAGCCAGCATCGTAGCCGCTAGTCTACCAACCACTTCAACCAATTTAATTAGTTGTTACATAATCGTTAAGATATTTAATAATTAGATAAAGAGATAAAGTTGGAAATTATTGAGAACAAGAGAGCAACCAAATTTAAAGACTGTGACTGCTGTCATGTGTTTGGCACATATATGAATATTTCCATTTTTGTTAATGTCTCATCTTTATTGCCTATTGAAATTGTTGGTGCACACAAATAAAATTACGTCTAGATTTATGTGACCATTTTTCAGGACTTGATCTTAACGAATATGAAACAACTAATGACTCTTAACAATTCCTTACTGATGTTCGATTTTTAAATGAAACTTAAATTTACTATACATCTACATATACCACTTTTATAAGTTAAAAAAGACGCCGAAAATAGAGAAAGTTTCAGATCCTCTGGTGAAAAGTATGCTTTGTCTAAACCTAATCATATAATCTTCCTAAATATGTACATAAGATATCTACATAATATTATTTATGTACTGCCAACGCGATACTCTGCTAAATGTCAACTGCGTAGCCATCCTCTATAAGCCCTTGTTAATCGTTTAAGGAGATATTTTAATAATTTGGATAAATCCCCATGTGTGTGCCCTAGAAAGCTTAAGCACTTCTAAGCTTACTTTTTCAGCTTGAAAAAAAAATCAATAAATCAATGTTTTGTATTGTGAAGGTCGAACAGAGGCACCTACGTCTATTTTATCTACGATTTTGTATGTTTGGCTTTTTTCATACATCAATGTACTGAATGTTTCCTAGAATGTGTTGCAACTCAAAATTAAGAAAGGAGATTTCGTGAACGGTTCTTTGGACTGATGGGCTATAACAAACAAACTATAAAACGGCCATTGTTTGTCACTCCGCCGATGATGTCACTTGCAAGTTTTAACATATTTTAGGCCCACTGTCCACAGCGGCGTAGCGTATTCAGAGCGTACTCGTTGTAAAAAGAGAGATTATGATAAGATTGGAATAATACTTCTTTCAGGTCCTGGTGAATTTGAGAGTTAATAAAAATGCGTGTGTACTGTCGGACTTTGCTTTAATGACTGAATTATAAAATGTAACAATTATTGACATACAGTAAAAAATAATATTGTAATAACAAAAAAATACGGTACGGTTTGTACGGTTGATGTACGATTGCTTGCAGCTGCACATACAAACCAATGAGACTGTGTCCACGGTGCAGTAGCGACGCGCTATCGTCGCGTCATGAAAGATGCACGCCGCCTATTGCATTACATGTTAATATTGTTAATACGCCTGGGCGTACAGCGAGTGTTTATTTTTGGTAAAATATAATAGAAAAGTATCTGTTTTTGTTCAAGAACTCTATTAATTATTGTGATTTATCGTCTTAAATAAAGGAAACATATACGAATTTTTAAAACTGTTTTTTTTTATTATTAAAAATGTACGGATGTAGAACGCCTGCCGGCTGTAAATGCTGCAAGGCGAAATAATGCCGCGTCGCGCAAAAATAATACAAAGCACTTATGAGATACGCGGGGAAATAGCTTTTTTTAGGAAATTTTTAACTTTCCGACTACCAAATTTTCGTAATGATCCTTACATAGGTTTGTGAAATAAAAAAGCTTGAAGCTTTTAAAAATAACGTTATTTATTTATTTATTTATTACAGTAAAAATAAACACCACTCATCATAACAGCTTTCGCCTTTGCGATGAGTGATGACAATGAAACTGCTATAACGTTTCACGCGTTATTCCCACCTCTAATTATTATTAGCGTTTAGTACCTGTTTTAACAGGAATACTTGAGTGTTACGTCATATTAAACAACACAGCGTTTTTCGCGCGCTTTTGGATATTTAAACTTTGAGCATGAATTTCATTAAAAGTTTAACAGATATGCAGGAAATATAAAACATTATTTTTTATATAAAGTAGGTATATCCCAATTTAAAATGATTTATGTTAAATGACGAGATAATAAATGACATTTGGAATTAAAAATTTAGGGCATAAATAAAAATATGATATATTTATCTTTGTGAAGGACGATAGAATATAATCTTTAATGTTAATTCTTTTTCAGGAAAAAAAATAAAAAGTTGAAGGAACCCAATCAACATAACAAAAATGGAATTGTGTTCTTCATGAATACCAAATGAGAAAAAAAGAAAGAAAAAAAACTTTGGTTTTATTTATTATCCGCATATTTCAGACAAAGTTTATTTTTTTAATACGTATTTCAGAATTAATAATGGCGAGGTATTTTGCCTTTTCGCGGAATATTAAAATGTTTATTTCGTAATAATCCAACTGTCGATTTGTTGAAGAGAAATTATTTCTCGAGACAGATCGGCAGTATCAAGCCAAGATACGTGAGATTTGTATGGCCAGGTCTAGATTTTAAACGGTTTTTCAAACTTTGACGACAAAAAACACCAACTTAGAGGCTTCGCAGCATATATGTTCCATATATGGATTTACTCAGGATTCGAAGGAGAACATTTAGTGTGTCTGTGTGTGTGTGTGTCTGTGTGTGAGGGTGTGCGTGTGTGTGTCTGTGTGTGTGTGTGTCCGTCCCCCCCTTATAACTTTTGATTTGCTTGATGCACAGATCCTAAAATTTCAGAAAATATTTAATACTTTAAGCCTACAAAACTTGTATACTCAGAATTTTTAAATTTTCTTTCAGTCAGGGGTAATCAACCTTTGAATTTTTACTTAATTTTTGCATATATCTCGAAAACTATAAAAGCTAGAACCCTAAAAATGTGTATGTATATAGAAAAATACAATATCTCAAATTGAATTTAATGAAAAAGTTCGAGGGTTTCTCAAACTTTTTTTATATAGAAAAATATTTTTTTTATGACAAATTTACGAGTTTCAATGCCTATATTTCAGAATTTTAAAAAAATATCGAAAAACGCCGAAACATGTCAACTAGATAATTTAATTTTCTAAAAAAAATACATACATTATATCAGTACATTCCAAACTTTTCTTAACAATTATTGTAAAAATTTAATTTATTGACGACATCGTTTCATACAATGAACATACCGACTCAGGGCATCGACAGTTGGATCTCATGTATACATGCAACTAGTATTATTTAAATTCTTGTGCCGGATTTTTTTATTTTTTATTTAATACTATCTTAACCAGCCGTTTGGTTGCCGGCTATGAATAGCCCCACTCCTCTTTTGGCTCGTTTTTTGAGCGTGCAGAAAGAGGACGGGATCCGTGAGGTTGACCACCAATGAATGAATCTTACCCGGCAAAAATGTTGTTCCGACAAAAATTTTCATTAATTTGTTATTTATTCCCGTCAGCGTGTATCATAACACATGAAATAATCATTATAAACGCGCATGTCTCTACACTCTATGTCCATTCCTATCGGATTCGTCACTACTTGTCGGTAATACATTCCGCCCAAGACAGACTACCCAATTATTATTAATTTAATAGTTTCGATTCAAGATCGATGCCAATTGATAAACGGATGGTGTGTCTAATAAACTTAAAGCGTGTGGCAATTATAAACGGAACTTCATTGATATTCTAATTAAGCATTGTAATTAAAATAAGACGAGATATTTCCAAATGATGGAAGAGCCAAGCCTGACACGGCTGTTTAAAATACAAGGTCATCCGCATGAAGAATGCGCCAAATTTATTATCAATCTGGTACAGGCGGAGAGGCCAAGAATTGTCCATTGCTTACATGATGAAACCATGGTACTTTTACTTAGCTCAGAGGTGCAAGTGATTTTTTTTTGGAGGAGGGGAAGATCCTCATAGGACGCTGTGCCCGACATTTGCACACAGACAGGGCTGCTGACTAAGAACCTTCACCCCCAGTGCTAAACATTTACTTATTTGATTGTTAACTAGCTTTCCCGACAGACGTTTTCCTGTGGTTCTAGCCCGTTAATATGTACATAAAGTGCACTGCGCCCCCATAAAACAATACAAAATAATTCGATGAGTTAAGCTAATAAAATAATAACACTAAAATATTTCTGAAACATCCATATTTCATTCGTATTCAAAGCTCTGGAGGGTAAAACGTAAGAATAATGCGCTCGCGCACACACCCTACCTCGCCAATGAAGTAGGTACCAATAAAAATGTGCCCAATTGTTGACTTTGTATGAAAATTTTCTAAAACGCTCGAAACGGTGCGGTGGAGTAAGTGGGATGGGCTACTGTACTACAATACGAGAATGAGAGGGAACTATCCGCGATGCCGTGGGCGCGTCGCATCGCAACAATATTGTATTTTACATCATTTCTTATCCATTTTTTAAATAACAATCTCCAAAATGTTAGTACCTACATATCAAAGTTAAGATTTAGTACATCATTTTGATAAAAACATGTGAAAAGTTATTGTGTGTTGTTAGTGTGAGCTAGAGTGATTCTATTATCTAGTTACAAACGACCATCAATCAATCAAATCAAACTCCCTTTGAACTCCACTTAGAAGCATAGGGAGGCAACAAGAGTAATGCTTATGACCTCCTCCCACACCATATCTAACTCCCTCAGCTCTGCCTCGAAGGAACTGAACACGGTGTGAGAGGGTATTCCACGTCTTCGAGACCCTAGTGGGAGGAAATACAGCTCTCTCCTCGGCCAACCGTCATTCGACATCCTCAACACGTGTCCCAGCCATGCCCATCTCCTATAGGTACGTAATGGTGGAAGTGATGGGCCTGCGCTGGGTGCGCCAGCGTATAGCGTCGTTCGTGATGCGGTGATACCATCTTATATCTAAGATTCTCCTGAGGCACTTCATTTCAAATGCATATATTTTTTGTGCCTGGGCTTTGGTCAGGTGCCAGGACTCACACCCATACCTAAAGGAGAATGGAGTACACACACGCATCAAACAGTTTACATTTTGGACAGACGAACATACCAATTATAGGATTTTGGAAAGTAAAATGGTTTCAAAGTGTAGAGCATAATATCTCTTTTTCTTTATTGGTCACATTTATTTTCTCTCTATTTTGTATTATAATTTCTACCATATTCATATTATGATTGATATTTAATTAAGTGAGAACAAAATTTTATCAGTCTTACAGGCCATCCAAAAACAGGTACTGTGTTAAGAACACCTCATGTATGTAACTATGCAAGAACTTGTATTAATAATTCAGTTGTTTATAAAGTACATCATGAAGTTATCAGCAGTCTACTAAACGAGGCTGTTTTAATGAGATCATTATCAAATAATAATGTTGGGCCATCCAGTTTATCCTGTAATATGGTGCGTTGTCCTAAAATGGAGTAACCAGTATAAACATATATAAATAATTATTGTTTATCATTGTGTATACACAAGCTTCAAATTATCTATATATTAATACGTGAAGGAAAAACTTGTGACCATTTTTACGCAAATTGCACGGACGGAGGACTATGAAATTTCGCACACATATAGTTGATACAGAGAAGGGGTGGCGAATGTTAATATTTGTTTTAAAATTATGCATAAAAATAGATTAAAACAATAAAAAAACACTCCGCACACTATTCTAATGTTATGTTTTTCATACTCACTCACACTTCGATGAGTTTGACATTATTTGACAGAGATCTTTTGTTTCTGTGGTCAAATTGAGAATAGATTAATATTTTTTTATTCAAATTTGACGTATCCATGTCAATATAGCGTTCGCTCAGTCTTTGAAAAAGGAATCTTAATAATGTTCAAACTTATACAATCTAAATTAGTTATGGTCGAATTTCGAGCACTGGCCGCAGATATTTTGTTTATCTGTGGTCAAATTGAGAATAGATTAATATGTATTAAGTTACCGTATAAAAAAACTGTGAATATATCAACATTTTAAATTTGACGTATCCATGTCATTGTTTTTGAAAGAAAATTGTGAAATAGCGCTCGTTCAGTCTTTGACAAAGGGATTTTAATAATGTTCAAACATATTATATTCTAAATTATTTATGGTCGAATTTCGAGCACTGGCTGACCACTAGTTGTAATTGAACCGTCATCAAAGGAAACAAGACCAATTTTTTTTTCATTTAATTGGTAATTTGAATCACGTTACAGGTAGGTATATAACCGAATGAATAACCAACTAACGCCACCTACCCAGCGATTTGCGCATATACCTACACATCTTTGTAGTCGTCCGTGACTTCTTCTGTTTGAAAATAAACACACGAACACCCTAGACAGGTTCCTCGTTGGTTAGATGTCAACTTTGTGCAGATTAGAACTCAATATACCTACAGGTGTTAGTGGCTGCCAACCACCCTGACAACGAGAGAATGTTATAGTGCTTTATAAAACTAACGCCCCGCTGGTAAAAGAGTGAACTAAACCAGGAAATTTAAATAAAAGAGTTCTTTAGAATATAATATTCTCACCGTGTTTGTATAGTCAAAAGAGTTTGGCATCGAATAGATAGTCAACATAGAAACATGTAACTAAATCCGTTGCATGGTGATGATATAATGCCAACATTTAAAAAATACAAAAACAAGTTACTCCCGCGCATCCTGGTTTTCACGCTTTGACTATCGTGTCACGTCTCTGTTCTATGCAGATTCTCAAAATATCTTTGAAATATAAGAAGTCAGACATTTTACACGACAATTTGATT
The DNA here is from genome assembly GCA_963576905.1 of Mystacides longicornis. Taxonomy (NCBI): domain Eukaryota; kingdom Metazoa; phylum Arthropoda; class Insecta; order Trichoptera; family Leptoceridae; genus Mystacides; species Mystacides longicornis. The sequence continues at coordinate 22,487,764 of OY756434.1, forward strand.
CATACTTTCCCGGAATATCCTTTCGATGTAACAGACTCCAAATAAATTACCTACTTGCTTCCCATATATGGTTCGTCAGAACACTCAGAACAAGACCTACCAATGGCCGAACCATGCATCAATAAGATCTGTTTGTATGCTCCCTCTCTCCATATTGGGGTAGGAATACCAGAAATATTTCCCCAATAACGGAGATCCTGTTTTCGTTCTCGTAGAAATCGTCTACACAATTTGGTACATATTCATTTAACACGGCTGTATTTTTAACTATAAAATCGACTGCTTAACTATATTATAGACTCTGGCTCAATTTAATCCTATTCGCGGAAGTTATTGTGTATATTATGTTTCAATAAGACTTCCGCCATCGGTTGACGTAAACCATTTTCCACAATTAAAACATCTGTTAAAATATTCTATTATCTAATTTTCATCATATTATCTCTATCTAAACAGTAGCTGGCATTGTGTTTCTGCCGCTACCAGCTATAACTGTTTTTATGTTTTGGATTAACACATCGTTTGGATTCTTGTACCTTTTGCTTATCTTCCTTCATTTTATGTACTCAGATTAATTAGATTTTTCTGTTTTGCATTTCTTATCCGTTCTCTTTATCTTTATATCCTATTTTGTTTAGTTTTCTCCTCGCATTTTCTTGTTGGTCTTTCTGCATAGCTAATGAAATTACCTCATAACGCGAGATTATCTTTTATGTTTATTATGTCTAGTTTAACAATATCCTGGAATATTATGATATCCTTTTTCTGTTCCTGTTCGTTGAAAATAGTAACGAGGTTGACTTGCCACAATCTTCAATCAAAATATCCCTTTTTAAAATTGTGGCGGATTAATACTACATACGTAAATGCTTATGATGACAGCCGCATGTTTTTCAAAAATTAATAATCATCTCCTGTTTCACTTCCGGGGATTTCATCAACAACAATTTTTACATTGAAAGTGTTATCTTCCACAGAATATGTTCTTCAAATTCTGGCACTTTGTATTTGTCTTGAGCAATTCGGAAAAACTTCTTAACACTCATTTCCACTGATCAAAACCACATTATCTTTCCACCATGCAATTTAAGTTCATTAATATCAAATTGCACAACAGAGGGCAACAGTCAACACGCAGGCACTATTCTCCAATGAAAAAATGATGACGGCAATGGAAGAGGTCACAACAGAAAAAGCTACAAACGTGATTGAGTAACTCGGGTCTAGGAAACTTCATCGCGAACAATTCATCGATCTATATTGTAAACAGTCAAATTGTTTGTGACCTAAAAATAAGGTTAAGCTTCAGTTCAGTCACTCCTTTAAATAAAAAATGGCTGCGATTTTGACATACGCTGGAGTATTACCGTGTTATCACTCGAGGAGGTGTTCAAAAAGGTATGGGGGGTTCCACCACCCAACCCCCCCCCCTTTTAACTAAGTTCCAACCTTAACGTAACCTATTCAAATCGTATATAAATAACCTCGAAATCAATAGGAGTGACTAAACTGAAGTTTCTAGAGTAACTCCAGTGCAAATTTGAAGAGACTGGATGACTTTTGGGAAGCGTGGAGGCGGAGACTCCTTGGGACAGACCAATCTACGGATTGAGACCCAAAAAAGGCTTCCCTCGCACCGATCAATGCAGCTATGTATATTATGAATAGCGGATTTCCTGGTTCACCAGATTTAATCACCGCCTGGAAGCGATAAGGTTCCTTGGCAAAGCACGTCATTCTAACATAATAATGTAACGGAATTCTCGTAAAACAACAGCTTTCTTCTTAAAAATATTAAAGACGTGTCCAGGAAACGATTGCAGTTTGGAATTTCCAGTCGTTGTTGATTCAACGAGGAAAATATCTGACTTGCTAAATTGGTAACCCTTAACCGGATAAAGATAACATAATAGTTCGTTAAAAGTTAACCAAAAGATATTCGAGGAAAATGTAGGGCATACATGATTGTTTGCCTTTAATGTCTTGGAGATCTTTTTTTATCTTAACCAAGTGTGCCTTCTCCCATATTTTGATTGTCTTTATTGCAGGCATAATCTTTTTCAGATCAAACATTGCACTAAAATTAGAACTCTTTCAAAAAATCAAGTATTTCGTCATCGTTTTGATTACCAACTTCTTTATTCCTATTGAATCAGCTATTTACATTTTCATATTGTTTTTATCCTTTTTTAACCACATTCAAGATCGGCTACCACATATTATACTTTTTCCTTGTCCAAATAGTTGACAGAAAATTATTTTGTTCTATGACCGTTATAGACCGCAAACTTCCTTTCATAGGTGACTGATCTCTTAATAAACGATTGGTTTATCTGATTCTGGTTAGATTTTACTAGCTGAGGATAAACTATTTGATCTTCATTATTTATTTAAAAATGTTTTATACAGGAAACTGTTACAACTATGAAAAAAACTCGTAATGATTTCTATACTTTAAAAAATCGAATTAATTTGTATGTCAAATCTTTATCATTTAATGATACATAATATAATGGATTTGCTCACATCTTTGATAATTCGTATTTTAATTAACGTTTATGTAACACGTTAATTTCTATTTTTTAATCGATCGATGACGCATGGATGTGAAACGTGGACGAGTAAATGCAGTAGACACGAGAGATTTACGAAGAACGGTGAAAAGACTCTGTAGAATATGGAAAGGAATGAAAATATTAGGTAGGAATGTGGTATTGAAGTCAAGGAAAGGAAAGGTGTAAGAAAGCGTGGCCGACCGAGAACGATGTTGATCGAATGCATCGATTCCGTGCTCAAGGAAGTTAAAAAGTAAGAGATAAAGAAATGGTATGTCGGTGGAAGAAGCGAAAGAAGTGTACAATACATGGATAAAAAAGTGTGGAGGTAAATAAATACGAAAATAATGAGACATCTGTTTTAAAGTAGCGAGAACATGACTGATGCCATAGTTAGATGACATTGCAATGTATTGTACATAAAAGATGGAAGCTTCTTATTCTAGCATATCACCAAGAAGTTGCAGCTTGTCATACTGTATATTGGCGAGACTGTTCGTTCTTAATGCCGGGTTCACACTTGAGCCGCAAGCGCGAGCCGTTCCATCAATATTTTTCATAAGAACGCATGCGTCTGACTTGCGAACCGCGTATACACTTGATCATTTGATAATATCGAAGCGAGTGAGTAGTGAGTACCCGAATCATGCATGATGAAGTATGTTCCTTCAGAGGAAATGTTTGAAATAAATACGACTAAACAAAAAGGAGTCTAGATATTGTGTACTGTTTAAACGCAAGCTAAAAATGAATTTTGAATTATGTATGAATTCAGGCGTAAATGTTCAATATGTATTCCTTTTGTATTTTTTTTTCTTTTTGTTGTTTCTTTGGCAATTTCGATTAATGGGTTTGATATAAGAATAATATGTTGTAGTATAACTTTTTGTTACTCCTCAAGTTTAATATATACTACAGCGAAGTAATTTATCAAAATAACTCGAAAGACGGCGGCACAAAGGTTTGAGGGAATAATCGATGGAGAAACAATTCGATACACCTTTAATATTGTATGGCTGTAGATTGTTTGTGGGAATCCAAGAATAGCGTACGATCGCATTTCGACTTGAAAAAATTGTACCTGAAATTTTGGAGTTAGCTCATACCAAAGCATCTTCATTATTTTCTCAAAACTTCTAACTAGTAATGTGAAAAAATACACTTTTTTGTTACTACAAAAGCGCTAGTATGGGTTTTTAGGTTATTCTAAATGCGGTTCAAGGATTTATTTTCCAAAGGTACGAGAATGCTCCGTCAATTGAAAATGACATTATTCGAACACTTAAAGAAAGACAAAATCAGATTTAAAAGAAATAAGTCAGACTGAAGAAGAAATTGCCGTATGACAGTTGGCCGAGGAGAGCGTTGATGTTCTTCGAAGACGAGAAAGATCCTTTCGTACAGT